>CM032447.1:50485945-50571950 GCA_019049505.1 Pachyrhynchus sulphureomaculatus
GGATCTGCGGGAGCTTGACATCTAGCATCATGCTGGGCCTGAGTTGGTCAAACCAGCTCGGATTATTAAGATTGTCAACTTGTTACGAGTTGACAATTTGCTGGACTTGAGGAAAAGGTAGAGCTTACCGAGGAGTTGGTTGGCTTTCTTGGTGGAGGCGGTGACCGGTTCCTTCTATACTAGCCGCTTGTCGTAGTGGTACTTGATGCTGTTTGACCATCGGGGTCTATTTCCTTGGGGTTAGGCTTCCGGCCGGTGAGTTGCGGGCCTTTGAAAACATGATGGCTTGGTTTTTCAAGCTGGATTCTCCAATGTTCGAACCAGGGGACTAGCGTGTTAAGATGGAATATGAACATATTTCGAAGAGATTGACAACCCGTTCGACGATTCTTGTATAATTCGTGCGAAAAGCTCTATAGCAACTGGCAAAAACACAATTCAAAAATTTGCAAACTGAAAAATATTTACGTTCGCTCATGAATCTGTTTAAGTATAGATTTATTTGTTTCTAGGTTAATTAGAATAACCTTTCCTTTGCATCCAACAAAGATAGGAAATTACGTTAGTCACCAAGTTAGGAACTCTTAACAGTAAAATAACTTCAAGCAATTGTAACGCATAACATTTACATCATATAAAGCTCTTATTTCTAATTGGAAGCATTTTATTTAGACGAGGACAAACCTAAAATGAAATAATATCCATTAAACAACAGTGCAATAAACAATAAAGGAAAGTGCTCTCAAGTTTCTGTGTAACATGAAAATACCAAATGAAAATGCCAAATGAAATTATTTAACGTCTTAATCAAAATTTAAAATTATTTTCGTAATTTCGACAAGTAATGTTTCACTTCCCAGTAAAATTTAATTTCAGCGAGATTTAAAAATTACGTTTTAAATCACTTTGCTCTCGAGTACGAACGATTTCGCTGTTTTTTCTGTCTGGATAATGATTGTTAAAGTACCTGAAGTGCATGTTTAGAAATGGTCTTCAAAACGTATTTTTACGGTTGAAGAATTTTTCTTGTTAAAATTTAAAATAAAAAACGTTTTGCAAAATATATTGTTAAAATGAAAACACTACTTACGAAACATTACTTTATTTAAGGAAAAAAATTAAAGCCCTAGATTTAAAGTATTGAAGAAGTTGTATAAAAACCCAAATATACCTTTACATGTAATAATAATAATAATGCAACAGCACAAAACCAAAATTCAAATGGCAAATAAGAATAGAAAACAAAATCAACCAAATCAGAAGAGATCTAGGACACCTTACCCAGTTTATGAACGGGAACGCGTCCAAGCGTGTCACACAGGGTGTAGACAAGACCAAATTCAAATCTCACAACCGAACACTGCCAGAAATCCTCGATACGTTGAAACAAAAACTAACCGTACATGCCGCAAGACTCCGTAGATACAAAGAATCAAACGAGAGGAAAGGCACAAACAACCTCTACCGAAGAAGCGAAAAACAGTTCTGCCGAAAAACTATGTACAAGGAACAGACAGCAGTGACTGAACCATCAAACAACTAAGAACTCACAGATTATTGAAAAAAGCATCTGGTCAGAACCCAAATTACTTAATAATAACACCCCCTGGTTCAAAGCCGAAGAAGACGAACATAAACATGTGACAGAACAAGAAACTACCACATTAACTACACAAGAAATTACAGAAACAATCAAACACACACATACAACTGGAAATGCCCTGGAATAGACAATATACAAAACTTCTGGTAC
This sequence comes from Pachyrhynchus sulphureomaculatus, assembly GCA_019049505.1. NCBI lineage: Eukaryota > Metazoa > Arthropoda > Insecta > Coleoptera > Curculionidae > Pachyrhynchus > Pachyrhynchus sulphureomaculatus. The sequence goes on from CM032447.1 coordinate 50,487,699, forward strand.
GAACAGTTTACCACCACACACGAAGCACTCACACACCAAATCAACACAAGGAATAACATACGTCAAACCCAAAAGCTCAGACACCACAAACCCGGCAAACTACCCACCTATCACCTGTCATCCAATCCTATATAAGATCATCCCAGCTACAACTTCCAAGAAAATTGAACACAACACCTAACAGACAACAATATTCTCACAGAAGAGCAGAAAGGGTGCAGAAAAAATAGCCGAGGATGTAAAGAGTAGCTGATCATAGATAGCGTGATCATAGGACAAATCAGAAAAGAACACAGAAACCTTCACAGCGGTTACATAGAATATAAAAAGGCCTTCGACTCCATACCCCACAGCTGGTTAATCAGAGCCCTAGAAATCTAGAAAATCAACTAAAACCTCAGACGATTTCTCGCGCAAATCGTGAAAATATGGAAAACCAAAATCCACCTAAAAACACAAACCGAACGCATCCAAAGAGAAGAGCTGTACATCAGACGGGGTATATTTCAGGGAGACTCGCTCAGCGCTCTATGGTTTTGCGTTTGTCTCAATCCACCCTTAAATACACTAAACAGAAGAGACGATGGCTTCTGCATCAGACACCAAAAAGTGAACCAACATAAAATAAGCCACCTCCTATATATGGATAACATAAAACACTACGCTGCCACAGAAACACAGCTGAAAGAACTCCTCAAAATCACAGAAACATTCATCTTAGATATTAATATGGAATTTGGTATAAGTAAATGTATAGAACTCCGCATCAACAATGGAAAGGCCACCATGAGACAGAAACCATCAACAATGAAACACTCGATAACATGCTCGACATAGAAACATACAAATATCTAGGCTTCCATCAAAGCACCAAACTCAACCACACTCACATCAAAACAGAGCTCAGAACCGAATTAAAAGCAGACTCACGAAACTTATACAAACAAAATTCAACTCCAAAAATCTCACTAAAGCCATCAACACGTTCACTATACCTATACTTACATATTTATTTGGTATCATCAATTGGTCACACACAGAGATAGAAAACAGTCACATCCTTAAACGTTTTCAATTCACCAAATACTGGAAATTACACCCCAACGCATGCAAAGAAAGACATACCATCGAGAGGAAGACAGGAAGAAGAGGAATCATAGATATAAGATACACACAAAACAAATACAAGCACTTAGGAAATCCTTTTACACCAAGCAAATCAGCCTCCACACAGCAACAGTGAAAGCAAACAAAAACTACACACCCCCGATTTATCCCGGCAGACCACCCAGCAGACACACACAACAGCCAATTACAACAGGAAAAGATTAAAACGTGGTCAGAAAAAACACCCCATGGAAAACACAGATACCACATAGAACAAGACCACGTAAATAAAAAACAGTCATATACCTGGTTACAGGATGGGCAGCTATTCCCTGAAACTGAATGAAGTCATATTAACCAGAAACTACCAAAAGCAAATCATCCCAGTCTCAACTGTTATAGAAGACAGATGCAAGAAATGCCACCAACATAAAGAAACGATTATACACATAACAAACGGATGTAAAATATTAGCCGGAATGGAATACACAGCCACATATGTCTCAGTAGTACTCAAAGTAGTTCACTAAGCACTAGCCACAACATCAACTCATAGAAACACTGATACACATAACATCCATACTTCAAAATAAAGATTGCAAGCTCTACTGGGACATTAATATCTATAGAAATAAAACAGTCCTCGCCAATAGACCCTTACGTTTCAATACAAAAAAGGAAAAGTCACCTATCTAATTGACATAACTGTCCCCAACGACACAAACATCCAAACGAAATACACAAAAAAAATTTCCAAATACACACACAGACCTTGCAACAGAAATAACAAGGCTATGGAAATAAAAAAAAGTCATCATTGTCCCCCTCGTCATATCAGCCACATGGTCTCACACCACACTTAGTACAATTAGGACTCAACACAAACATACACAAAAACACTCAGAAGTCAGTGATTTTGAAAACATGTAACATTGTCAGGTGATTCCTTAATACACAATGGTAATAAAAAAAATAATAAAAAATTATACATACATAAAGAAAAGACGAAAAGGAGATTAAAATTAATTTTAAAAAGATTCTGGTTTAACCAACTTAGAAACTAAAATAAGTAATTCTCTTAGTGGGTTGCCCCTTATCATTACACGCGCCATGCTCAAAAGGTAATGCAACCCTGTGGAAAATATTCCAGAGTTTTTTTAAAATTTTTTGGTCACTACTTTTCGAGATAAGGGCCCCGATTTTTCGCAATTTTTTAAAAATAATAGACATAAAAGTGTGTGCATTATATATATTTTTGAACTCGTGTTTTTACAAGCTTTCATTTTACATCCCATTCGATGACCTGGTAAATTTTTTTTTTTCACTTCCGATTTCACCCCCCAAAACTAACGCCTTAAGTCAAAATTTAACTTTCAAAACTACACGGCTCCGATGAGGTGATCAGTTCCTATATTAGTGCCAAATTTCAACTTTCTATGTCAAGAGTCGGAGAAAATCGAGTGACAGACGGACAGACAAACAAACACCGAAGTGATCTTATAAGTGTTCCGTAGAAAATACTAAAAACCATCAGCATCAAATTAAAGCTACGTTTATGCCAACCTATGTCATTTTCTTTAGAACTTAAATTAATTTGTTATGCAACAGCTGTATCCTGTAGAAAGAAAGTAGAATGCGTTGTAACAAATTCCTGAGTAGATTAACGATGCTTAATTAATTGCGTATTGAGAGGTTGGGTATTTGCTTTTAATTTTTTAAAGTGGAAAAAAATAAAAACTATTGAAGCTTCTAGAATATCATACGATTGTTTTTTTTAGCACAGGGCATAAATTATTCTTGCATAAATAATTAACATGGTAACAATTATAATAAACCAAATTGTTATATTTATTCACGATGCACACGTATATATTTGCTTTATAGTACTTAACACGGAGGGAATCATAGGTTTTATGGAAGCCTATAAATAGAATGTGAGTTTTGGGTATACATCTACTTAATTGTTTAGAGCAGCAGTTGCAAAAATACAAATAGCAATGACGATTGCCAAACTTTGCAGCGGAGATTGCACCTAAAGAAGAAGAAGAAGAAGATGTGTCTGTGTGCTCTTGTGGATTGGGCTATTTAAATTGTAATATTTAGGTGATATTGCTTCTGTTCCTTCAGATTCCTAAAATGATACATATCTCTCTCTATTGTTTTGAAAAGGACATGATCATGTAATAATCTGGGCTGCAAGTTACTCTTCTATCAGCTCTTACATCATTTACTTGTATAGTAATGTTTTGTTATACTATAACGTTGTCGAGAATTGATCATTTTTGGTTATATTTTTTTTTTTTTCGTTCATCTCCTCGCCTGAGTAGAGATTTTACCCTTTTTAGTGTTCCGTACGGAATACTTATAAGATTATTTCGGTGTCTGTCTGTCCGTCTGTCACCCCCGTTTTTCTCCAAAACAATTTGACATAGAAAGTTGAAATTTCGCCCTAATATAGGAATTGATGTCCTCATCAGAGCCATGTAGTTTTGAAAGTTAAATTTTGACTTCGGGGAGTAAAATCTAAAGTAAACAACAATTTTTTTAGCATGTCATCGAGTGGGGTGTCAAATAAAAGCTTGTAAAAACACGAGTTCAAAAATATATATAATGTAATACTAACGCACACTTTCCTTTGTATTTTAATTTTTAAAAAAATGCGAAAAAATCGCTGTCTTCCTCCCTTATCTTGAAGAGTACTGAACAAAAATTTTGAATTGAATTCTGGAATATTCTCCACCGCGTGTAGATTGAATGAAAATTATACCTTTAATAATTTACGTGGAATATAAAAAAAAAACAAAATTTTCAAGGTCATCAGTTTTCAGTAAACATCGGAAAAAAAACTGTTTGAAAATCGTTTTGGGGTGTGTGTGGGGTTGTGAAGTCATTGTTTATTTTATACCGCCGTAACCAAAATTTTTATTTTAAGGGGTTACATACGCCTGGGCGCTGCAAAACTATGTATATTTAAAAAAAAAATTTAAAGGTTATTAAATGCATAATACAAAAGAATGGCAATTATGTATCTTCATTGTACTTTAAATTATAAGACTTTTTTTTTTTTAAATATGTTTTAAATGTTAATATTGTTTTTTATTTGGTTAAATGGACCACTGGTGAAAACTATGGCGCCTCCTTGTGTGCTGGATACCTTTACAAAAAATAATCCACTCTGCAAAAATAAAAATTAATCTTGTAAAATAATGTAGTAGTTAAAAATTGTCGAAGGATTTTTTTTTCAAACTTTAGTATGCAATTTTCGACCAAAAAATTTACGTTTAATTATTTATAAAAAAAATTGTCAGGTCACATTTAATGGCATTCAACTTTCTAATGGAATGGAATTTGCTTAAATTTTTTTTTGCATAAATTTTAGAGGTATAGAGAATAAAAATCCGTAAAAAAAATCGAATTTTTGAAAATTCCATTCGTATCCCTTAAAAGCAATCAACATACGGAATACTAATTGCGCAAGTTCGACTTACATTTGGCCGATTAAATATATATATATATATATATATATATATATATATATATATATATATATATATATATATATATATATATATATATATATATATATATATATATATATATATATATATATATATATATATATATATATATATACATACATATATATATATATATATATATATATATATATATATATATATATATATATATATATATATATATATCTAGTTGCTTCACCAACGCTATCTATGCCTTCAAGCGGGAAGCTCGAGAAGGTACACTTCTGCAGTTAAGTGCCAGCCGTGGTCTGGCCGCTTTGTTTGGAAAAACTTTAAATAAGTTACCGGCAGAGTGCAGTATAAGCGTCTATTTTGTCATACATATATATATATATATATATATATATATATATATATATATATATATACAGGGTGCAGCTCTTAAATTCGGACAAATTTAAATTTGAATTTTCCGCCATATAGTAGTTTGGCTATAGGTCGTTGTTGACGTTCGTGAAAGCCAGGTACTTCTGGTAAACAGTCATAACCTCGAAATAATCGAATCGATTCGAACAAGTGCGGAGTACAACTGAAGAGCCGCGATTATCGAAAGTCTTCGCGCTGGACGTTCGGCGACTGAAATAATTCGCTTCTTCGGGTACCCGAGATCAACTGTGTACGACATTGTTACTAAATATAATGCTTCTGAGAAGGTACATCAGCACACACGAGCTATTTAGTCTCAAACTGGTTATCGGAGAACGTGGACTGTTCTAGTCTAAAGAGTTCTGGCCCCCCAATGACTCGGATTTGAACCCCCCTGACTACTATGTTCGGAGCGTAATTGAAAGAGTTACCAACAAATCCATGTATCCTAATGTGGCATCTTTTGGCACCTCTACCGAAGCAGCATTTGCCAATATGAACAGCTCTGCTTTAAAGAAAGTGTGCGAGCGCTTCAGGTCAAGGATAGAGGTGGTCTTTGCGGCTGAAAGAGGTTACATCGAATAGTTCCACACAACTGATACGCAAAAGAACTTTTTTTCATTTTAATTTTTTGACAAATAAAATGTTTAATTTGTCCGGATTTAAGCACCCTGTATATATATATATATATATATATATATATATATATATATATATATATATATATATATATATATATATACAGTAATACCCCGCTTAGCGCGACCCCGTTACGCGCGGTTTCACTATAACGCGAATTTCAAATTTCGCGCTCATGTAGTCATTAACTTCTCTATGGTCGCGGGGGGATCCCCGCTTTCTCTGAATATTCTCTTTGAAGAATTGGGAATTCCCTGTCCTTCGACTTTGTTCTATGGGGATTTCCTCGTTCGTTTCGTGTGTTCATTTGTTCCGTAATGTTAGTTCGGTCGGCTGGCAGTTTTGTTTTAATATTTATTGGAGATACATACATACATAATTTAACCCTACGTTAAAAATGCCGCCTGTAAAGAAAAAAGAGCGTAAAAGCGTCACTTTGGAATTGAAGATGAAAGTGTTAAGAAGAATGGAAAATGGAGGCAAAGCAACAATTGTTGGGAGAGATTTTGGACTCTCAGAATCGACTGTGAGAACGATTTATAAAAATCGGGGAAAAAATTAAAATCTCCAGCGAAGGTTCAACACCTATAAGTGCAACAAAACTTTCTCGTTCGAGATCATCTATCTTAGAAAGAATGGAGAAATTACTGTCAGTCTGGATCGAAGATTTGAATAAGAAGAACACACCACTAAGTCAAGATCTCATATGCACAAAAGCAAAATCTTTGTATGAGATGCTGAAAACAAAAGAAGGAGAAGGGAGTGCCACTCCGACTTTTGCTGCCAGCAGAGGCTGGTTCCATCGGTTCAAGCAGCGTTCTAATCTTCACAATATCCACATAACAGGCGAGGCGGCCAGCGCGGACATTCAAGCTGCAGCTGAGTTTCCAGACAAGTTTCAAGACTTCGTTAGACGAGAGAAAATTCCTGCTTGTCTCATCTTCAATGTTGATGAGACCGCACTTTACTGGAAAAAAATGCCATCTCGAACATTCATTTCTAAGGAAGAACGTCAAGCCAGTGGTTTCAAAGCTGCGAAAGATCGACTAACACTTCTGCTGGGTGGTAATGCCACTGGTGATTTCAAACTGAAACCTTTACTAGTGTACCATTCAGAAAAACACCCCGTGCAATGCGAGGCACAGACAAGACAAGTCTACCAGTTGTGTGGCGATCAAACAGAAAGGCGTGGGTTACACGGGAAATTTTTCAAGAATGGTATTCTAATAGTTTTTGCCCATCAGTCAAATCATACTGTGACAGAAATGGGCTTGAACCTAAAGTTATATTACTCTTAGACAATGCCCCAGGACATCCAACCTCACTTGATACGCCCAGAGACTTAAAAGTGTACGTAAAGTTCCTTCCACCAAACACTACGTCAATATTACAACCTATGGACCAGGGAGCAATAGCAAACTTCAAAGCTTATTACCATCGCCGCACTTTTAGCCAACTAATTCATGAAACTGACGGGGAAGGAAGACAGTCTATGCGAGAGTGGTGGAAGTCATACAACATTATGAAGTCTATTCACAACATAGAAGAGGCTTGGAAGGAAGTTAAAATGAGTTGTATGAATGGGGTGTGGCGTAATCTTTGGCCAGATGTAGTGGAAGCACCTAGAAGAATTGTCCAGATGCAGAGACAAGTGCTTGAAGACATTGCTGCAATGATTGAGGGGTCTGAACTTGAAGATGTCACGGTAGAAGATCTCGTAGAACTTGTAGCAACGCACGACGATCCTATTAGCAATGAAGATCTGATCGAGTTACAGAATAATCCTATCTACGATGAGGAAGAACAAGTAGAAGAGAAAGTTTTATCTTCAGGGGAAATACAAAATGCACTTTCAAAAATTTATTCAGGTTTGGACATATTGCAGAGTATAGACAATAATGATGACCGTGTCTTGACCGTGTGTCAAACAATTAAAAACAGTGTTGGGTGTTATGAACGTATTTTACAAGAACGTAAACAAAACGTTACCCAAAAGACAATAGATGTATTTTTCCGTAAAAAATAAGAGTATGTATTGCATAAAGTGATCTTAGAATTAAAGTGATTGATTAAAATGATTTGTATTTTTTTGTATTAAATTTTGACTATGTTTAATCATAAACCTCGATATACGCGAATTTCAGTTAACGCGATTTTTTTCGGAACGTATCCCTCGCGTAAAGCGGGGTATTACTGTATATATATATATATATATATATATATATATATATATATATATATATATATATATATATATATATACATATATATATATATATATATATATATATATATATATATATATATATATATATATGTATATATATATATATATATATATATATATATATATATATATATATATATATGTGTGTATATATATATATATATATATATATATATATATATATATATATATATATGTATATATATATATATATATATATATATATATATATATATATATATATATATTATATCCTAAGGATATCGACGAGGATATCGCAATACCCGTCAAAGTTGTTCAAGTGCTGAAATATACATTTTTGTATTTCACAGCACCTTTTAGACAACGCGGTAGTGCTGCCGTTACTGCATTTCTGCAAACAACTACTAACTATGTACTGACGACGCAATCGCTTTTTATTAATAACTGTTTGGATTTCATGTATTAATAAATGATCTAAAGAAGTTTCAAAAACCAGATTACCCATAAATTTATTAATTTTTCTTTTACCACTCAAAATATTTTCAAATTCTTCTTCAAAATTAAGTAATATCTCGCTTGGAAAAATAAATAAAATATAAAAAAGTCTATTAACAATATGAACATAAATTATACACTAGAATATTTGCTTTTTTTATCAAACATAAAGTTATCATCACTTATTGTTAGTTCGAAACAGTTTCGACTTATACACGCGAAGGTACAATTTATCTGTTGTAATAATGTTCCTTTGATGCTACATGAAATAAATTAAGTTTTATCTGATGACTATTAGTCAGTATAGTGTATTAACATCAGTATAATTTACAGTTTAGATCTAGATTAAGCTTTACACTAGAGGTAATTATTACCTTTAGAATGAATTTATTTAAAAATTTTACACTACTAAATATTACTAATTTTAAAATACGAATAGTAATCATAATAAAAAAAATGTTAAGTTCAAGTTGGACTTGCGGAATTAACGTTCCGTACCGTAATTCATTTAAAAATAAAATAAATCCTTACCTAGGCTAAGTTAATTAGGCCCTGACATCCAATATGTATTTTCACGTTTTTTCTTAGTCAATAATTTGTAATGCTTATAGCATCTTAGCTACCTAATAGCCAATAAATCAATCTAGCTGAATCTAGAATTTAGTAATAAAAATGGAAAACAAATAATTATTACGTAAATATTCAATTATGAACAAATAAAATCATTTTGTCGACGTGCTGTTATGGAGGGGAAAAAAATTCACCTTCACCATTTTGTACTGGTTTCCCTAGTTCTCAGTATTTTTCACAATTTTTTTATACAGTGTGTCCCAAAAAGTTTTCTACAAATGGAGAAAAACTTTATCTTAATGTTACAAAAAAATTTATTCTTGATAAAAAGTTCTGCATCACATGGAAATCCATAATCAAGCATGAAAAGTTTAAAATATTTGATGGTATACAGGGAAAATAAAAAATAGCGCACTGATTTTGATTGTATCATATTTTTGTTCAAAATTTGATAACCTTCTTATCCGCTTTGCTACAATTGTATCCATAATAAATTTGTGCCAATATGTTTTTATTTTGAAAATTATAAATCTTTATTTTTTATGTTCCCTGTATACCATCAAATGTTTTAAACTTTTCATGCTTGATTATGGATTTTCATATGATGCAATAACAATTTTTTTTTGTAATACATATGTATAATAAACTTTTTCTTCATTTGTATAAAACTTTTTGGGACACACTGTACCAGATAAATAACACAGGACCCCAAAAAAAAAGTTCTGTTGAAAGGTGAAATACCATACCATATGTTTTTTGGTGTCCTGAAAACGAATCCGAGGTCAGAATTGGCTCACAACCCAAGGATTTTGACATAACTTCAAAAAACTTTAAAATGACCAAAAATACTTTTCCAAATAAATTAAAAATGTAAACGAGCAAACCACACTTATTTTGGGGCGCCGAAATCAAATTCAAGGTTAGAATTCACCCATCACGTCAGCATTTTGACATAACCTTAAAAAACACCTCAAAAATGGTCAGAAATATGTCTGTAAGTAAATTTAAAAATTAAATAAAGAAGTCATCATATCTATACGTATTTTAGGGTGCTTAAACCGATTATTCCAAAAGAATTGACCTATTAAGTCAAGATCTTGGAGTAACCTTAAAAAGTCCAGCCTTTTCATTCACAGGTTGTTCGATTAAAGTGAGTCCCCTCGCTTCTCGCCCACTGGATGCCTCTCGCCTCTCACTCCAATGGAAGAACTTTACAACCAGAATTCTAAACCTAACATAACCTAATGCAAGAACTGTACTCCAAAAATTGAAACCTAATATAACCTAATGCAAAAAAATTACACCAAGAGCTTTACATCAAGGAATATAAACCTAACATAGCGTAATGCAAGAAACTTACACCAAAAGCTTTGCCCCAGGAACTCTAACCTAACACAACCTAATGCAAGAAACTTATACCCAGAATGCTAAACTTAACATAGCCTAATGAACGCAACTTACACGAAAATCTTTACACCAAGAACTCTAAACCTAACATAGCCCAATGCAAGAAACTTACACCAAGAACTTTAAACCTAACATAAGCTAATACTAAGAACTTTACACCTAGAACTTTAAACCTAACATAACCTAACAGAAGAAACTTACATCAAGAACGTTATAACCATAACATAACATAATGCAAAAAAAAAAACGTGTAGACCACCATATCGATACGTATTTTTGGTCGCTGAAAGCAAATATGTTAACAGAATTGATCTGAATAGGACAGGATCTTGAAATATACTCAATTAGTCCAGTCCTTTCATTCACAGGATGCTGGATTATGGTGAGTTCCACCGCTTTTCATCCTCGGAATGCTTTATTAAAGTGAGTCCCATCGCCTCTCACCTACGATATACCTTATTGTGGTAATTCTCGCCTCTCACCCTCGGGGTGCTTTATTGAAGTGAGTCCCCTCGCTTTTCATTACCGGGGAATTACTTTAATAAAGCATCCAGTCTGAGATTACTTCAAGTTTTTGACTTAATAGGTCAATTCTTTTGGCATATTTGGTATAAGCACCCCAAAATAATTCACCTTCACCATTTTGTACGGGTTTCCCTAGTGCTCGGTATTTTATCAGTATTTTTTTATACAGTATGTCCCAAAAGGTTTTATACAAATAGAGAAAAAGTTTGTCTTTCATATTACAAAAAAATTTATTCTTGATAAAAAATTCTGCTTCACATGGAAATCCATGTGTGCATCAGTAGTTTAAAGCAAGAATGATTCCATTCATCCATGCAAGAATATATATATATATATATATATATATATATATATATATATATACATATATATATATATATATATATATATATATATATATATATATATATATATATATATATATATATATATATATATATATATATATATATATATATATATATATATATGTGTATATATATATATATATATATATATATATATATATATACATATATATATATATATATATATATATATATATATATATATATATATATATATATATATATATATATTATATATATATATTTATATATATATATGTATATATATATATATATATATATATATATATATATATATATATATATATATATATATATATATATATATATATATATATGTATATATATATATACATATATATATATATACATATATATATATATATATATATATATATATATATATATATATATATATATATATCCTTGCATCCATCTTTCCCGGTTCAGAGCTGTTCTGTTCCAATTTTTTCCTGCAATACTAGATATCGTCTCCCCACATTCTTTGAGGTCTTACCACACTCCTTTTACTGTCCCTTGGGCGCCATACTGTAAACTTGTAAGCTCATCTGTCATTGTTCTGTCTTGCTACGTGGCCAGCTCATCTTCACTTTAATTCAGGTTAGCCGTGTTCTCCTCCGAATTTCCTAATTTGTTCATTTATATAAACATTTAAATACATGTATATTCATATATATACATATATATATATATATATATATATATATATATATATATATATATATATATATATATATATATATATATATATATATATATACGAGGCTGGTTTGAAAAGTCCGTGCAAAGTCCGAGAGATGGCACCACCGGCGCGTATCGATGTCATGTTTAGTTAGTAGCATCTCTTGAATGAACACACACCAAGTTTCAGTCATATTGGTCTATTTCTTTGTGTTTGGCATTCGTGTGAATCAAGTAAGTCGAGTGATTTTCAAGAAATGGACGAAAAAGAATTTCGTGTGGTGATTAAACATTACTTTATAAAAGGCAAAACGCCTCAGGAGACTAAAGAGAAGCTTGTTAAACATTATGGTGACTCTGCACCTTCGATTAGAACAGTTTATAAGTGGTTTCAAAATTTTCGGACTGGCCATATGGGCACAAGTGACGCTGAACGTTCTGGACGGCCTGTGGAGGTTACGACTCCAGAAATCATTGATCAAATCCATGATATGGTGATAAATGACAGAAGAGTTAAGGTGCGTGAGATTGCTAGTGCTGTGGGCATCTCGACAGAACGGGTACATAATATTTTGCACAAACATTTGGACATGAGAAAGCTATCCGCAAGATGGGTGCCGCGATTGCTCACGCTTGACCAAAAACGGAATCGTGTGAAGTGTTGCAAGGATGGTTTGCAGCTGTTCCAGAAGAATCCGGAGGACTTTAAGCGTCGTTTCGTCACTGTGGATGAAACATGGATACATTACTATACTCCTGAGGCCAAACAACAATCTAAACAATGGGTTACCAAGGGGGAATCTGCACCAAAAAAGGCGAAGACCGTTCCTTCGGCCGGAAAGGTTATGGCGACTGTCTTTTGGGATTCGCAAGGGATAATCCTCATCGACTATCTGGAAAAGGGTTAAAACTATTACAGGTGAATATTATTCATCGTTATTGGACCGTTTGAAAACCGAGCTGCAAGAAAAACGCCCGCGATTGGCCCACAAGAAAGTCCTTTTCCATCACGACAACGCACCAGCACACACCTCAGCAGTTGTGGTCGCAAAATTAATGGAAATAGGATTCCAACTCGTTTCACATCCCCCCTATTCTCCAGACTTGGCTCCCTCGGACTACTATTTGTTCCCCAATTTGAAGAAATGGCTGGCGGGACAAAGATTTTATTCAAACGAGGAGGTGATTGCAGACACTAATGGATATTTTGCAGACTTGGACAAATCCTATTATTCGGAAGGGATCAACAAACTAGAACATCGTTGGACGAAGTGTATAAGCCTAAAAGAAGACTATGTCGAAAAATAAAAAAGGTTTACCCCAAACACATAAGTAGTTTTTATTTTTGTACGGACTTTTCAAACCAGCCTCGTATATATATATATATACAGTAATACCCCGCTTAGCGCGACCCCGTTATGCGCGGTTTCACTATAACGCGAATTTCAAATTTCGCGCTCATGTAGTCATTAACTTCTCTATGGTCGCGGGGGATCCCCGCTTTCTCTGAATATTCTCTTTGAAGAATTGGGAATTCCCTGTCCTTCGACTTTGTTCTATGGGGATTTCCTCGTTCGTTTCGTGTGTTCATTTGTTCCGTAATGTTAGTTCGGTCGGCTGGCAGTTTTGTTTTAATATTTATTGGAGATACATACATACATAATTTAACCCTACGTTAAAAATGCCGCCTGTAAAGAAAAAAGAGCGTAAAAGCGTCACTTTGGAATTGAAGATGAAAGTGTTAAGAAGAATGGAAAATGGAGGCAAAGCAACAATTGTTGGGAGAGATTTTGGACTCTCAGAATCGACTGTGAGAACGATTTATAAAAATCGGGAAAAAATTAAAATCTCCAGCGAAGGTTCAACACCTATAAGTGCAACAAAACTTTCTCGTTCGAGATCATCTATCTTAGAAAGAATGGAGAAATTACTGTCAGTCTGGATCGAAGATATGAATAAGAAGAACACACCACTAAGTCAAGATCTCATATGCACAAAAGCAAAATCTTTGTATGAGATGCTGAAAACAAAAGAAGGAGAAGGGAGTGCCACTCCGACTTTTGCTGCCAGCAGAGGCTGGTTCCATCGGTTCAAGCAGCGTTCTAATCTTCACAATATCCACATAACAGGCGAGGCGGCCAGCGCGGACATTCAAGCTGCAGCTGAGTTTCCAGACAAGTTTCAAGACTTCGTTAGACGAGAGAAAATTCCTGCTTGTCTCATCTTCAATGTTGATGAGACCGCACTTTACTGGAAAAAAAATGCCATCTCGAACATTCATTTCTAAGGAAGAACGTCAAGCCAGTGGTTTCAAAGCTGCGAAAGATCGACTAACACTTCTGCTGGGTGGTAATGCCACTGGTGATTTCAAACTGAAACCTTTACTAGTGTACCATTCAGAAACACCCCGTGTAATGCGAGGCACAGACAAGACAAGTCTACCAGTTGTGTGGCGATCAAACAGAAAGGCGTGGGTTACACGGGAAATTTTTCAAGAATGGTATTCTAATAGTTTTTGCCCATCAGTCAAATCATACTGTGACAGAAATGGGCTTGAACCTAAAGTTATATTACTCTTAGACAATGCCCCAGGACATCCAACCTCACTTGATACGCCCAGAGACTTAAAAGTGTACGTAAAGTTCCTTCCACCAAACACTACGTCAATATTACAACCTATGGACCAGGGAGCAATAGCAAACTTCAAAGCTTATTACCATCGCCGCACTTTTAGCCAACTAATTCATGAAACTGACGGGGAAGGAAGACAGTCTATGCGAGAGTGGTGGAAGTCATACAACATTATGAAGTCTATTCACAACATAGAAGAGGCTTGGAAGGAAGTTAAAATGAGTTGTATGAATGGGGTGTGGCGTAATCTTTGGCCAGATGTAGTGGAAGCACCTAGAAGAATTGTCCAGATGCAGAGACAAGTGCTTGAAGACATTGCTGCAATGATTGAGGGGTCTGAACTTGAAGATGTCACGGTAGAAGATCTCGTAGAACTTGTAGCAACGCACGACGATCCTATTAGCAATGAAGATCTGATCGAGTTACAGAATAATCCTATCTACGATGAGGAAGAACAAGTAGAAGAGAAAGTTTTATCTTCAGGGGAAATACAAAATGCACTTTCAAAAATTTATTCAGGTTTGGACATATTGCAGAGTATAGACAATAATGATGACCGTGTCTTGACCGTGTGTCAAACAATTAAAAACAGTGTTGGGTGTTATGAACGTATTTTACAAGAACGTAAACAAAACGTTACCCAAAAGACAATAGATGTATTTTTCCGTAAAAAATAAGAGTATGTATTGCATAAAGTGTTCTTAGAATTAAAGTGATTGATTAAAATGATTTGTATTTTTTTGTATTAAATTTTGACTATGTTTAATCATAAACCTCGATATACGCGAATTTCAGTTAACGCGATTTTTTTCGGAACGTATCCCTCGCGTAAAGCGGGGTATTACTGTATATATATATATATATATATATATATATATATATATATATATATATATATATATATATATATATATATATTTGCGCGAAAGGTTTATTTTTCATTTTCGCGTCTCATCTCAGATATGGTATTCCTTTTTGCGGTTTTGAATATTTTGGCGGTCCGTTTTTCATCACTGGTGCCCATCAGAGGGAATCCTGTAGACCTATCTTTCTTCCGCTGGGAATTTTGGCCTCTTCCTCACTTAGAGTGTTTCGAAAGTGTCTTAAAAACTTAATTAACAAATCATATTATGATCTGGGTGAGTTTTAGGCTGATTCGCTTGCATGGGGGTCATGCATGTCTGTTGTTCCGTTTGATTGTGAAGCACCTGTGTTGTGTTGGTTTGTATGCTTTTTCCCTTGCTAATGGTAGTTATGTATTGTTTCGGTTCTTCATGCTAATGTTTATTTTACCTTGACTGGAACTAGCTTTGTGTTAACTAAGTATCTTGCTGTTTGCCTACTGTATATTTGATGTTGCGCGTTCTACATTTTGGCTTCGTATATGTTTCATTTTCAGGTTTCCTTATTATTTATTTTGCGTAGAATTAATTTGTTTATGTTTTATTTTTTGCATTATAACTCTGTTTTTATATTCCTTAGATTTAATATGGTTTTTCAAAGAAAAACCATCGATTTTTTTATGACAATAAAGTACTTTTGATTTGATTCATATATATATATATATATATATATATATATATATATATATATATATATATATATATATATATAACTCTCGAACGAAATGAGATATTGATTTGAAACATGGCGTGCATATGATACATGAAATAGGAACAAATCGTCATGTTCGGAGTTCTTAGATTTGAGGAATCTGAAAATATTGGTATTTAATTATTATTTTCGATCAAAAAAGAATATATAACATAAAAAGGTGTCATTATAGAGTAGCCAAAGATGTAGATAATAATTTAACAACTTATATTTGCAAAAGTAAAAATAAAATTGCCATTATTTTACTATATATATATATATATATATATATATATATATATATATATATATATATATATATATGTATATATATATATATATATATATATATATATATATATATATATATATATATATATATATATAGTAAGTACATAAAAAAGCAGGCTATACGGGAACATATATTCCTAAACACGAACTTAAATGATATTATTAATGTGTTTTCTTCAAAAATTAATAAAGTTGTAAATGGACATACTTATAGGTTAAATGGAAAATATCCAATCAACTTTAAGTCTAGTACTATTAAATTAATTGTTGAAAAAAATAAAGCTCATGAAATATTCAAGAGATATAAAAAGGACAAATATTATATCGAGATTTCTCGCTTGAGAAGTCTATCCAAGATGTTAATTAAAAGAGATCGGAGAATTGGGATCTTTTCCCTGATTTTTTCAGGGTATTTTTGTGTTTAATAATAACGGTTTGCCAAACCCATATTTTAAAGGGGGAGGGGAAGTTGACTATATTGTAATTCTTAAGTTAATTGACGATTTGGACTTGTTGGTTTACCTCCATGTTTTATAAAAAACTGTAGATTCATTTTGATCCGACCATGACCTTTTATCTTCAACCTGCCTCTGGGATGACTATTTCCAGAAAAGTGGAAAATTTCACATATAACCCCGATCTTTAAGGGTAGACAGAACGATAATGTAAGTAATTAGAGACTGATAAAGTATAGTAAAATCTGTATTTGTGCTAAAATGCTTGAGAAAGTTGTATATGATAATATATTATCTACTGTCAGAAATAAAATAATTGAGCAGCAACATGAATCCCTAGAGACAAATTTGATGTGCTATTCTCAAGTAATATGTAACGGTAGGTATTCGAAAAAGCACGTAGACTGCATTTATATGAACTTCAGTAAGACTTTAGATAGGATCGATCACAAAATAATGATCACAAGGCTTTCTGAGGTTGGTGTTGGTGACGGCCTGCAGGAGTGGGTGTGGTCCTACATTTGTGACAGAAGGCAGCGTATTTCTGTTAACGGATATTTCTCGAAATCATTTCTAACAACCTCAGCTGTCTCTCAAGACAGTAACGTGGGGCTTCTCTTTATTATATATATCAACAATATTCTAAACTATTTTTCGAACTCTAATTTTCTGTTGTATGCAGATAATCTAAAAGTTTATAACATAATAGATAACATTGAGGATTTTTTTAAAATTAAACAAAATCTTGACAGACTTTCTGAGTATTATGCTAACAACAGTTTATTTTTAAATATAACAGAGTGTTCTAGTATAACATTCATACCTAATGTTAACCTCATGAAACATTCATATAACATTAATAAAATCACTTTAGCTAAAACGAATCAAATAAAAGACCTAACAGTAACACTAGATTCTAAGTAGTCCTTCAGACATTTTGATAAAACTATTAACGAATCCAACAGGATGTTAGGATTTGTTTTAAGGCTATGCAAAAAGTTTAAGAATTCAAAATTCCGTTATTCGAAACCCACAGTATCTTACACCTACCGAAGAAGATTCTCAAGCAGCTCAAACTTACAACTTGTTGCCTGATTCAGACAGAAGGTAAATCTCGGATCTTTGTTATTGTTTAAATTGACAAATGCCTTGTTGGATGTGCCTGAACACTTATGTCAACTAAATTTTCATATACCTACAAGAAATTTAAGAAATTTACTTCTACTTAGTTTATCACGTCCTCGCACGAATTTGGGACTCAACATTATCCTAACAAGGCACTTATTCTCTTCTTTCAGACAGATATTTTTCAACTAAACGTTAAGCAATTTAAGAATGTAGTAAAAAATATTTTAGAAGTATTTTTGTTACTGGCTTGAATAATTAGAATATCCATTAAATCAGTTTTTTTTTTAGATTAGATATCCTGAATGTTTTAAATAAATATATACATGTGTGTGTGTGTGTGTGTGTGTGTGTGTATATATATATATAATATATATATATATATATATATATATATATATATATATATATATATATATATATATATATATATATATATATACATGTATATATATATATATATATATATATATATATATATATATATATATATATATATACTAGCAGTGCCCGCGGCTCCGCTTGCGTGGACTTGATTCACTACTATCGTCACTGCTTATTCCTTATGTTACCAGTTTTTGGAACATTTGTTCTGTTAATATCCTGAATGTTTTAAATAAATATATACATGTATATATATATATATATATATATATATATATATATATATATATATATATATATACCAGCAGTGTCCGTGGCTCCGCTCGCGTGGAGTTGATTCACTACTATCGTCACTGCTTATTCCTTATGTTACCTAACGTAATAAAATATCTACCATTATTTCCCCTTTTTTCCCATTATTTCTCCTCATCTCCCATTATCTCTACATAATTTCCATTATCTAGGCTTATCTCTGCTCATGTCCCATTATTTCTCCTTATCTCTCATTATTTCCCCTTATCCCCATCATCTAGGCTTATCTCGACTTATCTCGCAATATTTCTCCTTATCTCCCATTATTTTTCCTTATCTACCATTATCTCACCATAACTCCCATTATCTAGACTTATCTCTGCTTATCGCCCATTATTTCTCCTTATCTCCCATTATTTATACTTATCTCCCATTATCTCACCTTATCTCCCATTATCTAGGCTTATATCGAACTTATGTATAAATTTATAAAAACACGTAAATCGGATAAGTGGTTCTCGAGTGATAAGCGCACTAACGGACAGACAGACAGAGAAACGTTGCATTTTATATATATTATAAATATCTTTTGCTACATGATATTGTTCCATATTTAGTGGTTTAGGCGGTGTATTGCAAGAGAACGCGCTAGCGGCAAACTTTTTTCCGATATGATTCACTATTATCGTCACTGCTTATTCTTCATGTTACCTAACGTTATAAAACACAGCCTATAACCTGGCCAGAGAGCATATGTATGTTTTAAAAAAAAGCACGTAAATCGGATAAGTGGTTCTCCAGTGATAAGCCCACTAATGGACAGACAGACAGACAGAGAGACGTTGCATTTTATATGTGTTATAGATATAGATTTATATTATTATATAACCTGGCCAAAGAATATATGTATGAATTTAAAAAAAAGACTCGTAAAGCGGATAAGTGGTGCTCGCGTGATAAACGCACTAATGGACAGACAGACAGACAGAGAGACATTGTATTTTATATATATTATAGATCATAGATATTCTCTGCTACATAATATTGTTCCATATTTAATGGTTTAGGCTGTGTATTGCAAGAGAACGCGCTAGCGACAAACTTTTTTTCCGACTTCATTCACTATTATCGTCACTGCTCATTCCTTATGCTACCTCGTAATAAAATATAGCCTATAACCTGTCCAGAGAACATATGTATGTTTAAAAAAAAAAATACGTAAATCGGATAAGTGGTTTTCCACTGAAAAGCGCACTAACGGACAGACAGGCAGAGAGAGAGACGTTGCATTTTATATATATTATATATATATTATATATATATATATATATATATATATATATATATATATATATATATATATATATATATATATATATGTATATATATATGTATATATATATATATATATATATATATATATATATATATATATATATATATATATATATAATATATATATATATATATATATATATATATATATATATATATATATATATATATATATATATATAAGAGCCAGTGGCATGGCCACGCGTGAGTCAGTGGGGGGGCATATTTCTATAAAAAGTTTACAATATTAATGAACTTGTTTTAAGTATGTTGGGAAGAATTTAAAACTTTAAATTTCTATTACATTTTTTTCTGGGAAAAACCTCTCCCAAACCGGTCATTCAATTTTTTTTTTTAGGGTTTTAATAAGAATTTAAGTTTTTGAAATTCTATGTCCTTCAAATGTCAATTTGATTTTAAGGTGTTAAAAAAGTTCTTTAAAATTCCATATTAAGAGAAGTTTTTTTATTCTCCTTTGCCCACTTATTAATTTTTTGTACTGTGGAATCATCCTTTGGATCCGTCTACTCCCGTTGGTCCTCGTGGATGTAGAAAAAGCGCTCCTCCCTGAAAGTTTACCTCCTTTAGTGTTCCTAGTCCCCCCAATACATTATTCTTTGGATCCATATGCCCCCCCCCCCCTGCCTGTAGAATCAGATTACACTAGTGTTAACAGCCAGATTTTAAATTTTTAATTCAATAAGTGAATAAGGCAGTAAATTACTTTTTAAACAATCTTTTTCTTATTTATTTTTAATAATTACTTTTTGAAAAATACACACGAGAGAGTAAAATAATTACTTGTCGGTCTTACCGAACAAGTCACGAACCTCAATACGTTTGTATGATCTTACTTTATTAGATATTATACGTGTTAAAAAGAGACGAATATATTATCGCTTGGTACTAGTTTACAGATTTTTTTTTCATCCGAGTAACATTTTTATTTGTGGTTATTATAAAATAACTGGTGGGCATGACAGATATTAACCTCAATTCCTTGAATTCTATCGATAATTTGACAACACATCCCTTTGTGCAGAAAATTTAGCAGCTTTCCAGACGAATGGCGCCTGTATTTCGTGGCCCTCGGCTACGATAAAATGATGTAATATTGGAATTTAGCCAATGTGTTTTGTATTGACTCGTCAATTTTCTGGCCCTGAAAATAAATGAAAGGAAATATAAAAGCAAAAATAATTTTCTTAGTGACGGATATGTCGATAATCTATCAACGAGGATATCGACGATAGCATAAACAGATAGAAAATAATGTGGTAAAATATTGAAAGAAAAAATACCAAGTGAATAAAAAAAAATAATTTTTATAAAAAATGTCGCCAATTGTGCACCTAAAATTAAAAATAAAAAAAAAACTAACTTGATCGAAATCATTTACATATATATATATATATATATATATATATATATATATATATATATATATATATATATATATATATATATAAACCAAATGTCTATTACAGGAAAACTACAGAGTGGTGCCAGAGTGACAGGTCCAGGAGTGATATAAGCGGTTTTTGCGAATTTTAACAGCTGCCAATGTAACAAAACATTGTTTACCCTACAAATCTGATCAAGACTGGCCTATAATGTCCTTTAAATTTGATCAAAACTGATCTATAAATGAAGGAAATATATGAAAAGTTTTGTTTTTAATCTTAGTCATATTCAGTCAATTCAATTTTTCCACAAATTAAGGGTGGCTGCCCTAGCTCCCATTTTATGGTCCGACATACGGTATTAAGGGTGTCTCGGGGACCAATCCCGGCAGGACAGTGTACTTATTTATCATTTGATTTTACTATATTTGGCTTCGCTATATACATAGGTAGTAGTTGTTGCAGAAATTTAATAACGCCCACGGCAGCCCTATTACGTTGTCTAAAAAGTGAGGTGGAATACAAAAAATGTATGTTTCGGTTATTAAGGTATCCTCACCGATATAAATCCCCTATTCACGAGGGGAGATGACCGATAGAAAAAAAATAAAGTGTGAAATCATTTACTTAGTTTCTCTTGCCAGATTTAGTTGCAAAAATAGAATTACTAGTAAAAGAGTTTACCTCCTTTCTGGATGGAAAGTAACCATCAATAGACGAATATCCTTCTGCAGTGCTGCATTAACGATTTGGTTGTGAAAATTATTAAGTTTAATTGTAGTGGCAAACTTCTTTTTGCACCACTGTAATTTTACGTAGTTTTGTGGAAAAAATCCACGTTACTATTTTGCTCGTAAACTAGATCATCGTCAATGCCGCTTAAATATTTTCATTGGTGTTGTATCGCTTTCTTTTCGTCGACAAATGCATTCGAAGGATGATAAAGAAGTTACAGGGTACTAAATCAGATAAATACAGTGACTGATTCCACACAAACTCGATTCCTGCTCAAAAACTGTTTCACATCATCTGAAGGAATCACGTTTCATTACCAATAACGATACTTTCATGGAAGTTTAGATCTTTACGGAGGGTCATGCTGTTGTGCACAGCGGATTTTGAGTCTCCAAATTATCTTCAGTCAGACTTACGGACAATTTCAAGTTTTCTTGAATCTGAAACTACGTACTTTTCAAATCTCAACTAGCCTAGTTTTTGACTTCCTCGAGCATTTCTCGGCCACGTTCGACTTGAGCACGAAATAGCCATTCATCGCATATACTTCTCGTTCGAAATTACTTTCCCGATTGGTCGTCAAAACACATTGTCACACTCTTAATACTATAGCTGAGCATAATGGTACAAATGTCGTAAAAGAACTGACCTAATACTAGTAGAGGTTTCGGTTTGCGATAACAAAAAGATATACGAGGTCATATTTGGCTGTAACCTAGTCCGACCATGTTTGATACTTTTTAGTGCAAACCATAGGCGAAAAATTAGAAGGTTAATCGAATTAATATAGTGTAATTCTTAAAATTCTAATTTGTCATCTTACGAAAATCGTAATTGCTTGTCTTTTATATGTTTCATTTACTTTCTAAACATAAAAAAGAAACAAATTTCTATAGCTTTCTTTCAACTTTTTTTTTTAATTATTGTTAATTTTTAAGCATTTTGCGTTTCCAGACCTGAAACTGACAAGTGAGCCTAAAATGTGTTTTTTTGTTTGTTTTAGGTAAACAGAAATCGATGACAATAAGATATTCTTGAGAGACATCACTTAATACCTTAATAACAGAAGGTAACCAAGACAAAGGTAGGCCTAGGCTAAGTTATTTAGATAAGGTCTACACGGAGAATTAGAGTAAAATTTCGATACACATGCATACAACTGGGTACGCGGGTAAGTACATATATACAAACAGACACATTGGAGTTTGTAGGTTCGGCTTTGTTTAAGAACCCTACGAACAAAATATGATAGTAAAGTACTGATTTTTGGCTAAAATATAACAAGTCTGCGGAAAATTGTAGATGCCAAAAAATAATCGCATAGAGTTCGTAACGGGTGTCATAAAAGAATTGTGACGTATTCTTTTAGAATAAAAAGTTAAATTTAAACTTAGCTTTTTCAATTCATGTTTTTTTCAGAATACTTTAAAGCGTCTAAGTTGGCATATTAAACTGCCAAACTAGTAACATGAATAGCGTCAACTTACAGAGCAAATAATTTTTATTGATAACTATGCTGTTATGACCATCTGTACCACGGTTACACATCTATTTTAGGCCTCATACTTCCCCAAATCTGATCCTACTACTCTCCGAATATTCTCGATTTCTCCTGTCACCTATGTTTATTACGACTAGCCTCTGTCTTTTTCTCTACACATACTGGACATCATGACATTTGTTCTAACTTCCAACAGTTCTAATCCTCGCGGAGAGAATGAAATGTTTCTTATTTTTTTAGTCCACTTCCTCGCCACTATAGGAGTTTTTACCTTTTTCTAACTATCTCTCTGAGGAGATATATTGACGAGGATACCATAATATCCGGCAACGTGTCGTGTCGAAACACACATTTGTATTTCACGGCTTTTTTAGGACAACGCGGTATGCTACCAGGGCGTTATTGCATTTCTGCATTAACTATTATTTAAAAATATACTCGCAACACCCAGCGGACTGCCGGAATCCAACCAGCGGCCTTGGGTTTCAGATGCAGAGTCTTAACCCACTACGCTACCGAGGCCGATTCAGGGGACATGATTTTCCTATAGTGTTGACGATTGATGGAAGGGAATGGTAAATACGAGATGAGAAGACGCCCAAAGGATAGCCGACCTCCGAAACGGTCACCTATACCAATTACGTAGGGAAGAGCTTACGCGTTGAAGTAGGTCTTCCCAATTAAAAATTGTCTTAGCATTACGTAGGAAAGATCACCAATCATCTCAAATATCTAGAGCAGGGGTGCTCAAACTTGAACTGCTGGCGATCTACTTCAATATTGTTAGACTACGATCGATCGACTCTGAGAGGCTGCAAGTAAGTGTGATGCAGGATTGTCGTCTAGGTAGGGTGTATCGTGGCATAGATATTAGTTTTCCGCACAATATGCATTTTTTTAGTCAAGGTAAGTGTAGGTCTGCTCTAAAATGTCAATGAAACAACTCATAATTATTCAAAATTGCGAGTTTGTTGGTTCTTACAAAACAAACGACTTTGGATGTTGAAGCGTGGCACTGCATGTCCTCAGCATACTTTTCATAAGATGGTACGTAATTACCGAGTGCTAATCGCAAGCATGATGACATATGTTCGTCAGTTAGTCGATTGCGATATTTTGACTTAATTATCTTCATTTCAGAAAATGCAGACTCGCACAAGTAAGTTGACCCAAACATTGCCGTCAGTCGAAGGATATTTATCTTCAGATATAAAACACCAGAATTTTGCTTTGAGATGTATATCTGATATAATCTGCACTAACTCATTTTCAACAGAACATGAGTCCATGTTAAACTGACTTGCTATTTCAGTAGCTAATTCCTCAATGTTTTTACACGAAAAAGGATAACTCATAAATGATACGATATTTGCCAATTTACTGAAATCATAAAAACGTATTTCGAATTGGCCCAAAATATTTGATAATTCTGCCTCATAAATATCATAATTCAACTGAGGAATTCTTGCTTTCAAAGACGGAAAATTTTTCAGATCCTTTCTTTTCAGTTGATCTATCATAAGTTGCAATTTACTTTTGAATGCGTTTATTGCGCTAATCATCTCAATAATAGTTTTTCCTTTACCTTGAAGCTCCAAATTAATGGTGTTTAAATGCATTGTGATGTCTGTCAAAAATGTCAAATCAGTCAGCCATTTTCCGTTTTCCAGCATCTGAGTGTCATCACCTCTTTCGTCCAGAAAAGCTGTTATTTCGGGCAATAATTCTTGAAACCTTTCTAGGAATTTTCCGCGACTCAACCACCTGACGTCCGTGTGAAGAACTAAATCAATATGTTCAGCTGACTCTTGACTATCTTCCAACTGTAATTTAAAGAGCCGTCGTTGCAAGCTACGTGCACGGATAGAATTCACAATTTTTATTGCAATGCCCATAATCTCCTCCATGTTTAGAACGTTTGAACACAAAACTTGTTGATGTATAATGCAATGGAAGGAGAAAAATGAAGGGAAATCATCATTAGCTCGACAAAATGCCACAAAACCGTTTTTGTTTCCAGTCATTGCTGGTGCTCCATCGGTTGTAATGCATGTAAAAATACACAGCTGGGCAGTGTCTGTCATATCGGTGGATTCGTCGAACTGTAAAGAAAAGTAGGTACATTCCATGATATCATGTTTTAGTTCATCTCCCATGACTTCAACACGCCATGTGACAGTCGGACGAGATAACTGAAGTTCCCTAATAGCAGACATAGTCTCTGTTTTATTTTTAAAATCTCCAAATAAAGTCTCACCCACTTCAATAAATGCTTCCTTCACAACCAATCCATCATCAAATGGTTTCTTGTGTTTCGCCAATATATGAGATATTTTAAATGATGCTATCGTTGCAGCTTGATTGTTTGGCTGGTCTTGTGAACATGGTTTGTTCTTTTTTCAAACAAGTTATCAAATCACGTACTTTTCGTTTTCTTAATTCACTCTATGACGGAAAATCCTTTTCATAGTTTTTATGAACCGTTTTATGATGCCTCTCTAAGTTCCCATGTTTAGGTATTGCAACTGACGCACGGCAAATGAGACAAATGCACTTATCCTTTACCATACAAAAGAAAGATTCTTCCTCCCAATCGTTATTAAAATGATAAGTTTTACTTTTCTTCGCCGCACTCATTTTGGACTATTTATTAATAAACTTTGTATCGATGTATCGCCTTCAAGTTACAACTCAGACTGACTCCTATTCCTGCAGGCGCAACATTTATATCGGCGCGAACGAAGTCTCGAATGTTCCCGTCAAACACGCCGCTCGAAGTATATAGAAAAATCGGCGGGAATCAAAAACGCGGCTTTTCTTTGACAAGCACCGCGCGTTCCTTTGATAAAGCCGCCTTTTGCCGCTTGCAGGGGATTATTACGATAAAAGAAAGTGATGAGGGGGTTATTCTGGCCTAATTGTGGATCGAATAAATTTTAGTAGTTTATTCATTACATTTTGTTTTAGTTACCCAAAACAAAATCTGTGAATAGTTCTATATCGGAATTTTTTTCTCGAGATCGACTCAAAAAGCACTCGCGATCGACTTGTCGATCGCGATCGACCGTTTGAGCACCCCTGATCTAGAGGGTTTTAATATTATTACCGACCACCAATATGATTCTTCAAAGCAAAGATCTATATAATATGTCACATAACTCTAAAACCACGCAATTGAACATCATGGACAGTCTCAGGTAGTTGTTCTTGATACATCCAAAGCATTTAACCATGTTAAGCATGAGGGATTGTTGGCAAAGCTGCACATTTAATTATGGCTGAAAGGCGTTACAGCTTTCAAGTTTCCGCAGAGATCGTTCTTTGCAAATCGATGGATTTCCTTTCCGACATCTGTCTTTTTTCTTACCTTAACAGTCTACAGAAAAAAAAAAAGAAAGTTCTCTTTATAGCTTGTCTGATGCTCAGGAGGACAAAATATATTCCATCTGATCAGAAACAGATAAACTGACCAATGCTCTTAAGTAATGATTATTACACTAGTAATGTGTGAACTTAAATCTTGGACAAAATTGTAATAAATATTAAGTAAGTAGTAAATAGTATGGTTTTAGTGTACATTCACGGAACTGTAGTTCAAGTATACCAGTCATCAAAAATCTTTTACAAATTAAAGCTGTTTATAAAATTCCTTGTTCTTATCGTACAGTACATGTGAGAGAAGCAGGATGATCCACTAGAACTAAGGAGCACGAAAGTCATATCGAAAAGAAATAAGCTTTAGCTGAACCTCAACATTCATCAGCGCACACAATTTAACGCAATCTAATCTCAAAAACTGTAATGTCTTCTAATGGGTGTTTCGTACGAAACACTTATGGGTTCACTTCGGTGTATGTCCGTCTGTCGGTCACACCTGATTTTCCGCGAAACTATTTGATATAAAAAATTGGAATTTGGCACAAATATAGTAATTGATCGCCTAATCAGACCCCTGTAATTTTGAAAGTTAAATTTTACCGGGTCGTCGAGTGGGGTGTCAAGTGAAAGCTTGTGAAAACACGAGTCCAAAAATATATATGATGTAATAGTTGCGCACCCTTTTCTTTCTGTTATTTTAAGGAGTCAGTCTACTTTACCACTTTGAAAAAATTTAAATTTTTTTATGAACGTTTTCGAAAGCATATGTCACGAAAAGTGATGTCCCAAAATTTTATGAGGATCCGAGCATTCCTTTTATATATTTGAGCCTATGCGGCCTTGAAATTTTTTTCGAAACCGTTCAACCGATCTTTATGAAATCTTTAGCACATATTTTTTTTGGTATGAAAAAAACACATTTTCAAAATTTTTTTTTTTAATATCCGCCATTTTGTTATTTTTGCGTAAAAGTGAATAATTCTAGTTCGGGCTATAGCTACAGTCCTACAGATTGTAAATCTTTTTGATTTTTGTGTTTCAGAGCAGCCAAAGCTGAAAAAACATCAAGTCCACCGACACACCTTTTTTTTTGACATACTATGTTCGCCTCGCATTTTTTCATAAAAAAAGCTATGTAAAATCAATAATATTTTTTTCCTTTATATCAAGAGTGTATTAGTACAGCCCAAAAAGAATTACTTCAATATTTACAAGAGATATCGCTAGATAATTTCGTAAAAATACCTTTTTTTCGGGCGTCTAAAGTAGACTGACCCCATAAAAAAAATGGCAAAAACATCCCTGATTCTGGAATATTCTTGCTAAAGTGTAGATTGAGCGAAAATTATCACGAGAGCATTACGTTTGATGATTTATCTGGTATAAAAAAATACTGAAAACTATATTTCCCTGCAAAATGGTGGAGGTGGATTATTTTCCGTACATTACTGCGCGTCGCTTATCTAGAGACAAACAAATTTTGTTTAATTTATTTATAATTAAAGATTTAGGTAGTAAATACTTGTTTTACACTTTTATTACTAGATTCTAGATTGAGCTATTAGGTAACTAAGATGCTAAACTATTATACATTATTGACAAAGAAAAAATGAAAATACGTATTGGATCTTAAGTTGTCAGGGACCTAATTAACTTAGCCTAGGTAAGGATTTTATGTCCTTTTGAAAGCAATCAGGGTATGGAATACTAATGGCGCAAGTCCAACTGGCACTTGACCGGTTTTTTTTTTTTAAATTTTGTCCACCAATATCTGAACTGGCCCTGCCCACTTGGTTCCCCTTAGTCAGGCCGATGTATATCGTTAACGTTTGGGCTAAATTAGAATTCGCTATTTTTCATACATCTTTCTGTTTCCATTTTAGAAATCTGCACATTATAAAATCATTCAAATTCTCACTATTCCGCTTAACAACATTTATTACATTTGCTGCTACATTTATCCGATTCATGATGGGATTTTCCACGTTTATACATCGTAGGAATGCTGAGTGCCAGTCAATGAAATGTTTTAACAATGTGTCGAAATATATACGCTTTGTCCAAAATTAACCAAATTTTCGCAAATAGTAGGACTTATTGTATCTTTTTGTTATTAAAACCGCCATTCCTCATAACTGTTCTATCAGCTGTGTTATAACATTCATTTTATTAGATGACTAGCTGTGACAGGAGTGGGGATGTGTTTTGACGAAAAGTCAGAGTACTACTTTCTAACAACGAGTTCCGATGCACTTTTGTGTTAAACTTGGTACCCGAAACATATCAAAAGCTTCGAAAAGCAGACAATGGTAAATAATTGTCGCTGACTTATGTGTAAGTAATTTGGTGGTTCCAAAAACTATGCATAACGGTAGGACTTTGGATCTTGGTAATAACGTGGTACGGTTCTACATCTATGTCTGGTAACTGCCATCAGCCAAATAGACTATAATTTAATATTCAGCTTTATTTTACAATCCTATGGATCATAAATGTACCACCCTTCTTAGTGGCTTATTTGAAGAATTCGGCAAATACATTAAAAACAGAAGTTGCATCTTTTATAAACATTTTTTTTTACTAAATAAAAATAGAAAAAATCGTGCATAGTGTTTTTGACAAGTTAAAACTAAATGTTAGTATAAAAATGGTTTTTCGTACAATGAAAAACCGGATATATATATATATATATATATATATATATATATATATATATATATATATATATTGGCGTAGCCACCTTCTGAGCTAGGGGGCAGCTGCTCAAAACTCAAAATTCCATTAATGGAGAAAAAGAACACATCTTTTTTGCAAAATTCGACTTTATTCATCAACATCCTTCACTAGCTATACAATCAGGCCAACGCTTTTCTAACATTTCTATACCTTTCTTGTAGAAGGATTTATCATTGCCTTCAAAATAGGCCTCAATTTCGGCATAACTTCTTCATTGAAGCCAAATCTGTTTCCCGCTAGCATTTTTTTGAGGAGATAATAGTCGCTGGGGACCAAATCTGGAAAACACGGTGGATGAGGAAGCAATTCGAACTTCAATTCATGCAATTTTGCTAACAGAGCTTTCTCATGCTCAAATGTTCATGCAAAATATGACTAACACGTTCTTATCATATCTTTAGCGTGTCAGCTATCTCGCGCAATTTCACTTTACGGTCATCTAAAACAGTTTTGTGGATGTAACCACCTCATTTGGGTGTTCAAAGCGTTCAGCATAATTTGTCGCTGTACGACCGCGTTTAAATTCGGCATACCAGTAAATGATGAGTGATTTTCCAGAGGCAGAGTCTCTGTAACACTTATCAAGCCATTGCTTTGCTTGAACGGTTTTTTTTTCCCACACGAAATTTGATTTTGTCCATTCTTTTGAAAATATCAAAAGTAGAGTCACGAAAACCACTGTAACTTGTAAACTAATCGTCGAAATATTATGAAATTTTGACACGTATCGTTCGAAGGTTGGTACTTCCTAAAAACCATATGGATTTTTTGAAAAGGGCGACATCTATATGTCACACCAAAACTTTTCAGCCTCATATATATATATATATATATATATATATATATATATATATATATATATATATATATATATATACATATATATATATATATATATATATATATATATATATATATATATATATATATATATATATATATATATATATTCTTCATCAACCGAACCCCTCCTTTAGTCCATAAATTGACGCAGTTTATGAGGATACAAATCTAATTCAGATTAAAGCTTATGATATGTAGTTTTGAATTTTGAGTGGCATATTAAGAAATTGTGCTGATTTGGGCTCAATACCGACTCAAATCTGAAAATGAATTTCAAAAAATTTCAGAAAAACTAAAGTATAAATGTAATTTCCGAATATAACCAAAAGTTTTCTCTGATAATCTTACTCGGCCCCAAAAAAACCTACAACTTTTCTAAGAACTTTTTTTTAATGCCTCAATTTTCGGAGATATTTATTACAGCTATTTTCCATATTTTGGATATTCAACAATTTTTTACTCGAGAACTAAAACTTTTAGAGAAATTATGTGAGAGACAGAAAATACTTGTTATTATTTGTAGAATCACCGTAAATTTCTTCAGAATTTTTGAAACACTTTTTAACAATTCGTTATTTTGACTTATATATGTACCGGCAAATTGTTTCAAAACGAAAAAATCGTAAAAAAATAACGAATTGTTAAAAATACAAATTCTGAAAAAATTCATGGTGATTCTACGAATAAAAACAAGTATTTCTTGTTTCTTACATAATTTCTGTAAAAGTTTTTAATATTTGAGTAAAAAATTGTTGAATTTCCAAAATATGGCAAATACGCTGTGATAAATATCTCCGAAAATTGAGGCCATAAAAAAAAAACCTTTTCCTACAAAAGTTATAGGTTTTTTGGGGTAGAATAAGATGAAACTTTTGTTTATATTAGGAAATTATATTTTTACTTTAGTTTTTCTGAAATATTCATTTGAGTCGGTACTGAGCTCAAACCAGCACATCTTCTGAATACGCTACTCAAAATTCAAAACTACATATCTTTAGCTTTAGTCTGGACTCTGGTCCAATCTGTTTTGTCCTGATAAATTTCGTCACTTTATGGACTAATGGAGAGTCCGGTTGACCAAGAATGGCCCACATATATGTATATATATATATATATATATATATATATATATATATATATATATATATATATATATATATATATATATATATATATATATATACAGTCCCTGGCCAAATTATTAGACGCACTGCAAGATTTCATGTAAAATATTAATTACCGAGTGATATTGTACCGTTTTATTATTTTAAATTGATTTGTTTTTTATTTTTATATTATCCAATCAATTACCTATTTATTTGACATAAATAAAACAGCATTAATTTAGAAAAGCATAAGTTTATTAAGTTTTAAAGAAAAGTGAAATTAATGTTAGTAAAAGTCAATATTTAGTTGAGCCACCTTTAGCCGCTATCAAAGCTTTAATTCTGCGCGGCATGCTATCAATGCAAGATTGTACTGTCTCCTGCATTTGAGGATGATGATTCCACACATGAATAATCTTTTCTAGGAGCTGGGTTTTGTTGGTAATCACATCTTTAGCCACTTCTCTTTTCATCAGCTCCCACACATTTTCAATGGGGTTCATATCAGGGCTATTACCCTTCCAATCCAACAGAGGGATATTTTTTTCTGCCAAAAAAGCTTTAACAGACCTAGCAGTGTGGCAGGGGGCTCCATCTTGCATGAAAGTGAATGGTTCCCCATTTGGAAACCATTCTCTGAGCTGCGGAATCAACCGATTTTGTAATACTTCTTTGTACTGATCTTGCCTCATTATTCCTTTGACGACGTACAGACGTCCCTTGCCGCTGATGACTGACCAAATCATCCCTTTGGTGGGATGTTTAACCGTCGGGACGACACAATCAGGATGAAACTTTTCTCCATGACGACGACGCACATACTGAGCTTTATTCTGCAAAATTTCGAATGTGCTTTCGTCACTGAAGCAGACCTGTCAAAAATAGTAAAAAATATATAAACTTCCATGTTTATTTGCTTTATTTAACTGAAAATGATAATAATGTATCAATTATTGATTAAATTGCTGTATCTTACCGATCTCCAGAAGTCCACATCTTTGTCTTGCCATTGTTTGGCCCACTTCAGGCGTTTTGCTTTCATTGCAGCTGTTAACTTGGGCTTCCTGGCGGGGCGACAGGCCTTAAAATCTAATTCTTTCAATTTTCTTCGAACAGTGCGCTCAGAAGCATTTACGCTAGCATCCTGGAGTTGTGATTTTATTACCTTTGTGGTAGCAAATCTGTTTTCTACACAAATTTTCTTCAAACATCTCTCTGACCGTGGAGTGAAAATTGGTTTTCTACGGCATCTTTTCTTTCTTTTCGGGCTTAATTCCTTCCCTGGACTCAATTTTCTTTTTTTTATGCGTCGTACACTAGCTTCAGAAACCTCCAATCTTCGTGATATTTCTCGGTTTGTAAATGTTTTCGCGATCACAAGGGTCTTCACTTCAGCTTTTTTACGTGGTGAAAGATCGCCTTTTCTACCCATAATGAAAATAGTCCAATTACTTTTTTAAAACACTGCATACAAAATAAACTAATAACTGAGTAGTATAAAACTGTTAAACAAACAATCACAGTCCATAAAGCCACAGAAACACGTCCGTATCTGACTCGATTCCGATCGCGACTGATACAGGTTTGTACTTGTTTACGTTCATGTATCACTTTGTCAACACAGTGTTGCCATATGTTAAAAATAAATACAAATATGTAGTCTACGACAATTCTTTTAAATAAAAATCAATAATATTGTAGTTTAAATATACCATTATTGCATAAAAACTCTTAAGAAACATAAAATTACTAAAAAAAGTACAGTGCGTCTAATAATTTGGCCAGGGACTGCATATATATATATATATATATATATATATATATATATATATATATATATATATATATATATACATATAATTAATTTAAATAATAAAAATAGTTTTAAAAATAAGAAAATACAAGTGGAATATACTTTTTGGATGATAAAGAAGAATCCCTACATTTCCAAGAAAATATATTATTACTTTTCAAGTGAAACATCGTTGAACGAAAGACAATAACAATACACCGACAACAAGAAATTTAAAAAATAAGTTCGTTCATTGATCGCATGTTTTATCCTCCGAAGTTCTTAAGATGTTTTTCAGGTTGTCTGATGACTTATAGACTAACGTAAGACCTATCCTGTTTAATACCTTAATGAATAATTAAGTACATTAATGTGTGGATTTCTTTTTGAACGGATATTGTGAATCACTTAAATGCATAATGCGACTGACTGAAATCTTTTAACAATATGTCCAAACACGTATTGTTAATATCGCCGATAATAAATAAAATCTCATATTTATTTTCATTGTAATCTGAAATTTCAATGGAAAGATAAAAGAGCTAAAAGTCTAGATTTTATTTTTAGAAAAATATTTATTTATACAGTAACCACCATGCGGGCCTTTTTCTGACGGCATACCTAATTTCTCGTGCATATAAATTGTATTATAAACTGTGTAAACATTATATCTATTCAAATGTGTATTCTGTGAACTTTAGATAGTTAAATTATGCAGTTTTCCTTTACAATAAATTTTGTTTGATATTTTGGAATGTACCCGTTTACTTTTTCACATATTCATTTAATGTAATTTTTGATTTCAATTTAACATTACAACACTACAAAATCCTCGCTTTTGTTATAAAAATTAGGTTTTTTTTTTTAAGGATGAGTGATATTGTATGTATCTAATAAATCATCATTTTATACCTGTACAGATGGTAATATATTTTTTGTGTCAATTCATTCAACTATGGATTTTTCGTTCAAATATTTTCACTAGGTTCATTTAGTTGTTAATATATGACCGTAGCATAAATTCAAATATTCTTTGATTTTTGAAGGGTTTAAAATTTGGCTTCATTTTCGTGTGACGCCATGAACCTGAACACTGTTAAGGGCCCTAATCTATAATTTGCATATATATATATATATATATATATATATATATATATATATATATATATATATACATATATATACGTATATATAGGGTGAAAATCGTTTCATATATTGAAACCAGCGAATCATTGCATCAAAAGCAACTATACAAAAATAATAAAAAATATCGCTTCTGAATAATTAATGAGGAAATGGAGCCTGAAATTTTATAATTTTTTAGAAGATACGCCAATGATTTTATGTCAGAAACGATAGACTGTTATCTTGATAATAACCTCTACTGTTACAGTGTTGCTGTGCTTAACTTATTTTTTTTTTATTATTACTTCTGATACTGTAAAAAGAAACTACATTTGTTGTTCTATGTTTTAACTAAAGAAATCACTATATTTCCATAAATAAAATTGTTTAACTTTTACTAGTTTTATTAGTGGTACGATACCGTGTAAAAAATCCTTTTTATAACAAACTGGTAAATCTGGTAGCACATAAACATGATGTAAATTCTGGAAAAAGGAAAACTTTGTTCATAAAATAAATATCACAAAGTGTACTATTTTTTAAGCGTACAACATAATAAAATTGATTACTTTCTACTATTTATTCTTGAGAAACTTTACTGATAACCTATCAACTGTCGCGATAAAAGCTGTTGCTCCAGTTGCGTTGTAAAACTAGCTCTTCGTGGTTATAGTATCACGGCACCGGTTCTTATCCGGATTTATGACGTCATTACTGTTGCTTTCATTTCTATCGTTTTATGTTAAAAATTTAAAATATAAATACTTTTTATTCGTATGCGCTTTTTTTTACAAGATACAATATTAAGATTTTGTTAAGACGGTCCTGTCAATAGTTACTTTTTCTTCTTTTTTTTTTCAGCCATATTTAAACATATATTTAATGTGAGTTTCTTTCGGGAGTTCAGGCCATGTTCTCCAGGTATTAACTTCCTGACGTTTCGTTGACACTGCGGTCAACATTTTCAAAGGCGATATGGCAGTGGTTGAAGGTTTCTTCTTGACTGTTCACTGTCAACTGTGTTCGACGACGTAGCGCTGTCTAGTTTTGTATATTCCGGAGTAGGCGTGGCCATTTGAACTCTGGGCCAATCAGGCGCCAGGGACATTTTCCTGTTTCTTAACGTTTTTGTTTATCGTAATGCAGGCTTCCAAGTTTTCGATGAGATTAAGTTCTTCGTCTTTTTTTATTGAAATTACGTTTGTTTTTGTGGATTTCAATAGCCTCTCTGTATAATCTCGGGTAGTAGCTCGATACGTTGGCGTTGAGTCTGATCGAATAGTATTTTGTGGTCTTGCTGGATCAACGTGTGCTCCGCTACTGCAGATTTCTCTGTATGTCCTAGTCGGCAACTCCTTTTGTGTTCCGCTAGCCGTGTATTAATGCTACGTTTCGTTGTACCAACAAAGACTGCACCACAGGTGTATGGAATTCGATATACGCCTGCAGAGGAAAGTGGATCTCTTTGATTTTTGACCGATTAATATCGTGCCGACAAACAATCCACTGGATGCCAAAGAGTTGTCTTGCCTTTTGAAATGTAACGAACCGCATTGGAAAATTACTACGTCGGCACTATATTAATACCACATACAAGCCAACACGGACAATAAAAGAAAATCTAGGATCGCTGCAGGGGTATATCAAATTCCATGCAGCTGTGGTTTGTTCTACATTCAATCACTCGACTCGGTGAGAAACACATACCACAATACAATATAACACATGGGCTGAAAAGTCCCGGGCCTAACACATAGATGGCGCTAGTTTTATTGCAGTCACCTTTTTTTTCAGTTAATACTAACCTTCAAAAGACAGCTGTTAAAATTTCATGATATTCTATTCATTAGTTTGTGAGTTATTGTGCTAAAAGTGACGCTACTTTTGTTATTTTCAAAACAATGGATCAAAAACAATTTCGTGTTTTAATTTTACACTGCTTCTTGATGGGAAAAAATACCGTTCAAGCGAAGCAATGGCTTGAAAAGTGTTATGGGGACTCCGCTCCATCAGAAACAACAATAAAACGTTGGTTTGCTGACTTCAAACGTGGTCGTAGAGACACCGATGATGCAGAACGCAGTGGACGTCCAAATGAGGCGGTAACACCAGAAAACATCAAAAAAATCATAAAATCGTTTTGAATGATCGAAAAGTGAAGTTGCGTGAGTTAGCTGACATCGTAAAGATATCAAAAGAACGTGTTGGCTTTATATTGCATGAGCATTTGACTATGAGAAAGCTCTGTTCAAAGTGGGTGCCGCGTTTGCTCACTGTTGATCAAAAACAAGAACGTGTTGATGATTCTGAGCAGTGTTTGGCCATGTTTTAAACGTAACAAACCGGAATTTTTGCGTCGATATGTGACAATGGATGAAACATGGATCCATCACTTCACTCCGGAATCAAAACGATCGTCGTCTGAGTGGACAGCAACTGGTGAACCTCGTCCAAAGCGCCCGAAAGCACAACAATCGGCTGGAAAGGTTATGGCCTCGGTATTTTGGGATGTGCGTGGTGTAATATTCATCGACTATCTTGAGAAAGGAAATACCATCAACAGTGAATATTATATAGCGTTATTGGAGCGTTTGAAGGCCGAAATTGCAAAGAAACGACCGCATATGGCAAAGAAAAAATTTTGTTTCATCAAGACAACGCACCGTGTCACAAGTCAATCAAAACAATGGCAAAACTACATGAATTGAACTTCGAATTGCTCCCACATCCACCGTATTCGCCAGATTTGGCTCCCAGCGACTACTGGCTGTTCGCAGACCTGAAAAAAATGCTCGCCGGTAAGAAATTTCGCACGAATGAAGA
Source organism: Pachyrhynchus sulphureomaculatus (assembly GCA_019049505.1). Taxonomy (NCBI): domain Eukaryota; kingdom Metazoa; phylum Arthropoda; class Insecta; order Coleoptera; family Curculionidae; genus Pachyrhynchus; species Pachyrhynchus sulphureomaculatus. The sequence continues at coordinate 50,525,113 of CM032447.1, forward strand.
GGTTATCGCTGAAACTGAGGCCTATTTTGAGGCAAAAGATAAATCGTTCTACAAAAGTGGTATTGAAATGTTAGAGCGGCGCTGGAATGATTGCGTTGCTCTTGATGGAGATTATGTTGATGAATAAAGCTAATTTTGAACCAAAAAAACCGTGTTTTCTTTGTTAGGCCCTGGACTTTTCAGCTCATGTGTTAAAAAATATATTTTGGGTACAATGGTTTTATCTCCAAGTAACCTTCCTTACTAATAGGAAATTACTTGTTCAACTGAACGAAACTGAAGTAACTATCATTTTCAGTAGTATATTATTTGATCGAAACAGAAATCTTATTATTATATTAACAACGGTTTTTGGATTTTTTTTTTACTTGAAAATTCCCTTAAATTACAAAAATATTTTTGACCAAAAGTCAGGTTACTTTAACGAAGAATGTATATGTGGCAACATTAATCATACTCGTCCGACTGAAATAATAAATGGGAGTTTGTCCAAATTCTAAGTACGCTCAACTTGAGAAAAAAAAGAACTATTGAACATTGTCCTACGTAATCCAAAGAGTCACCCGTTTTAATAAACTATTTTCACACTCATGTATATATATATATATATATATATATATATATATATATATATATATATATATATATATATATATTTCTAATTCTCACCAAAGTTCATTTGTTCTTGTTTGAAAAATCATCATGGAAAGATACAAAGTTGCGCAGCGCATGGAAATTTTAAAAATTTATTACAAAAATATTGTATCGATTCGGGCTACATTTCACGTATTACGTGAAATTTATGGTCAGCATAATCGACCCACAGAGCTTACCATTCGAAATTTAATTAAAAAAGTAGAGTCAAATGTTAGTGCTTATGATGTTAAGAATCCAATCCATTAAAAACATAAACGTAATGCTAAAAATATCGATGCTGTAAATCAAAGTGCGATTGCAAGTCCAGAAAAATCAATTACATGTTGTTCTCAACAATTTAGACTTTCTCTTGACACTACATGGAATATTCTTCTTACAGATTTGTATTTAAAGGCGTAGAAAATTCAACTGACCCAAGAACGGACCATTTATTGCGTAGAAATTTTGCAGCTTAGAATGTAGAGAAACTGGAAACAGGCCCATTATTTTATGAAACTTTCAGCTATGAAGCTTATTTTTAGTTAAAATGCCTTCGTAAATAAGCAAAATTGTCGCATTTGGTGTAATAAAAACATATTTATTGTTTTTCAAATACCTTTACATCCATAAAAATTAACAATTTGGTGTAGTCTATAGTCTGGAGGTGTTACTGGACTATACTTTTTTGAAAATAAAAAAAGCAATACAAGTTACTCTCGATGAAGAACGCTACAAAAACATGATTACTGTTTTATTCTGGTATGAATTAGATTATTTTTATCTTGATTGCATGTACTTTCAACAATATAGTGCAACATACTATACATCTCGTAAAACAATCAATTTATTGAGAGAAAAGTTCAGTGAATGTCGATGTGAACTGGCCACCAAGATTATGCGATATAACTCCATTTGAGTCGCCTTAAAACCAACATTATTTGTGTTATAGGTGAGGTAAGTGCTGATTTATGTGGAAAAGTGACCAAAAATTGGTATTCCAGATTCGAATATTCAAAAAAATCTATACGAAATCATCTCTAAATTAAAAATGTCATGAACCAATATTTAGAATAAAAGAAATCACATTGATATCTAATATTTGGTTTTTATTTGAAATTAAAAATATATAACTCTTATTTGATAACCCGTTTTATATATATATATATATATATATATATATATATATATATATATATATATATATATATATATATATATATATATATATATATATATATATATATATATATATATATATATATATATATATATATATATATATATATATATATATATATATATATATATATATATATATATATATATATATGTATATATATATATATATATATATATATATATATATATATATGTATATATATATATGTATATATATGTATATATATATATATATATATATATATATATATATATATATATATATATATATATATATATATATATATATATATATATAACGTACGTACATATTTACGGAATAATGATTCCACAGCATTTATTAATCAGTATATCAAAAAAATGTTTTTAAATAAAATTTATAGAGTGTTATACGGCGTACATGCTGACGTTGACAATAAAATGTTTTGAACTGTCAGTTCGAAGAAATTATGCCGTCTTAAATTTTTTTAAATGGAAAGCTCTGTGTATTATTTCATTTTTGAGTCCTACTAAAAATTCTATATATTGTTTGTCTAACATACCATATGTCTAAATTGAACTGTTTTGGAATTATTGATATTTGAAATTAAGGAAATTAAAAAAGTTTTTTTAAGCTGGCTTGTGTCAAACATTTACTATCAGGTAAAGCGCGTTAAAAAATTATTTATTAACGAAAACGTTTGTTGTTGCATTTTGTGAAACTGCAATTTGAGCATAATATCAATGGTACATTTAACAGAAACTGAAAGAATCACGTATTGATGGTTGGGTACGGAGACCATAGGAGAACACAACAGGAGGTGTGTGATCTTTTTAACGCAGAATATCCGAATCGAGAATCTATTACCCAAGTTAGCAAAATATTAAAACGATTTCGACAATCAGGTCATGTTAAGAATCGTTCTAAATCTGGACCTCCAAAAGTTAAAACAAGCGATAATAAAAAGATGTTTTTTTGAAAATTACAGAAAATCCCCATACAGCCACTCGTCAGCTTTGCCTAGACCACAACATAAGTAAAGGTACCTTAAGTGTTATACTGAATGAAGAAAAATTGCATCCATACAAGCCCATTCTATTGCAAGAATTATCTGAAGATGACTACGATAAACGCGTTAAATTTTGCGAGGTCACGATAGAACAAATCAATAATGATCCTAACCTAATTCATAATATTGTTTTTTTTGCCGGTACTGGTCTACTGAGAATCGTCGTTTTGAGCAGTTGTTACCTTAAAAATAAACCTAGGGTATTTATTAATAGCTTTTTGTCTTTTTTTTTTTTAATTTTTAGTTTCAAATGACAATAATTCCAAAACAGTTCAATTTAGACATATAGTATGTTAGACAAATAATATCTAGAGATTTAGAAGAACTTAAAAATAAAATAATATACAGGATGTTCCATTCAAAAAAAATCCAGATGGTATAATTTCTTTGAACTTGAATTTTATTGTCCACGTCAGCATATGCGCCATATAATACTCTATAATTTATTTATTTAAACATTTTTTTACTACACTGATTAATAAATACTGTGGAATCATTATTCCATGCATATGAGCCACCCTGTATATATATATATATATATATATATATATATATATATATATATATATATGTATATATATATATATATATATATATATATATATATATATATATATATATATATATATATATATATATATATATATATATATATATATATATATATATATATATATATATATATATATATATATATATATATATATATATATATATATATATATATATATATATATATATATATATATATATATATATATATATATATATATATATATATATATATATATATATATATATATATATATATATATATATATATATATATATATATATATATATATATATATGTATATATATATATATATATATATATATATATATATATATATATATATATATATATATATATATATATACAGTGAAATCTCCCTTGGGCGGACACTTAAAAGAAATAATAAAAAAAAAAACGTTTTTTTAATGAAAACTGTAATTAAACAATTTGGGACATTTAAAACATATACTTATATGTTTTAAATGTCCCATATTGTTTATACAGTTTTAATTAAAAAAACGTTTTTTTTTAAGTGTCCGCCCAAGGGAGATTTGGGCGGACACTTAATAGATATATATATATATATAATATATACATATATATATATATATTATTATAAAATAAACGTATTTTTATATATATATAATAACTGTAATTAAACAAGGTATATATATATTATATATATATATATATATATATATATATAGAACATAAGGTAGTTTAGAAACTTTAGAACATAATTTTTATTACAAAATTACTTAGTTTCGCAAGTCGCGCATTATAGATCGTTGGACTCGTGCTTAGTTTATTAGATTTCTTCGTATGAAGTGTGCTTAAACAGAGGCTAACTCTCTTAAGACTGACTTAAATTATTCACATTGATTAGTAAAAAAATGACGCCATTTATTAAACCACAACTTAAATTGACACAATGGGAGTAAATTGAAGTGTAGGTTCTATGTACGAGTATTTCTTTGTCTGTAGTAATCATTTTTGAAGTAAATTAAAGTAGACTAATTAAAATATAAAATAAGAAAGCTCGAGGATCCTAAATTTAGTATTGTTTATTGTACAAATAAAAAACGATGGTAACCCTATCGGAATACCAGTGAAAAATTTAACCGTCGTCAAAATACAGTTTAATAAAAATACCTAAGACGAATCATGGCATGTTAATCGTTTCCCGCCAGATCATCCATTTCAAATTTTAGTGAGTATGTGGAAGGACAAGTAGAAAATGGTGATCTAAATTGCAACATTGTCCGACATTCAACATGTTCTTACGATAAGCACCAAGTGGCTTTAATCTATGTCGATGGCGACGCATCAACAGAACTAAATGGCTACCTGGTATTTTGTAGTACGAAAAGCTTTGGATAACACCTGTACTTATTAATTTTTTTTTCCGATTGTAGGCTTTCCTTTTGGATTAAAAGTTTTGGCAGGTTTTAAGGTTAGTTGGCAACCAATATCTCTTCTGATATGATTCTTAGGTTTCTGCTACTGTTGTGATTATCTCATGGGGTGCCGAGCGCAGTAATCTTTACCTAGGCTAGCTGACAAACTCTGAAAACATGACATCTCTTAGTTTGGTGACCTATAAACGGCACGCCCTCTACTCCTTAGTGGAATAGCAAAACCTACTGACAATCTTTATCCGAGAAGTCAACGCATATTTTTCTCCATAAAAATAATGTGATATTATGAAGTAAAAGTCATAAAGTAAATTTTAAGCAATAAGGGTTTTATTTAATAGCCTGTTATAAATTTTATGAGCACCTTCTATTTTAAATCACCTCTTTTATAAAGAAAGCACGCACTGAACACTTTTTACAAATTGAGTAAGAAAAATAACTAAATATATTTTTAGTAACACCCTTTAAACCATCAGAAGAGGCCATTAGCCTTTCTGTAGAGTCTCGATAACAAAAATACCCCCCATAAGTTTTATGTTGTCGGTATATTTACGACGATACTATACACGATTCTAAAATAAGTTTTTATCATTTTTAGTGTTCGGTACGGAACACTTATGAAATTACTTCGGTGTCTGCCTGTCCGTCCGTCTATCACACCCGATTTTCTGCGAAATTACTTAACGTAGAAAGTTGAAATTTGGTAGAAATCTAGGAATTAATGGCCGGATCAGAGCCGTGTACTTTTGACAGTTAAATTTCGACTTAAGGGGTTAGTTTTGGAGGACGGGGGGGGGTGAAATCGGAAGTGAAAATATATTTTTTTACTAGGTCATCGAGTGGGGTGTCAAATAAAAGCTTGTCAAAATATGAGTTCAAAAATATATTCGACGTAATACTTTCGCGCACTTTTCTTTGTGTTATTTAAAAAAATTTGCCAAAAATCAATGTCCTCCCTTATCTCAAAAATTACGGCTCAAAAGTTTTTAAAAAAATTCTAGAATATTTTCCAAAAAGTGTAGACTGAGGTGAAAATTATTACGAGTCCATTACGTTTGATAATTTATCTGGTATAAAAAAAAACTTTGAAAACTATGTTTTTTTTACGTATGGTGAAGGTAACTGTAACCGAGTGGCGAGTTGCTCTTATACTGAGATATAATTTTATTTTATTTTAAAATCAATCACCGTACGGAACATTACCTGCGCAAGTTCGACTCACACTTGGCCGTTATTAATTTCGATTTAGAAGGGGCGAAAAATATATTAATTTTATTTCTTACCTGCCCAGTCTATTGAGCTATATCAACGGGCGTTTTTGAAAGCCACCAGACATTTATGAAACTTTACAAAGTAAGTTTTTTTATGGCAGGCATGGATGGTGCTTCATCCGTGTCGTCAATAAACACTATGCAACTTGAACTGTTATATCAGGTGCGAACTGATTTAAAGCTAAATCGAAAAAGTTTTAGAGTTGCTGTAAAGAAGTTTTTCACTTGTAATGTTCGCTTTATCATTTTTTGTCATTTATATACACTTCTACATAGAAATTTCGCCAACTGTATGACCTGCTCACCGTTGTTATATAAGTAAATAGTTTTTAGAGCATTTTTAATGTTTCGTACAGAATAGTTATGGGATCAGTCCGGCGCGGCGTCTATCCGTCCGTCTGTCATACCCGATTTTCTCTGAAACTATTTGTTGTAAAAGCTGAAACTTAAGAATTAATCGCCCGATCAGAGCCGTGTAGTTTTGAAAGGTAAATTTCATATTAAGGGGTTAATTCTGGGCGGTGAAATCGGAAATGAAAAAAATATATATATCAGGTCGTCGAGTGGGATGTCAAATGAAAGCTTGTGGAAAAATATATATGAAGTAATATTTTCGCGCACTTTTCTTTGTGTTATTTTAAAAAAACTGCCAAAAATTGATGTCTCCCCCCTTATCTCGAAAAGTACTGAACAAATATTTAAAAAAAAATTCTGGAATATTCTCCATAAAGTGTAGGCTGAGCGGAAACTATCACGAGTGCATTACGTTTAATGATTTATCTGATATAAGAAAACAATGAAACCTGTATTTCCTGACGTATATAATTTTATTTTATTTTAAAAGCAATTATCGTACGGAACACTAATTGCGCAAGTCCGACGTGTACTTGGCCGGTTTTTTTTTTCTTAATTTCGATTTAGAAGAGGCTAATATATGAATTTTATTTCTTGCCTACTCAATACGTTGTAGTATATCAACGGGGGTGTTCGTAATCAATCAGACAGCCATGAAATTTTATAAAGTACGGTTTTTTTTGTGACAAGTATAGGTGGTGCTTCATTTGCGTGGTAAATAAATACTATGAAACTTGAACTCTTTTGTCAGGTGCAAACTGATTTCAAGCAAAAAAGTTTTAGAGTTGTATGTATATATATATATATATATATATATATATATATATATATATATATATATATATATATATATATATATATATATATATATACATAATACATTAAAATTCTGGGTTTCAATCCGTTCGTCTAACAATGAATTTGCACGACGTTTCGCAAAATCTCATTTGGCATTTTTAAGTTCTCTTGTTGCTGCTACTCGTTGCCGCTCGAAGCTAACATTTATAGGTCGGCGTCTGCGCAGATAGTAGGTGGGGAGTCGGAAATGTTCGTCTGAACATCCGTGTTTGCAGACTGGGTAGTAATAACGACTATGCGTGTTTTATAATGTGAAATCGAGGCTATTTGTTTAGATCCCTTAAAATTGATGTTGTGACCAGTATCATGATGGTGCTGAAAGAGAGCTGATGTTTGTTTGTTTTTGATACTTATTTTATGTTCTTGGATTCGGGTGGAGATTCTTCTGTTTGTTTGTCCTATGTACAATTTGTGGCAGTCTCCGCATGGGATGCTGTAAACTCCATGGGTTTCCAGTTTTCTCTTGTCCTTTGGGGTTACCCAGGATGTCTGCTAGAGTGTTTTGTGGTTTGTATGCTGTGCCTATGTTGTGATTTCTTAGGACTCTTTCAGTCCTATCTGTAACTTCTTTCACTATCCTATTACCGTATGTTACAGATAGGACTGGAAGAGTCTTAAGAAAACACAACACAGGCACAGCATACAAACCACAAAACACTCTGGCAGACTTCCTGGGTAACCCCAAGGTTTTTGAATGCCTGGTTACCATGTGATTTTTGATCTACACCATTTTTTGCGTTCTGGAGGCATCCATAACATTGTTTGTTTTCGTGTTTTTGGATCTTCCATCCTCTGTTCATGCCCGTACCCGCACTCTTTGATTAGGGTTTTCTCGACTTTCATTATTTCGACCGTCTTCAGAAGTCCATTTCTAGTCTATCGATTTTTCCTTCTAAACGTTTACTAATTTGCCAAGTTTCACTGCGATGTAAAACAGTACTCTTAAAAATACCATTTCCGTTGTTTTAATATATTCTTTAACCAAAGGATTGAATTTAATACTGTTACGAGTTGTTTTTGTCCTTCCACTTTGATCTATTTTTGTTCTTAAGTAGGTTTATTCCTCGCATGCGTTTATTTATTTTTTTCCGATTTTTATTTTTATTTATTTTTTTATTTATTTATTTTAACGGACAAGCCAATTACAATAGTAATATAAAAACACAGTTACAATAGTAATATAAAAATAAAATAATGTTAAAACACAATGCACATATACAATTCATAACGTAAAAAACGAGAAAAAAAAACAAGCATTACAACAGTTTAACACCTCAGACCCCGATCGCGCTTACAAGCGTTTTAAATTCGCTAACACTACAACTGAAGGGATCAAGGCTGTATGTATTAAATAATCGGCACATTCTCGTGAGAGGACTGTAATAGCCATAATTAGCACTGTGAAATGGAATACTGAGCAGTACACTGCCACGAGTCCTATGAATAGTATTAAGTTGGACGCTCTCCAAAAGTGGTGGACAGGAAATAAAGCCATTCAGGAGTTTATATAGGAATAAAACATCTGCAAGATCCCTACGCTTCTCCAAAGTAGCCACACCAAAAGCGTTCATAATCACCCCATAGTCAATATGAAAGCTTGCATCCTTATAAATATTTATTCCAGCTTTAAAAGCTAAAGTTCGTAGAAATCTACGCTGCACTGACTCAATCTCAGCAATATGGCACTGGTAAGATGGTGACCACACTACCGAAGCATACTCCAAACCAGAGCGGACCATTGAAAAATACAACACTCTAAACGTGCTAGCCGACAATTGCTTACTATATCTGGTAATAAAACCAAGATTTCTGAGACCTAGTCTCAGAATATTATTAATATGGCCACGAAAATTAAGTTGACTGTCCAAAAGCACACCCAAGTCACGAATCTCCGACACCGACTCAAGCAGGGCGCCGTTCAAACTATACCAATGACGCTCATTATTCCACTTCCTACCAAAGGAAATGCAGAAACACTTTTTAACATTTAGACTTAAGCCATTTCTTTCTGACCAGAGAGTCGATTCAGATCTTCCTGCAGACGCGTAACATTGTTTACACTTTCTATTCCTCTGTACAATTTGAGGTCATCCGCAAATAAAAGATATTCAGAATGGTTGAACATCTCACCAATATCATTAATGAACAAATTAAAAAGGAGAGGCTCACAGTGTGAACCCTGCGGGACACCTGAACATACCGATATGTTTCTTGAAATATGATTTAATATACGTATACACTGGCTACGTTCAGTCAAAAAAATATGATTTAATATACGTATACACTGGCTACGTTCAGTCAGTTTCAAAATAAGATCGTTTTTTTTTCTCACCCCAACACACAGGTATTCAGTTTTGATCATATTTACTGACCCCTTAACTCCACTTCTCGTATTGTTCTATTAATTTTCTAGACATGTACTCTAAATCGTCTTGTAGAGTATATATAGAAGAGTTGTACTGGAGTCCCATCCCTTCGTATTTATGTCTCCACTCCATTAAAGTCTCGTCTACATATATCCTAAAGTGCGTTGGAGAGAGACAGCGGCCATTTGTTATGGTTAATTTTTCCGATAATACGCCACTGATTTTTACTTGTGATTCCACATCATTGTACAGTTATTTGATTGCTTGGATCACTGTTGTACCAATCGCTGTTTTCTCTAATATTTCTGTTGGGGACTATATCCTACACTCTTGTCAGGTGATTGAACATACCTGCCCGCTGCTACGTTCTTTTTGGTTACTTAATTTATAGGAATATGTTGTCAATACGTGTTCTGCTCTGAAGCTTCATTGTTGCTCAATTTCAAAAGAGTTGTATTCTTCATCAACTATCTTTTTCAGGATTCTTCCACAGAACCGACATAATGAACCAGTAATCATAATGCATCTGTAGTTGTTATATTATTTACTGCTACCCTTTTTGTGAATAGGTGTAATCCAGTCCAAGTTCCAACTCTCACGTATGCAAGCTCCAGAAAGATCGATATAATTATTTTTAATAATTTCTTTGGTCCACAATTTATTAGTTCTATGGGTATCCCTTCGGGACCATTCGCTTTTCCATTTTTCATCGTTTTCAGCGCCTTCTGAAGGTTGTCTGCAGAGATCAATATTTTAGGTCCTTTCACGTGATATACTATTGGGGACTGTACCAAATATTCGGGCCTATCTTCTGTGAGTGCGTTCTTATAATGATCTTCCTATTCCTCTGAGTTTAGAGTAACCTTTTATGCGTTATTATTTTTTAACGTTCTTAAAACCTTCCAAGCCTATGATGTTTTTGAGCCTCTTATCTACATCTGAGTTTCTCAACTTTCTCCCTTGAAGCATTTTATTTCAGTAATTGCTCACTTATATCTTGTTTGATGTTCTTTATATATGCCCCCAACTTCAATTGTTTTAGTATTCGGCCATTTGTGATTGGCTTGTTATTTTCCCTTCCGTTTTTCTTCGCGATTCTCATTCCATATCAGCATCTTTATTTCTTTGAGTTTTCTGTATGCTATGAGCTTGTTTCGCAGATTTCTGGACAGTAGCTGGCCTTCGAAATCCCATACCCTTCTAATATCCAGATTTGGCCCAAGTGACTTTTTTGTTTCCTAACTTTAAAAATAGGCTTGGTGGGGTGTTTGAGGTATTATGCATAGTTCTGAGGGAATAAAAAAAATTGGAACCTCGCTGGACTAAATGTAGTGAGCTTTATGGACTATGTTGAGAAATTAATTTTTGTGTTTACCAAAAAGTGTTATTTACCTTTTTTTTGTTTACAGGACTTTTCAACTCACCCTCGTATACAGGCAATAAAATTTTTCTGGGTGTTATTCTGAGTAAATATTATAAATTTTTCCTTAATGATAAATTTTAAAGCAAATTTTTTCCATTTCGTTTTATAATCTTCTATTTAAAAAAGGCTAAAAAAGGGTGAATATATTAATTTCATTTAATGCAAGCTTAATTTCAAGCACAGGAGTTTGTGTAGGAAACCTGACTTCTATAAAAATTAAGTCTATACGAGGGCTACCTTTAAGTTTTTACAAAAACAAAAATGAAAGGAAAAAAGAATTGGTACAAATCATTTTATTGTTTGTCAAAATATGCGTCTTTAAGATTTATATACTTTTGCATGCGTTAGAACCAATTCTCGAAACATTTTTTCCACTCTGAAGTTGGTACCTCAAAAACATAGTTTTGGAAGGATTCAGCAGCTTCTTGAGGTGATGAAAATGGCTGTCGACGCGTTTCGGGACAAAAAGAAGTCATTAATTCGATCCTTTTCTCCGTCAGATAATCGATTGTTTGACGTATTGTATGAAAGCTGGCATTGTCATGATGAAGAATGGTGCAACGTGTTCGGTTGTTTTTCCTGATTGCATCTTTTTGGCAAACAAATTGTTGTATACCATTTAGTATTAACTGTTCTTCGATCCTCTACAGCAATGGTTGCAACATATAACCAAGAAACAAGTGATCGCTTTTATTGGAACACCCAAACAGTTGATTATTGCTTAATTTCCGGCTCGTACGAATATATCCGTTTGGTTTCCTATTACGATATTGTATACGGATTTTGCATGTTCTCGTCGAATTTTTTGAGCGTTTCTTTACTCCATTTAACACGAGCCTATTTTTGAGTTTCGGTTAAAGTAGGCGGAATCCGTTGGGAACAGATAATTTTCTCTCAGCTAAATGTTCTTTTTTATTATGGGTCTAGCACACATGCTGATTGATCACCTTTTCCATGACTTTCGATATTACTGGTCGGTAGTTTTTGACAAGATCTTCTTGCCTTTTTTAGGTGTTGGATGAACTGTGGCACATTTCCAGCAGGAAGGAAATATTCTCTTTTTGTAGGATAGGTTGAAAAGTCTACAGAAAAGTGGTGTTAGTTCCCTCGCACAGTTTTTAAGAATTATGGCAGGTATTCCGTCAGCACCAGAAGCTTTTTTGGTGTCTAGCTTCATTAAAATACGTTTTATGATACGCTGTCTGAAGACATCGGGCATACTTGACTGCAATTTGGGAATAGTAGGTGGTGTTTTTCCTTGGAAATCGACAGTAGAATGTGAAGCAAAGAGTTCAACCAACAAGTTCACTTTCTCAACAGATGTCTTACTGCCTTAGCGACTGCCCAAAAGGACCTGGAATTGTTAGGACAAGCGAGAAGTTTGTTTCTAATTCGTTGATTGTGTGCCTCCGTGGTTTCGTCGATAATTCCTTTGCATCTATTCCGGGCACAAACAAAGGTTTTGCGATTTATGGTGTTGTAGATTTTCACGCCATTGTCGGTAGGCAAGATGTTTAGAAGCAACAGCTTCTTGCATTTTCGGTCAAACCAAGGTTTGCCGTTGGAGGGGCATTTCTTCGAAAAAGGGATGTAAGCTTCCATACCAGCCAAAATAACATTGGAGACCTCCCTGGCGCAGTCAGATGGGTTGTCAGATCGAAAACAAACGTCCATCCAAGGGCAAGTTCGAAAATATTTCATGAGATCCTCCCATTTAGCAGATTTGTAGTGCCAAAACTGGCGCGACCTAGGCGCCTCTCTGTCACTGATTGGCAGGTTACTCGATGTCGAACGCAGTTTATGGTCAGAAGAACCTAACGGCTGATTTACGGTGACCGTGTCTCCGGATTGTTGGTTAAAAACAGATCAAGAAGACTGGCGAACTCCCCGTCTCGATCAGGGATCCGTGTTGGTTCGTCAATAAACTGAGTTAAGCCACAACTGACTGAGAATGATTCACGACCTTGTTCGTCGGTATTATTTGAATATTTAAGCCAGTTGATATTGTGGACATTAAAGTCGCCCAGGGCGGCAATTTCGGCACTTGGGTAGTTAATTTGTAAATGATCGATGGTGTGTGCAAGAGAAGCTAAAGGCATTCGAAAGTAGGTATCACTTGGTGGTCGATAGAGGATACAGATGAACTTTGTGGTTCGTTGAGTCGTTATTTTTAACCACATAACATCAAAGTTTGGCATTCATGGGTTCTTGTAAAGTCGAATGTACTGCAGTCTTCGATATGCCTAAAGATGCCTCTACGTCACGGTAAGTCATATGCCGATCCTCTTCAATCACGTTGCGCACAGCATCGATGTTTTTTGAAACTACAACTGATTTTGGTAGACCTTCACGAAATTTATCGCTGACGAAAGCACGATCATAACGAAATTGTGCAGACCAATTGTAAATAGTCTTTTCTGATGCTGATTCATTACCAAAAGTTGAACGAAGCGATTCAAGGCATTGTTGTTGAGTTAGGCCTTTACTAAAATGGTTAAAAATCTTCCAATGAAAACCTTTACGTGAAATTTCCATTTGTTCGCAAAACTTTTTTTTTTTAAAACGCTCACTGTAAGCAAACTACTCGGCCAATTTCTGAGCTGCTTCTGTTTTAACAATAACAAATGTCAAATTTTACAACAATGGTAATGTCACATCTCAGTAGAGCCATCTAGTGGTTGTTTGTAAAAACTTGAACTGCAACCCTTGTATATGCGAAGCATGTATTAAGCACTAATATCGTAAATAAACGTTTTTTTAAAGTTAACGTAGGCTATTATATCCTCCTTAAATCCCTGTCCCGATATGGACGTAGGCGACTCTCTCGCCTTTTCTCTTTGGCGGGTGCCATTTTAAGTGTTTCCATAGATAAAGGGGGCCTACCGTTTAATGCCGGTTCTGAACGGCCAAAGTGAGAGGGCGTTACTAGGCATGATACACGGGTAGCTTGCCGTTGCCTTCCCGAGAAAGGTGTCCGTCACATTGTTGATTTTATTTTATTTATTTTTTTATTAGTATTTTCACGGGTCGAGATACGAACTCGAGTCCCTGGCGTAGAAAGCAGACACCTTAACCACTACGCTATAATATCTCCCATAGACTATTATGTCAAATGAAAACTGACTTAAAACTAAATTGAAAAAGTTTTAAATTTGTTACATGCTTGATGTAATGAAGTTTCTCACCTGGTATATGAGGACGTAACGTTCTTTTTTTATGTTCAATCTTATTAAAATTATCTCCGTAGGGACTTCCTCATCTTTGTTGCCTCTGCACCATTTAATATACAGAGGGTTTACTAAGTTCTATTTTGACCGCTAGATTGTAAATCTAAAAAATAAATTGTAGCAAATATTATGTGTATAAAAATTGAATAAAAAAGGAGATATGGCCTTTTAATATTATTGGAAATTTTAATTTGTCTTCTGCAACTTCATCCATCATTCTCTTATCGCTAGCGATTTTACTTACAAACTTTCAATGTAGTTTTATCAATAGTTCTAGTTTATTTTAATACGAGATTAACGTAGGATGTTTGCCGTGCTTATGTGCATATTTTTCCTAGAACGTGGCGAGTGTCAGATTTTGAAAGTGCCTTTTACAATAAAATATGAATGAAAAATTATACGAGATCAATTTTAGCTACCATTAAAGCAACATTTAACAGTACTGGAGTGATCGGTTTTTCAAGTATTCACAAATGAGCATTTTGGGTTATACAGAGCGTATTTTCTATATTTGAAGAAGGCAGACTGGGACATATGCCCTTTCTGCCCCCGCCCATGGCTGTCACAAAATATAAGGGTGTGTGTGTGTGTGTGTTGCATTTTGGAACAGATTTAAATATATTATACATATCTTATAACGAAATAAAATATGAGTATTTACTATGATTAAGTTATTTTGAGTAATAACGAGACGCATTCATAAAGTAAGGGCCGTTTGCTTTTTTAAATATTGGCAGGTCTGAACAAAGTTGTACACATGCAGTGCCATCTATTGATTGTTGATTGAAGCCACTGAAGTTATTGTTTTGATTCAGTGGTCGTTTGCCTGTCGGTGAGTGCAGACAACAATGTCCCTGAAAATCGTTGCTCCCACCAGTTGCGAAGTGCATGCTGTGATTCGATTTTTTGTGTGCAAAAGGATTATCAGCTATTCAAATTTATTGGTAGTGAGGGAAAGGTTAGACAATGGTGTCGAGACTCCAAAAATAGCCGCACAAATATGCACGATGAAAAGTGAAGTGGCAGACCCAGTATTCAGACCGATGAAATCGTTCAACAAGTGGACCAAAAACTGCGATTTAATCGATGATTGTACTTGAAACAGTGGCTTGGTGGACCACGGTTTAAAGACCACGAGGAACCTAAGAACGCCGTTGTCAACTGATTCAATACAGAGGGATTAAAGAAGTTGGTGCAGCGTTACGAAAAGTGTTTAGAAGTGAACGCGATTATGTGGAAAAGGGAAATAGGTTTGTAGGAAACTATAGCCGTTAATAAAAACTTTTTCTAACGAATATATTTTTTTTTAAGACCAAACGGAATTTACTTTTCGAATATGCCTCATATTTTAGAAACATCTCAACTCATATATTAGAAACAAACTTCTTGCTTGTCCCAACAATTCCAGGTCCTTTTGGGTAGTCGCTAAGGCAGTTAGTCAAAATTTCACCATACTACCACTCACACGACCAGATAATTCCATTGCAACGACACCTGTTGAGAAAGCGAACTTGTTGGCTGAACTCTTTGTTTCACATTCTACTGTCGATTTCCAAGAAAACACATCACCTACTATTCTCATATTGCACTCAAGGATGCCTGATGTTGTCTTCAGACAGCGTATCATAGAGCGTATTTTAATGAAGCTAGACACCAAAAAAGCTTCAGGCGCTTCTCAAAAACTGTGTGAGGGAACTAACACCAATTCTCTGTAGACTTTTCAACCTATCCTACAGAAAGGGAATATTTTCTTCCTGCTGGAAATGTGCCACAGTTCAGCCGATACTAAAAAAGGCAAAAAGACCTTGCCAAATAACTACCGTTAAGTCGCACTGCTTTCAATAATATTGAAAGTCTTGGAAAACGTTATCAATCAGTATCTTCTAAAATATCTTGAACGATTCAACATTATTAGCTGTCACCAATAAACATAGATCATCAGGAGATCTTCTGACTTATGTAACACATGTTTGGAACAACGCAATTGAAGAATTTGGAGAATCTCGAGCGGTTGTTCTTGACATATCCAAGGCATTCGACCGTGTTTGGCACGATGGACTGTTGGCTAAGCTACGCTCTTGTGGTGTGTCTAAAAAGTTCTGTTTGTAGCTCTCATGTTTCCTCAGAAAGCATTCTTTACGAGTGTTGGTCGACGGATTTCTTTGTAATACCTTCACTATCAACGCCGGTGTGCACCAAGGCTCCATACTGTCTCCTACTCTCTTTCTCATTTACAATTACGACCTGCTGGAAAAGACCGGGAATCCAATCTACAGCTTTGCAGATGACAGTACGCTTATTTCTTCATTCACTTTGAATGCTCGGACATCGGCTACTCAGGCGAATATCCGCAGACAGCAGGAGGTGGTTCAACTTAACAAAGACCTGGTAAAATTCTATCTTGAGGTGACAGTAACGAAGTGTAATTTAACGCTACAAAAACCCAGGCGGCAGTTTTTTCTAGAAAAGCTAACGTTGCTGAACCCGACATAGTTATGTCGGGGCATTCCATTCCCCTAGCATCGTCACTCAATTTGTTGGGCGTTAATTTGGGAGCAAATATGTCCTGGCATGAACATGTTGCAGGCATAGCAAGGAGAGCTTCTCAAAAGTTGGGAATATTATTTCAAACCAGAGAGCTTTACACTCCACAGCAACTGTTAATTCTTTATAAAGCTCAAATTCCAACTATGGAATACTGCTCCCATGTTTGGGGCTCCAATCCCAAAAATACACTGCATTTGTTAGATTCTGTTCAAAGAAGGGCTGTTCGTCTGACTGGAGACCCGGAACTGACCGGCGGCCTTGATTCGTTGGAAAATCGAAGAACGGTTAGCGACTTGAGTCTGTTCTACAAGTATTTTCATGGAAAGTGTTCGAAGGATGTAGCCCGCTTAATTCCTCCCAGAGACGTTCAGCTTGTTACTCCTCGTACCACGCTTTTCAAGCAGTCTTTTATATGGAGAACATCTTCCCTTTGGAATAATTTGCCCAGGGCTGTGTTTCCCACCGAGTACAATTTACAGCGATTCAAGAACAACGTGAATCGCTTTTTCCGCACACATGCCGCTCCTGGAGCGCTTTAGGGACTTCCCTGAAGCACATGTGCTAGACACATAAAAAAAAAGTTATAATAAATAAATTTCTTATCTTCTTTAAACTTTCAAAAGAGATCATTAGCTTTTTTGAAAAGTTTCGATAACAAAAATTAGCAATAGATATCATCAAGCCAGTAAATTTTGATCTTGTCAATATATTTTTCATCGTAGTTGTTGCAGCATATAAACAGCATATTTCATAGGCAATAAGCCACTTATGAAACTTTCATGTAATAAAATTTTTTTATGACAGGGTTGTTGAAAGCTTTGTTGTTGTAAATAAACAATATAAAACTTTTTTAGGTTAACTTGAACCATTATAGCAGGTGGAAACTAATTGAAAACTAAATTGAAAAAGTTTTGAAGTTTTTACACGTTCGTTATAATGAAGTTTCTCACTTGGTACGCAACAACTTCAAGGATATAATGTTGACTTTTGGTTTAATATTATTTAAAAACTCCTCCTTAGGGATTTTTCCATATATGCAACTTTGTTATACTTTATAAATAAGTTAGTAGTTTCTAGATAAATGTTTACACGCTTTCTTGTCGTTGGATAAAGTCCCACGTATTCCATATTAGCTTTTAAAATTGACTAGAATATGCTCATGTTCTTGAACAAATTTGTTTTGACCCTAAAATAATGTAATCAGTCCACTTTTTTCATTCTCTTTAACCTCTTGAAAGAGGCCATTAACTTTTCTTAGAAGTCTCGATAACAAAAGTAGGCAATAAAAGTCGTCTGGCTGTCATCGCCGCTAAATTTTTATTCTGTCAATATATTTTTCATTTAAGAGAGATTTTAAAATAAATTTTGAGTATTTATTATCTTCGATTTAAAAAACGCGAAAAATGTGTAACATGTAGGCGAGTAATTTGTAGATAAAAAATAGAAACATTTTTATTTTTATAGCCCAAGAGGGAGACCCGAAATTTTGACCTGTCGACTAACCGTCTGCCTAGTTGATCATTCTATCGGGCGAGTCAACTAAAAGCCTTTAACGTTGATTTTGCTGCCTCCATGCCCTGGAAGGCCCAAAATGCTATATCCAAAAATGGACTGTCGTTTAACCACTTGAATCAAGTACCGTAACATTTGTTGACACTAAAAAAACCTATCGCCTCAAAGGGCAGACGCCGCCAAGACTGGACAGGGCCAAAAAACGTCGATCCAAAAATGGACTGTCATTTAACCATTTAAAATCAATAAATTTAGTTTGTTCTTGTTAAAATAAGAGGGAACCTGCAAAAGGCAGACGCCGCCAATACCGGAGGTCAAAGCTGGATCCGCTTTTTCCAGCCAAAAATGGTCGTTTTTCGAGTTTTTGAATAAATAAGACCATAAATTCTAAGGTTTGGGTCCTACGCGTCTGCCCAAGTTACTTTTGGAAAATTTAGGCCTTATTTACCAAGTATGAAATGCGGATTTCAGACAACAGGTGGTGCACCAATGCAGTTTGTGCTATAAAGATTTGACACTGGGCCATTTTGTTGTGTCATCAACAAGTGCCAGACGCACACGAGTGATAAATTGGAAAAGTCTGCGCATAGTGTTGTGTTCAATATGTCGAAATTTATACCGAACAAAGAGCATTCGCGGACAGCATTAATTTTTTGTTTTCATTTGAAGAAAACTGCTGTTGAATTATACCGATTACTTCCAGAAGCTTATGGTAAACACACTCCATCGCCAGATATGTGTGAACGATGGTTTCGGCGTTTCAAAAGTGATGAGTTCGATGTTGCAGACAAGGAACGTGGAAAACCGCCAAAAAAATACGAAGATGTGGAATTGCAAACATTGTTGGACGAAGATGATTCGCAAATACAAAAACAACTCGCCGAGCAATTGGGCGTTAGTCAACAAGCTGTTTCCAATCGGCTACGAGAGATGGGAAAGATTCAGAAGACCGGTAGATGGGTACCACTTGAGTTGAACGACAGGCAAATGGAAAAAGCGCCAAAACACGTGTGACATTTTGATCGCTCGGTACAAAAGGAAGTCGTTTTTGCATCGTAGAGTTGCAGGGGATGAAAAGTGAATTTATTTTGAGAATCCCTAGCGCAAAAAATCATGAGTAGACCCAAGCG
The DNA here is from genome assembly GCA_019049505.1 of Pachyrhynchus sulphureomaculatus. NCBI lineage: Eukaryota > Metazoa > Arthropoda > Insecta > Coleoptera > Curculionidae > Pachyrhynchus > Pachyrhynchus sulphureomaculatus. The sequence goes on from CM032447.1 coordinate 50,544,636, forward strand.
CACCATCCACATCGACCGCAAGACCAAATCGCTTTGGCAGAAAGACGATGCTCTGTGTTTGGTGGGACCAGAGGGGCGTGGTCTATTATGAGCTGTTAAAACCTAGGGAAACGGTTAATACTAAACGTTACCAACAACAATTGACCGATTTGAACCGTTCGCTGCTTTAAAAAAGGCCCAGAATACCGAAAGAGGCTACACAAAGTCATTTTTCTTCATGACAATGCTACATCACATACGGCAAAACCAGTTCGCGACACGTTGGAAGCACTCAGCTGGGAAGTTCTACCCCATGCGACTTACTCACCAAACTTGGCTCCTTCCGATTACCACTTATTTGCATCGATGGGTCTTGCTGAGCAGCGCTTTGATTCGTACGAAGATGTGAAAAAATGGCTCGACGAATGGTTCGCAGCAAAAGGGGAAGATTTTTACTGCGCGTGGTATTCACAAATTGCCCGAAAGATGGGGAAAAATGTATAACAAGCGATGGAGCATACTTTGAATAAAGCACTTTTTATCATTCTTCGGAATTTAACATGTTTTTTTTAGAAAAAAAAAATCCGCATTTCATACTTGTACACCTGGTAATAAATATCACGAGGGTAGACGCCTCGCTTGTGCCCAAACAAGCCAAGATATTTTCAAAGTTTAAAATAGGTTCTTTAGATTAATTTTAAACTATTTACTTGAAACTAAGAATTTTCTGACTTTTTTAAGCGTTTAATTTACTTGATTTTTTGAATTTATTCTAGAATTTCAAAGCATTTTATTCGAAATTTCTAGTAAATGCTTCAAAAATCTAGCAAATACTTAATTTTAAATAAATAAATAAAATACATAAATAAATAAAGATCGTCTTTATTAAGATGTTAATTACATGTGATGTGAGTACATATTACCTACACACATTGTGTAGTAGAAGAGGCGAGATTTGACTATCGGTTATTCTTACATCTAACCTCTTCAACACACAATGTGCTTATAAACAAAAATGAAGCAACAATTACATACTAACATAGTAAAATCAATAATCGGGAAGATACATCAAAATACAAATTTTGGTACTCAATTTTCAAACATAAAGAGCCTTTTGTTCAAATTTAATCTTTTATTATATGGGGATTACCTGACTAGTTTACAAAGAAAGACCCGTTTTTGACAGGTAAAAAGGAGGGTGAATCTAATTTCTATTTTAGGGATGGTGATTTTACTTCAGCGTACAACCGACCTTTTATTTATTCAGTTTAGTTTCTAAAGTGCCTTTGAGCTGGTTAGATCGAACAATTATCTAGTGAAGATATTTTAAACGTTTTTTTTTTTTTAATTTTCCAAGTGTGTGTGTTATTGTTTTTATAACTATTATAGTATTACTTTAAAAGACATTTGAAAACATTTTATTGAAATTAAAGTTTGCAATATATTTTGTTTCATTTTCCAAGTTAACTGTTATTTACCTATTGGTCTCTGAAATGGCATCCACATCAGGTGTACAAAGCCGGACCAAGGATAAAATATTTCTTGTGGGCTATCCCAACTACGTCTGAGAATTCTGCTTATTTAACAGCTCTTCTCTATATAATCGACGAAGTCGGCCCATAGTGCACGTTTTCAGTTCTGGGTTCATGATATTGTATATATTTACTGCATTATATGTAAAACTGCGCTGGAAACAAGGCAGTGGGATGCTGAGGCATAGTCAAGCGATCAGACCGTCTAGTATACCTATCATGCACCAAATTTCAGGATACTAGCTTTTCCCTTAAATAAATCGGGACTAAAGTTCCTAAGAGCCTCATTAAGAATATTACGAAGTGCAGTTGCACAGTATTAGCAAAATTTAACCATTTTAACTCATTTATTTTTAAAGATATATGATCATATTTTCTCAAATGAAATATAAACCTACACCAGACGTTCTGTACATACTGCAACCGTCCCCTTGAAAGCGCATCCAAGCAAGGATAGTACACAATACTACAACAATGAGATGAAGACGAGACCGAAGACTCACACAATTTGTTTATTATCTTAAAATTCAAAATAAAACGATTTGACTATATAACCTTAATTTTCGCATAACTTTTTTGCAGGAGCACCCTAACATGTTCCCTGAATCTGAGATGTGTATCAATGCAAAGCCCCAAGTTCTTGGCATAATCAGAAAAGAGCAAATCCTGATCAGCCAGCCTCAGTCTTAAAGTCATGCTCAAGGTTGGTCGCCGATTTTCCTTGCAAAACAGAAAACTTGCGTCTTGTCTGGATTTAGCCTCAAATTATGTTTATCCGAGTAAACTGACAAAGCCATGAGATCCTGATTTAAATTTTCTGCTGCAGACTCAGGATCCGATGGTTTAAAGAAATGAAGCAACTGTGTGTCATTAGCATACGACTGAACCGATGAATAGGCAGCAGTTTGGAATATATCAAAAGTATATATAAGAAACAGAAGAGGCCCCAGTATGGTACCCTGGGGCACTCCCGAGATAATTTTACCAGCAGTTGAACAAACATCATTCATTCTCACCCCCTGCCGTCTATCCGACAAATAGCTATAGAAAAATTGTACGGAGTGATCAGCGAAGCCCAGATAGTGCAGTTTAGCACAAAGTAGGTTATGATCCAGCACATCAAAGGCTTTCGAATAATCCAGCGAGACTGATATAACAGCCATATTTTTATCAATAGCTCTGATTATGCTATCAGTTAAATTCAATAAAGCCGTTGATGTGCTGTGACCCCTCCGGAAGCCAGATTGATGCAAGGGGGGCAACCCATTAGTAAAGAGATATTCTGAAATCTGTGTATGTGCTGCCCTTTCCAAGACTTTTGACATAACTGGTAACAAACTAATTGGACGCAAATCACTTGACGGTTAAAGGATTTTTAACTTTAGCAACAGGGCACACAATAGACTCTTTCCAGCTCTCCGGAAAATATCCACTCTCCAGGCAACAATTAACTATATGGGTTAGATGATATAAGATAACAGATAAACTAAGTTTAAGCATAAAGAGTGTCAAACCATCATTTTTAGCAACATTGGACTTTATACTATTAACACACCTGCAAATTGACTCAGGGGTTTTCATTAGGAAATTAAAGTTCAGATCTAAATTCCTCTTATTGTTACTGTAATAATGTATTTTACCAGCACAGTTGTCAGACTTTCGGAAAACGCTCAAAAAGTACTCATTTATATCATTCACATTGGCTAAATGTGCAGGCAGACGAGGGGTATCTTTTGAACCCGTGTGAACATTGCATTGCTGAAGCCCCCTCCATAATGATTTTGCATTTTTTTGTGTCTCTAAATATAAAAGATATCCCAATTTTTCACGACGCACACAGTAAAGTGTGAGATTTCTCATGTCTTTATAATATTGATGACTCTTCTGAGTTTTATTTCTCTTAAACTGAGCTAGTGCTCGGTCTCTTTCTATCATTAGCGCTTTCAAAACAGGTGTTAGCCAGAGAGCTGGAGGCTTGTTTACTCCTACCGTTCTGAGAGGACAATGGTCCCTAAATACGCCTGTAAAATGAAAATTAATAAATCTGACCTTGTCCTCAATATCCTCAATATAATAAATGGCATCCTACGATATGCGCTGTAGGTCAATATAAAAATTATCCACATTAAAGTGCTTAAAATCTCTGTAAAATTCATCAATTTTTTTTTTAACATTGTAGCCTAATAATAATAATTTCAGTCATTCGGTATGAATTTTATGTAATACTTGTAATAGCGTCTACACTATCAGAATTACGATTTTTTTTTTGAACTTTAAAAATGCCTTGGCTTATTCAGGTACAAACGAGACGTCTGCCCTCGGGATATTTTATTAATTAAGGCCTAAAATTTTCAAAAATAACTTGGGCACATGCGTAGGACCCAAAAATTGAGACTTACAATATAAACGTGCGTTCGCAACCGAAGCTGAGGAACTACTATTCCGGACAATATTAAAAAAACTCGGAAAACGACCGTTTTTAACTGGAAAAATCGGATCCAACTTCGTCCTCCGGTATTGACGCCGTCTGCCTTTTGCAAGTTCTCTCTTATTTTATCAAGAACAAACTAAATTTATTGGTTTTATATGGTTAATTGACGATGTTTTTTGGGTCCGGTCTCGGCGGCGTCTGCCCTTTGGGGCGTTTGACTTTTTTAATGTCAACAAATGTTATGATACTTGATTCAAGTGGTAAAACGACAGTCCGTTTTTTAGATGTAGCATTTTCCGCATTCCAGGACACGGGGGCGGAAAATCTACGTTAAAGGCTTTTATTCGACTCGTCCCAATAGAATGAACAACTAGGCAGACAGTTAGTCGACAGGTCAAAATTTTAGGTTGCCCTCTTGGTCTATTAGACTATCTACAGCAGATTATATCTTTAAACCATAAATAAATAAATAAGCTTTTATCTCATAAAATGGGTATTGAAAACATCGATTCATTACCACAGAATTTACAGATTCTGTTATATTAAAAAGATAAAAATATTATCATACTACAATAACTAGAGTTTTATACGTAACACTATCCAATTATTTACACTGTGAAGTTTTCTATTTCAAAACAGTTCTGAATACTATAAAAGACAAATTTAATTCATACATTGAACACATCATTTTTAAATAAACGTACATTCATAGTACATTTTTTAAGCGAGATACAAACCGGGTATGGTAATAAGCTCTTATCTTACCAAAATTAACATAGTTTTTCATGCGAACATACAGATGAAAGCGTTTTGCACAATTCATTTACATGACACCCCAAGTTAAACTGTTGTCCGTATGGATACTTAAAAGTTTGATCTCATTCACATGCGCTATAGAACGTCCACTTACGTCCGTCCTAATTAAATAACTTTCATTAATTTGGGATGTTTTTGGTGTAAAATTTATAAAAACAGTATTCTTCGTATCAAGACTTAACTTATTTGTGGTAAATCACTTCTCAAATGTACGCAACACACACTGCAACTTATCGACTGCCGAAATAATAGAATTATCGTAGCATATCTAACGCTGGTAAATCGTTTAAAAATATTAGAAATAATAGGAGGCGAGAATGGATCCTTGCGGCACCCCCATGTAGACTTTCAATCTTTTTTCGAGCTCCAGCAATATCTACAACCTTATCTCTACCCTCTAGATATAAGTGTATCTAATCACTAACTTTCCCTCTTAGACCGTAGTGTTCAATCTTAGATATTAATAGAGTATAGTCGGTCTAATCGAAAGCCTTACATCTCCATGAAAAGTCCAAAACACTTTTTGCTGGCATCCAACTGTCTATAAAGCTAGTCAACAAGTTTCAAAATTGCAGAAGCTAGTAATAATACGAAATGGTGAGCAACAGTCTGTCATCATTTTTTTTTTTTAAATAAAGACATTAGCAGTCTTAAATACATATGTCAGGAATGTGGAATCTTAGGCACAATGACTCTATCACCACTACACCAAACACTTTATTTTTGTACTCGACGCGCGTTTCTCTAACCATGTTAGCTTCCTCAGGAGCGATGATTGACTAAAGCTAAACCACAGATCTACCCTATTTATACCTAGCCTAACACCGGAATTACTTAGGTGGAACTAATGGCATAGGCGAGGCTATCAGTTCCGATCAAGTAACCAGTAGAGGGCACTATAAGGAATATGCCCTCGGTCTTTATTTAAACTCCTTTTACATTTTATAATTTCCATACTTTCAACAATCTCCTATCAGATACATTTTTAATTAATCTTAGATTATCTAATGTTATAGTATGATCAACTTCAAGGGCATGTTCCGCAATGCTAGACTTCTCTGTTCTACTGTGCTAAATAGTCTTTAAATCGTGGTTTTTAATTGACCTTTTAGTTTACCCAACATACTTTTTGTCGCAATCATTACAACAAATTTCATAAATTCCACTTTTCTCACAATTAGGAATCTTATCTTTGGGATTTCCTAAAATATTCCTCAGATTGTCTGATGACTTATAGACTAAGGTGAGGCCTACCTTATTAAATACCTTATTGAGTCCCCTGCTATATTTCGGATTATATGGTATGGAGACATACTTGGTCTTATTTTCCTCGCATGTAAAAAAGGTGGAATTCTGAATATTTATCCTGAACTTATATATAATTATTAACTTGTTTACTAAGTCATCGTCATTACCACTAACGCTAGTTATATTTCTAATACAATTCCTTTCATTATTGAAGTTTACTCTATTCAAAGAAAAGTGACCAAACGATGAACTAAAAAACGTAGTGCGGCTAATTTGTGTTGTTTGCAATGAAATGAATCGTTAGGAATATATCTATCTGTTACTATGTCTTTTCTATAGATATCAAATTCTAACCTATTATTATTTTTAATAATCAAAAATATTTCGAGAAGGTAATTGTCCTTTGTTCTCAATTTCGTAAGTAAATTTAATGGAATCATATCGGCTATTTAATTTGGAAACAAAATCATCTATGTTTGCTTTATTTGTATCAAAAATCGCGAAAACATCATCAATACTCAAATTCTTGACTGGCTTCGGTTTCAAACTTACTCATGAATAAATTGGCTATGAAAGGTGATAAGTATTTACCCATAGCTGTTCCTTCTTTCTGAACATAAAATTGACTGTTATATTGAAAATAATTTTATTCCATACAAAGTTAAATACATCTGGAAACGTTGTCGCTTCCAGAGAGATATTCACACAAGTATGAAAGAGGCTGCACTATAAAGTCAACAATAGACTCTAAATTATTAGAAATTTCGTCGTTACCAATTGAATTTGATTTTTTTAAAAAAAAAACTATTTTCTTAATACGTCATGCTTTGAGATAGGTGGGGAAAAACCTAATATTATCTATCGGAATATTTAAATGTCCCCATCAGCATTTCGATCCAACATGGTGCACCAACAAAATATTTATTAAAGCTGTTGGAAGTTTAAAGTTTGCCATTCGTAGATTTATCCTTTAAAATCATACTAGAAAAACTATTGTTATTGTCACATGATGACGTAACCACAATAATATTCTACACAGTGCATCATTATACTTTTTAGTGTTCCGTACCGAACACTTATAAGACCACTTCGGTGTCTGTTCGTCTGTCACACCCCATTTTTTTCGAAACTATTTGACATAGAAAGCTGAAATTTGTCACTAATATAGGAATTGATGTCCTCATCAGAGCCTTGTAGTTTCGAATGTTAAATTCAAGGGGTTAGTGTTCAGGGGTGAAATCGCAAGTAAAAAAATAACCGGTCAAGTGCAAGTTGAACTTGCGCAATTAGTGTTCCGTACGTTGATTGCTTTTAAAATAAAAAATGTTGTAACGGAAGTATAAAATGATCAGTGACTTCACAAAACACTTCAAATGAGTTTTCAACAAAGTTTTATTTCCAATCTTTACTGAAAATTGATGACCTTGAAATTTCTGTTTTTTTTTTTATATACCAGATAAATTATTGCAGGTAATGCACTCGTGATAATTTTCGTTCAATCTACACCCCGTGGAGAATATTCCAGAATTTTTTTCAAAATATTTTGATAAGTACTTTTCGAGATGAGGCGGGTGGACAGCGATTTTTCGCGATTTTCTAAAATAATACAAAGAGAAGTGCGCGCAAGTATTACATTATATATATATTTTTTACTCGTGTTTTCACAAGCTTTCATTTGACACCACACTCGATTACCTAGTAAAAAATTTTTTTTTCACTTCCGATTTCACCCCCCAAAACTAACCCCTTAAGTCAAAATTTAACTTTCAAAAACTACATGGCTCTGATGAGGCTATCAATTCCTATATTATTACCAAATTTGAACTTTCTATAACAAATAGTTTCGGAGAAAATCGGGTGTGACAGACGGACAGACAGACAGACAGAGAAGTGATCTTATAAGTGTTCCGTACGGAACACTAAAAAAAATTACCAGGTCATCGAGTGGGATATCAAATGAAAGCTTGCAAAAATACGAGTTTATATATATATATATATATATATTATATATATATATATATATATATATATATATATATATATATATATATATATATATATATAATGTAATACTTGCGCACACTTTTCTTTGTATTATTTTTTTAAAAATAGCGAAAAATCGCTATTCCCCCCTTTATCTCGAAACGTACTGGTCAAAGAATTTTGTTCCGGAGTTCCGGAACATTCTTCACAGGGTGTAGACTAAACGAAAATTATCACGAGTGCATTACCTTTAGTAATTTATCTGATATATTAAAAAAACAAAAATTTCAAGGTCATCAATTTTCAGTAAAGGTCGGAAAAAAAACTTTGTTGAAAACTCATTTGGTGTGTGTTTTTGTGAAGTCATTGATCATTTTATACCTCCGTAACAAAAAATTTTATTCCAAATGCAATCAACGTACGGAATACTATTTGCGCAAGTCCGACTTGCAGTTGGCCGGTTTTTTTTGGCAGATATATCCTTTTCGTACATTTCCTTGTGTATTTTATAATAGTTGTTGATTATAGTGCTGCGGCTATATATGTAGGTCTTTCCGAGTATCTCTCGTTTCCCAGCAAGTTTGGGCACTACTGTAAAGTGCAGGAACAAATAGTGTTCTAAGGTTTGGGTTCATCTGAAATGGACTAAAATCTCTCCTGAAATTTATATAAAGCCACTTCACTGATCTTCTTAGGATCTTGTCAAGCTTGAGAGTTAATCGTACTTACACTAGATGCGAAACCTGGGCCTGACTAAACTTAAAATTATATTGGCTCTTTATGGCAGACATATAAGGCAGATATATCGTAAATAAATGACATAAGATATTTTTTTGGTTTTATGTCGACAATTTATTTTATTTTAATTAAATTAGGCGTAAATTAATTTAAAATTAAGTTGAAAAAGTATCTATACGTTCGATGTAATGAAATTTCTCACATAATCTTCAAGGCTATCGAGAATGTAATGTTCTTTTTGATAGTTAATCTTATTAAAAAGCTTCCGTGAAGGGATTTATCCACATTTATGTCTTGGTCGTAATTAATACACAGGGTGTTTTCTAGTTATGTAATTTTTTTGCGAGTTTGTATGTCCCAACGAAATTTTATTGCGACGTTTTAATTCGAGTGCTTTCAAATTTGACACAGGACCACAAAAAAAAGTTTTGCAGTTGAAAGGTGAGATAATATACCATATGTCTTTTGATGTGCTGAAAACGAATCCGAGGTCAGAATTGACTCATCACAGAAGGATTTTGACATAACCTCAAAAAATATCTCGAAAATGACCAAAAATACTTTAACAAATAAATTAAAAATGTAAAGGAGCAAACCACCCTATCTATACATATTTTGGGGTGCTGAAATCGAATCCAATTCACCATTTTGATATAACCTCAAAAAACACCTCAGAAATGATCAGAAATACATCTGTAAGTAAAGTAAAAATTTAAATAAACAGACCACCATATCTATACGTATTTTGGGGTGCTTAAACCGAATATACCAAAAAGATTGACCTATTAAGCCAAGCCAACCTTAAAAACTCTAGTCCTTTCATTCACAAGTTGCTAGATTTAGGTGAGTGCCCTCGCTTCTCGCCCACTAGATGCTTTATTAAAGTGATTCCTCAATGGTGAGAGGCAAGGACTCACTTGACTAAACCACCCCGATGTTCACTCACTTAAATAAAGTACCCCGAGGGTGAGAGGCGAGGGGAATTACCATAATAAGGCACATCGTAGGTGAGAGGCGCATGAACATTTGGACATGAGGAAGCTCTATTCGAAATGGGTCCCGCGTTTGCTCACAGTGGACCAAACACCACAATGTGTTGATGATTCTGAGTGCTGTTTGGACCTGTTTAAGCGCAATAAAAAGGATTTTTTCATGTGATATATGACAATGGATGAAACATGGATCCACCACTACACATCGGAATCAAATCAGCAGTCAGCTGAGTGGACAGCAACTGGTAAAAGCCGCCCGAAGCGACCAAAGACACGACAGTCGGCTGGGAAGGTTTTGGCTTCTGTATTTCGGGATGTGCATGGAATAATTTTCATCGACTATGCTGAGAAGGGAAAAATCATCAATAACGAATATTATATAAAGTTGTTGGTGCGTTTGAAGGCAGAAATCGTAAAGAAACGGTCCCAAATGAACAAGAAAAAAGTGCTTTTTCATCAAGACAATGTACCGTGTCACAAGGCATTGATTACGATGCCAAAATTTCGAAGTTCGAATTACTTCCTCATCCACCGTATTCTCCAGATTTGACCCCCAGTGACCATTATCTATTCGTAGACCTCAAAAAAATGCTCGCGGGAAAGAGACTTGGCTTCAGTGAAGAAGTTATCGCCGAAACTGAGGCCTATTTTGAAGGCAAAGACAAATCATTCTACAAGAAAGGTATAGAAATGTTAGAAAAGCGTTTGACTGATTGTATCGCCCTTGAAGGAGACTATGTTTATGAATAAAGTCTAATTTTGCAAAAAAAGGTTTTATAAATAGATTGACCAAAAACTTTTCATCCTACTTGTTACATACCTACTGAATTGAGAATCTCTTTGAAATCGGTTAAAAATGATTAAAAAATTTTATTTTTGGAGAAAAGCCCACATATAACCGGAATCAAATATAAACATGTATATTGACAAAGTTATATTGAGTATTGCATATTATAATAAATATATTTTTTGTCATCCCCTTTAAATATAGGAACATATTTGTGGTTGTCACACTCAATAAATTTTTATCAAGGTAATATATCTTTCATAGATTGTAGGTTTAAAAATAAGTTTTGTACATTTTATTACTTTGTTAAATAAATAAATATATATATATATATATATATATATATATATATATATATATATATATATATATAATATATATATAAAATGCAACGTCTCTCTGTCTGTTTGTCTGTCTGTCCGTTAGTGCGCTTATCACTGGAGAACCACTTATCCGATTTCCGTACTTTTTTTTTTTAAATATACATATGTTCTCTGGCCAGGTTATAGGCTACATTTTATTTCGGTAGATAGCATAAGGAATGAGCAGTGACGTAAAATAGTGAGTGAAGTCGGAAAAAAGTTTGCCGCTAGTGCATTCCCTTGCAATACACAGCCTAAACCATTAATTATGGAACAATATTAACTAGCAGAGAATATCTATAATCTATAATCTACAATATATATAAAATGCAATGTCTCTCTGTCTGCCTGTCTGTCCAGTAGTGCGTTTATCACGCGAGAACCACTTATCCGATTTACGTGTCTTTTTTTAAATTCATACATATATTCTTTGGCCAGGTTATATAATAATAATAATAATCTATATCTATAATATATTTAAAATACAACGTTTCTTTGTCTGTCTGTCTGTCCGTTAGTGCGCTTATCCCACGAGAACCACTTATCCGATTTACGTGATTTTTTAAATTCATATATATGTTCTCTGACCAGGTTATAGATATATATTTTATTACATCTATAATATATATATATATATATATATATATATATATATATATATATATATATATATATATATATATATATATATATAATGCAACGTATCTCTGTCTGTCTGTCCGTTAGTGCGCTTCTCACTGGAGAACCACTCATCCGTACTTTTTTTTTTAAAACATACATATGTTCTCCGGCCAGGTTATAGGCTATATTTTATTACGATAGGTAGCATAAGGAATGAGCAGTGACGATAATAGTGAATGAAGTCGGAAAAGAGTTTGGCGCTAGCGCGTTCTCTTGCAATACACAATCTAAACCATTAAATATGGAATAATATTATGTAGCAGAGAATATCTATAATCTATAATATATATAAAATACAATATCTCTCTGTCTGTCTGTCTGTCCATTAGTGCGTTTATCACGCGAGAACCACTTATCCGATTTTACTTGTCTTTTTTTAAATTCATACATACATTTTTTGGCCAGGTTATATAATAATAATAATAATCTATATCTATAATATATATAAAATGCAACGTCTCTCTGTCCGTCTATCTGTCTGTCTGTCCGTCCGTTAGTGCGCTTATCACTGGAGAACCACTTATCCGATTTACGTGTTTTTTTTTTTTTAAACATACGTATGTTCTCTGGCCAGGTTATAGATTATATTTTATTACGTTAAGTAACATAAGCAGTGACGATAATAGGGAATCAAATCGGAAAAAAGTTTGCCTCTAACGCGTTCTCTTGCAATACACTGCCTAAACCACTAAATATGGAACAATATCATGTAGCAAAGGATATCTATAACATATATAAAATGTAACGTCTCTCTGTCTGTTTGTCCGTTTGTGCGCTTTTCACTGGAGAACCTCTTATCCGATTTCCGTGCTTTTTTAAATATACGTATGTTCTCTGGCCAGGTTATAGGATATATATTTTATTACGTTAGGTGACATAAGGAATAAACAGTGACGATAATAGTGAATCAAGTCGGAGAAAAGTTTGCCGCTAACACGTTCTCTTGCAATACACTGCCTAAAGCATTAAATATGGAACAATATCATGTAGTAAATAACACTTACGTGTTTTTATAAATTTATACATATGTTCTATATAATTCGATATAAGCCTAAATAATGGGAGATAAGGTGAGATAATGGAAGATAAGGAGAAATAATGGGAGATAAATCGAGATAAGCCTCGATAATGGGAGATAAGGTGAGTTATGTGAGATAAATATAAATCATGGGAGATAAGGAGAAATAATGGGAGATAAGCAGAGATAAGTCTATATAATGGGAGTTATGGTGAGATAATGGGAGATAAGGAAAAATAATGGGAGATAAGGATAAATAATGAGAGATGAGCAGAGATAAGCCTAGATAATGGAAATTATGTAGAGATAATGGGAGATAAGGAGAAATATTGGGAGATAAGGGGAAATAATGGGAGATATTTTATTACGTTGGGTAACATAAGGAATAAGCAGTCACGATAGTAGTGACTCAAGTCTATGCGGGCCCGGCTAGTATATATAGATATATATATATATATATATATATATATATATATATATATATATATATATATATATATATCCAGTCCTCCTCCAGCCCTGTTATCTTGACAGATGAGTGGTAACTCCTTTTACGTCTTTTCGCCAGCGTTCTCTGTCAGTGGTCAGTGTGACAACCTGTTCCAGATTAATGTTCATAATTGTCCTTGTTGTATCACTGCATAAGTGATCTGCCTCTGTGACGCACTCTATCCGGCTTGCCTTGTAGTACCAACTTTTCCATGTTGTCAGCCCTCGTCAGGTGTCTAAAAGACGCAAGGATCCTGCTGTATATATTGGAAGCCAGGCGCGTTTCCGGTCGTATCTCAGTTAATGTGAATGCATTGGACGTTTTTCAGTCCATGAAATCCTTAACATTCTTTGCCATATCCACATTTCAAAGGCGTCTATTTATTTTTTATCGGCGGTTCTTATTGTTCAGGTTTCGCATCCTTACTGCAGTACTGGAAAAATTAAGCTTTTCACCACAATGATTTTTGTGCTCTGTTAATGTAGTGGTTTTTCCACATCTTGCGTAATTGGGTCATAACTGTCCTTCCCAACTGAAGCGTCGTCTGATCTTGGGCTTTCTCCTTCCACTACTCGTGAATAATGATCCCAGGTAAACAAAATCTATCAAAAATTTCGTAATTAAATGCTTGCTTAGGAACATGGTCTTGTTCACGATTAACGATCAATATTTTTGGCTTTGTGGTGTTAATGTGTAATCCGTACTGTGCGCTTGCTATCTAGAGCCGATCGATAACGACTAAGAGTTCTTCTTCTGATTTAGCTATCAATAAAGTTAAGTATATCCGTGCAGCTGGGAGGTTGGGAGTATCATTTCATTTGTTAAAGATATCAGTTTTCTCAGCTTCCTATATTTCCTCGGATTATTCTTATTTTGTACTGTTAAACAATAACTTTGTGTTTGTAGATATTGAAATGAATTTTATAACCTGTTGCTAAATAGTCTTTAAAGAGAGCTGAGGTCGTTTATTTGTTGCGGATATTAAGATGATGTCCTTCGGGTCTGTAAGCCTTACCGCAATTTCCATATAGAATGCTATATACACCTTGAAAAGTTAGTCCCGAAGATACCTGGACGAACTTCTGAATCATTGGCTATCATCAGCAAAGCGCAAATTTGATATTTTTTCACCGCTCATGCTCACATTACCATCCAAGACAATTTTCATTACATAGTCGCTGTATAAGTCGTATGACAGTGGAGACAAAATGTAACCCTGTCTGACTCTCCTCAGAATTATACATGAGGATGAATATTTTTTTTCTACCGAACGACACTCGAACGACCCCCGCACAGTTATCATATAATTTTTTTTTATATATATATATATATATATATATATATATATATATATATACATATATACATATATACATATATATATATATATATATATATATATATATATATATATATATATATATATATATATATATATATATATATATATATATATATATATATATATATATATATATATAGTGACTCACAGCTTAAATGATGCAATCGCTATAAGAAAAGACTAACTGGTCTCAGTGCCTCGTTATTTATTTGGAAAAAAACAACTTATTGAAATTAAATTAGTAAAGAGTCTTCTAAAAAAGTATGAATTACTTTTTGTCTTAAATATGCCTTACTTAATTAACAATAAATAATTAATCAAATCATATGCAATTTTAACGTCACAGCTTAAATGATGCAAAATAACAACAGGGGTCAAAACTTTTCGCATTTTGAAATTTACGAAGGCGGCGTTGCTTTGATTTCTTAGTGCAATTGTTTTTTGTTTAGTTTGACATTTTTTCATTCAATAAAACGAAATTGTTTAAGAATGGGTTGTCGAACTACAATTTCTGAGAGAAATTTTATTATTACTCATTACAGGAATGGATACAGCCAAAGAGACATAGCCAAAATGGTAAATAAATGTCCGTCAACTGTTCAGCGTATCATTGAACGTTAGCGGAATGAAAATAGAGTCGAGAATAAGTCAAGGTTGGCTCCAAATAAGATCTTCAATGAACGTGAAGAAAGATGGATTTTAAGAGAGGTATCAAATAATCCAAAAAAAAGTGCGCCAAAGTTGTGCGCCGAGGTGGCAAGACAGTTTGGAAAAAGGTGTAACCCCGAAACAGTTCGACGGATCTTGCGAAATACTCATTTATATGGTCGAACTGCTAGAAATAAGCTTTTTATTAGCCAAAGAAATAGACGCGTGAGATTGGAATTTGCCAGAGAGCATGTCAATAAAAACTTGAACTTCTGGAATTCAGTAATATTTGCTGATGAGACCAAAATAAACTTATTTGGGTCCGATGGAAAAATATCAGGAGAAAGCCTAACGAAATTGTAAAATATGAAAGCTACGGTAAAGCACGGTGGAGGTGGAGTGATGTTATGGGGCTGTATGTCATCTGCAGGAGTAGGTAACATGCATTTTGTCGAAGGGAATATGAACCAATATGTATACTTGGATATACTAAGGCAGCATCTCGTCGCTAGTGCCCAAAAATTAGATATTGAAAACAATTATCGGTTCTATCACGACAATGATCCAAAGCGTAATTTCGAGTCCGCAGTTGGTTGCTTTATAACTGTCCAAATGTTATTAAAACACCAGCCCAGTGACCAGACTTAAATGTAATTGAAAATTTGTGGCTGACATTAAAAAATAAAGTAAATAGTGCCCCAATATCAAACAAAACCGAATTAAAAGCAAAAATTACTGAAGCATGGAACACTATTTCCCCGGAGTATACTAGAAAGTTAGTTGAGTCAATGTCCAGAAGATTACAAGCCGTTATTGATAATGAGGGAGGCCCGACCAAATATTAGCAGGCTTGTTTCAAATTCTACAGTTTGTTTTCGCTAATAATTTTGGTATATTGAATTCTGCATCATTTAAGCTGTGACGTTAAAATCGCATATAATTTAATTAATTATTTATTGTTAATTAAGTAAGGCATATTTAAGACAAAAAGTAATTCATACTTTTTTAGAAAACTCTTTACTAATTTAATTTCAATAAGTTGTTTTTTTCAAATAAATAAAAAGGCACTGAGACCAGTTAGTCTTTTCTTATAGCGACTGCATCATTTAAGCTGTGAGTCACTGTATATATATATATATATATATATATATATATATATATATATATATATATATATATATATTATATATATATATATATATATATATATATATATATATACATATATTTATATATATATATATATATATATATATATATATTTATAGATATATATATATATATATATATATATATATATATATATATATATATATATATATATATATATATATATTTATATATATATATATATATATATATATATATATATATACATATATTTATATATATATATATATATATATATATATATATATATATACATATATATATATATATATATATATATATTTATATATATATATATATATATATATATATATATATATATATATATATATATATTTATATATATATATATATATATATATATATATATATATATATATATATATATATATTATATATATATATATATATATATATATATATATAATATATATATATATATATATTATTTATATATATATATTTTTTTTCAATTTCTTGGGCTTTATGGTTCTTTTGTTTTAAGGATAGAGAAATTACATCATGTTCTAGTTAGAATTTATTGAAAACGTTTCGCCCGATTTTCAGGCTTCTTCAGTTCATCTAAAAATTGAAATTTTCTGTTTTGGATATTCAATAGGACGCACAATTTTTTTTTATTTTTTTAATTATGAATATATAAAATTCTTTATTTTATTCTAAATTTTTATATATTCAATAATTAAAAAAAAAAAAAAATTTGTGCGTCCTATTGAATATCCAAAACAGAAAATTTCAATTTTTTAGATGAACCGAAGAAGCCTGAAAATCGGGCGAAACGTTTTCAATAAATTCTAACTAGAAACATGATGTAATTTCTCTATCCTTAAAACAAAAGAACCATAAAGCCCAAGAAATTGAAAAAATATATATTCAATATTCCAAGGTTCAAGAAAGAATTCAATCCTATTTATATATATATATATATATATATATATATATATATATATATATATATATATATATATATATATATTTATATATATATATATATATATATATATATATATATATATATATATATATGTATATATATATATATATATATATATATATATATATATATATATATATATATATATATATATATATATATATATATATTTATTTATTTATTTATTTATTTATTTATTTATTTATTTATAATTTACATGTTCCTGGAATTAGATCATTAAAACTATTCTTGGATTTTATTGACGTTTCGACCTTCGGAAGAGGTCTTCTTCAAAATTTGCTTTAAAAGATGACATTAGAAGAATTAAATATAGATAAGTAATTAATCAGTTTGTCGTGCATTTCGTGGCTAAAGTATTTTTAGCTTTTCATAGTTTGTAATTTAAGACACTTAACTGTATAGATTAATGAGGGCCTTACCTTAGAAAGTAGTTCATTGTATTGGGGTGTTAATTTTAAATCACTGTCAAAAACACATTTTTATATTCTACAAACAATCACTTAACGTGAAGGACTTTATATGACTGGTAGGTAGATACGGTTTAGGTTATTTACATCTGTTTTTTCATTTATTACAGTGGGTGTCAACTGTATGTGTCCATTTATAAACTGTAAAGCAATATATGTATTATGGTTGTTGTTAGTTGATTTTTTACTTATAATGCTATTGAAAAAGCTATGTATTCGTTGTTGAAGACTTTGTTTATAAGGTATATCGGATATGTATTAAGTATTAATACTTCTTTAACTTTGGTTATTGCACTCTTTCTGTATTCTGTGTCACAAATCTTGATTGCTCTATCTGCTAGACCTATGATTACAGATTTTTTTGGGAATTTGGGTGGTGTGATTCATAATTCAGATATCTAGAAGACCATGTATTTTTAGTATACCATTCGGTTTTTATATTTTCATTAATGTGGTGTAAAATTACATCTAAGAAATGTATCTTATTGTTGTCTTCTGTTTCGAATGTGAATTGAATATTTTTATAGTATCCGTTGAATTTTTGTAGGATATAATTAATTTGGTTTTTAGGTATAGCAGTCAAACAATCATCAACGTATCTGTAAAAAAATGGAATGTTAAAGTTTAATTGTGGTATGACATCAGTTTCTAAGTCTTCCATTACTCATTGTGCAATCACGCTAGAAATAGATGCTCCCATTGCACACCCATTCTATTTGTTCGTAAATTTTATTTTCGTATTGGAAATACATCGATTTTAGGATTAGTTCTGTTGCATTAATAAATTCACTCATAGGGATGTCGGTGAATTGTTTAATTTTATTCCAGTTCTACCTAATGGTCGTAACGGCTAATGATATAATTATACTGATATATAGTGGTATGACGTCCAGTGAGTAAGATATTATTTGGAAGTTTTATGTTTTTAAGTTTATCCTTAAATTGGAAAGAATCTTTAATGTAGTGGTCATTTTTATATAAGATTTTGCGTAAAATATTTTTCAAATGTTTGGAAAATGAAACAAATGGGTATTGGATACATGATATAATGAGTCGTAATGGAACGTTTTCTTTATGGAGTTTAGGAAGACCATATATTTTTAGAGGAACTGTATTCCAGATTTTCAGTGATTTTGCAGTGTTAGGTGGTATATATTGTTTTTGTTCTCATCTTCCAATTAGTTTTTTTATTATTTTTTTGATATAAGTTTGTTGGGTCTAATTTAATTTGTTTATAAGTTTTTTTATCATTCAGTAAGTTTTCCATTTTGTTTTGGTAATCACTTGATTTCATAATAACTGTTTTGTTGATTTTATCTGCTCTTAATATTTTTAATTGAGGATTTTCTTTTAAAAATTTTTTAGTTTTTCTTAAATTTTTTGAGAGTTCTGTGGTTTAATTTTGATTGTTTAGTTTGTTTTTGAAATTCGTTAAGATGTTACAAGTTTTTGATCTAAGTTTGTATTTTTCACTATTTGTTAAGTGATCAATGCTTGTTTCCACATTTGCTATTATTTTATGAACTAGCAATTGTGACTCGTTTGTTATTTCCATAGCGAAGTTTGGTCCTAAGCTGAAGATTTTGGAAGCATAATCTGGGACTGTCATATCTGTGAGGTTTTCAATCCAACCGGCCGGCAGTAGATTTTTTATCTTTATTGTGACCCTTATTTGAAAGTCCTTTTATTTTTTTAGTGTTGTTAATATGCGCGGGTTTATATATATATATATATATATATATATATATATATATATATATATATATATATATATATATATATATATATGTATATATGTATATATGTATATATATATATATATATATATATATATATATATATACATATATATATATATATATATATATATATATATATATATATATATATATATATATATATATATATATATATATATACATATATATATATATATATATATATATATATATATATATATATATATATATATATATATATATACTTACAATAAGATAAATTTACACCAGATTAATGGAAATACAAAAACTGAATGGTATACCTAAAATACATGGTCTTCTAGATATCTTAATTCTGAATCACACCCGAATTCCTAAAAAAAATCTGTAATCATAGGTCTAGCAGATAGCTTTCTAACACAGAATACAGAGAGAGTGCAATAACCAAAGCTAAAGAAGCATTAATACTTAATAAATATCCGATGTACCTTATAAACAAAGTCTTTAAACAACATAATATAAATACATAACTTATACAATACCATAATAAGTAAAAAAAACCAACTAACAACAACCATAATACATATATTGCTTTACCTTTAATAAATGGACTATCCCAACCACTCAAAAAACTTTTTGAAAACTACACAATTCGGCTATGTTACAAATCATATAATCTGCTCTCATTCAATTCTTCCAGACTTAAAACCACACCCCAAATAATAAAAAAACTAACATAGTCTACGAAATCAAAAGTAATAACTGCTAAGGAATATACGTTGGGCAAACAAGCCAATATCTAGAAAATAGAATCAGATGCCATAAATACGACAATAAAAACAGTACAGCTCTTACAAATCATGAAATAAATAAAAGTCATACCTTTGATTTCAAAAATATCAAAATTATCGCAACCAAGAAGGCGAAGCAACTACTGAGCAAACTCTATCCCATCCTGAATCGCTTCAGTAAGTTGCTGCCACGGACCAAGCTTCTGGTTTACAACACCATCGTAAAGGCAGGCCTCACGTACGCTTGCCCCACCTGGTGCCAGCTCTCCAAAACAAGGAGAGCTCAGCTTCAATCAGTGCAGAACAAGGTCCTGAGGATGATCACGGGAGCCCCATGGTTCATGAGAAACAGACAACTCCATAGGGACCTCGGTGTGCCTACCGTAAAGGCACACATGAGGAAAACCCAACAGAAGTTCCTGGAGAAGGCGTCCCAGCACCCCAACCCGTGCATCAGGGACGCCTTCCGACTCCCACCTCACGCCAGCCGCCAGTTCCCGAGACCGTCGGACCCGCTGCTCTCGGACGAAGACGATGACCCCCCTCGCCCGCCGTGACAAGAAGATTGTCAGTCTAGGTTGAGTTTAAATTAGTCCTAATTTACGTTACGTTACGTCCTAGTTAAAGTCTTAGTCTAAGGTAGTTTTAGTCTTAGTTCTAAGTCCTAGCATTAAGAAACTCATGTGTATATATAAACACATTTCCTAGGTTAAGTTAGCATAGGATTCCTATTATAAGAGCTTAGGTTAAGATAGAATAAGTATACATTCATTATCTGAAATTTTTTATACTTTCAAAATTGTGAGAAAGAGGCTCGGCCTATCTTGATTTCAAATAAAGACAGTGATCAAAATTATCAAAACCGAAATAAATACAAAAAAAAAGAGAAATACTGATATCCATACACATGCAGATGACACCCACTGCAATAAACGAAAAAAAACAGATGTAAATAACCTAAACCGTATCTGCCTACCAGTCATATAAAGTCCTTCACGTTAAGTGGTTGTTTGTAGAATATAAAAATGTGTTTACAGTTAAGTGTCTTAAATTAAGAACTACGAAAAGCTAAAAAATATTTTAACTCCGAAATACACGACAAACTGATTAATTACTATCTATATTTAATTCTTCTAATGTCCTCTTTTAGAGCAAATTTTGAAGAAGACCTCTTCCGAAAGTCGAAACGTCAATAAATATATAATAAATCCAAGAATAGTTTTAATGATCTAATTCCAAGGACACTTAAATTATAATATATATATATATATATATATATATATATATATATATATATATATATATATATATATATATATATACCAACATCAAATAACCTTGCACTCAACAATATATATATATATATATATATATATATATATATAATATATATATATATATATATATATATATATATATAGTATATATAACGCTATTGTTTTAAAATTTAATCTGTTGATTTTCATACCTAACCGAATACTCTTATATAGTAAGGTTTTTATCATAGGCTTATTTAAAGCTTGAATGTCCTAAAAAAAAACTACCGAACTTTTTTATAAATCAACTTGGACCGTTATTTCTAGTGCAAAACTAAATTAAAGAAGTTTTCAAGTGTTTATTCTCTCGTTATAATGAATTTTCTCGCTTGGTCATCAAGAACTTCAAGGTTGTAATGTTCGCTTTTATGTTCAATATTATAAAAACTTTTCTCCATAGGGATTTCTCTTCATGTGCTATTTATATATGAGTAAATATTTCTAGAGAAAGAGCTAAAAGTATTTCTATTTTGAAATAAGTTACTACATATTCTGTATTATATTTGTAGAGTGAGGAAAAAATTAAAATCTTATTCTACGAGTTTTTCGAAGTCTCAGTAACAAGTAAAGACGATAAATATCTATGGCTGTCGTTCTTGGTACATTTTTCACCTGCCAGCATATTTTTCATGGATTATAGAATTTAAAACAAATTTTTATCATTAACATTACCCCCAATTTAGAAGATGGGAACGAATCTTCTAGATATATTGAACTAATTTTTTGCAGACCTAATCTGTTCATAGGCGGGAGTGTTGATAGATAACTAGACATGTATAAAATTTAAATAAAAAAATGATATGGATAGAGTTCACGAGACGGAGGGAGGCGGGAATTGCCTGATTTCCTTCCAAAAGTACTTACATGAACTCATTGAAAATTCACATTCATGAAGATATTAGACTTACTTTATAACAAGGCTGTCTTCCAAGTTCCTAAAATAGTTTTTAATTTGAGTACTTTAACATTTTTTTAAATCTACCTCTTCTTCAAGTGCCATGCCCATTCAATGGATGTGTGACAATTCTCGCGTACTCATCCTCGGCTCTATCTTGCGTATCTCTGAAGAGTGCGTAGGCGTCGAGACGAGTCCAGTGCCTTATGTTCTTGAGCCATGAGTACTTTTTCCTTCCATTGCCACGCTTTCCCTCAATTTTTCTGTCCATAATAAGCTTAAGGAACTCGTACTTAGAGTTTTTAAATACGTAACCAGGATTGATGGTTTTTCTTCTTTTGACTACTTGTAATAGTTCTCTCTCTACCCGCATTCGTCTCAAAATCTCATTATTTGTTATGTGATCGGTCTGTGGAATTTTGAGCAACCATATTACAAAGGCTACCAGTCGCCTCCTGGTATCTGCCTTCAGAATCCAGGTCTTTACTCCGCTCCGTAGAGTAGTACCGAGTATACACAGCATTTAACGAAGCGGTGTCGGAAGTTCAGTTTGAGGAAATTATTAATTAGTATGTTCTCATATTTATAAAAGTTGCCCTAGCTTTTTCTATTCTACTGCGTATATCTAATTTCAGATATCTAGTTGTCCAACTGCCAAAATATCGGAACTTGGAGAGCAGTTCTACTAAGCACTATTACTTTTGTTTTGTCTATATTAATTTTTTTCGCAAATGGTTCTCCTGCGGCAGATATTCTATCGATCATGCGCTGCAGCGCCTCCTGGTGGTTAGTTATAATACCGGTATCATTCGCGTATGGAAAGTTGTTAATAAGTTGTCCATTTATCTTAATACCATCGTCCGATTCACTTAAAGCTTAGTTGAAAATCTCCTCTGAATAGACGTTGAATAATATAGGCGATATGACGCAGCTCTGTCTTACACCTTTCTCTATTGCGAAGGTTTAAGTGGTTTCATTCCATATTTTTACCGATGCTGTTTGATTGTTCTATAGATTCCTTATTAAAGTGAGATCATTTTTGTCCACCAGCCTCTCTTCCATTAGGTCAATTAGATAATTTTGTTTGACGTAGTCAAACGCTTGCTGATAGTCAGTGAAGCTTAGGTATTCATCCTTCCTTTGATCTCGGCATATTAAAGATCGTTTCGCGTGTACCGAATCCCTGCCGAAAACCGAACTGGGTTGGTCTAATTTTTCGTTGTAAGTTCTTCCGTGAATTAATTTTTGAAACAGGTAAAAATACTGTCTACATCTTAAAAAACCGGTCAAGTGCAAGTTGAACTTGCACAATTAGTGTTCCGTACGTTGATTGTTTTTAAAATAAAAATTTTTGTTAGGGTGGTATAAAATGATCAGTGACTTCACAAAAACACACCCCAAATGAGTTTTCAACAAAGTTTGTTTCCAATCTTTACTGAAAACTGGTGACCTTGAAATTTTTTTTTTATATACCAAATAAATTGTTAAAGGTAATACACTCGTGATAATTTTCGTTCAATCTATACCTCGTGGAGAATATTCCAGAATTTTTTCAAAATTTTTTGATAAGTACTTTTCGAGATAAGGTAGGGGACAGCGATTTTTTAAAAGTAATACGAAGAAAAGTGTGCGCAAGTATTACATTATATATATATTTTTTACTCGTGTTTTCACAAGCTTTCATTTGACACCACACTCGATGACCTAGTAAAAAAATTTTTTTTGACTTCCGATTTCACCCCTCAAAACGAACCCCTTAAGTCAAAATTAATGTTACGGTGGTATAAAATGATTAGTGACTTCACAAAACACACCCCAAATGAGTTTTCAACAAAGTTTGTTTCCAATCTTTACTGAAATCTGATGACCTTGAAATTTTTGTTTTTTTTTATATACCATATAAATTATTAAAGGTAAAGCACTCGTGATAATTTTCGTTCAATCTACACCCCGTGGAGAATATTCCAGAATTTTTTCGAAATTTTTTGATAAGTACTTTTCGAGATAGGGCCCGGGAACAGCGATTTTTCGGGAATTTTTAAAAATAATACAAAGAAAAGTGCGCGCAAGTATAATATTTTATATATATTTTTTACTCGTGTTTTCACAAGCTTTCATTTGACAGCACACTCGATGACCTAATAAAAAATTTTTTTTTTCACTTCCGACTTCACCCCCCAAAACTAACCCCTTAAGTCAAAATTTAATTCTCAAAACTACATGGCTCTGATGAGGCCATCAATTCCTATATTACTACCAAATTTCACCTTTATATGTAAATAGTTTCGGAGAAAATCGGGTGTGACAGACAGACAGACAGACAGACACCGAAGTGATCTTATAAGTGTTCCGTACGGAACACTAAAAACAACCAGAATTATTTGTATAAAAATGGCAAGATAATTTTTATTCTTGAATAAGTAAGCACATATTTTACATTTATCCTAAAATGGAATAAAATATGACCATCTCCCTCGACAAGGTTATTTTTGGTGTAAGATATACCAAATATATTTTTCGCCTTTCCCTTTAAACTCTCAGAAAAAGCCCTTAACTTTTCTGAAACGTCTCGATAACAAAATTAGGCAATAAAATTCATCCTGCTGTCACCCCCCGTAAATTTTTATCCTGTCAATATTTTTTAAGGATCATAAATTTTTAAACAAATTTTGATCATTTTATTATAATACTTGAGATTTAAAAAAAAAAACGCAGGAAATGTAGATATATTAGTTTTATTTTTTCGCAGAGTTTTCATATACAGTTACAGATTCATACAACCTTTATAAAATAAGATTTTTTTTTATGATCTGCATGGATATAGCAGACTGTCGTAAACACTAAAAAACTATAAAACCGCTTTTAAGGTTATCTGTGACCATCCTATCAGATTCAAACCAATTTAAAACTAAATTGAAAAGTTTTAAAGTTTTTATAAGCGCGTTGTAATAAAGTTTCTCACTTGGTCTACAGGGATTTCGAGAATATAATGTAATGTAGTCTACAAGCAAGGGTTTTTCATGGTTTTTTCTTATAATAGAAATGCCTACAAATATTTTTATTTCTGGATCAGCACAAATGAAACGATAATAAAAAGAAACTCTGACCATTTTTTTTTGCAATTTCGTATGTTGTTAAATTGCTTATTTAAAATCAGTTGATAAATATACCTATTTTTATTAAAATCACTCATTTTTAAACTGGCAACCATGCGCTTGCTCTTAATAATATGGTGGTCGAGATTAAATAATTCGCGAGTAAGAATTTATACCACCTGATGTAGACCTTCTTCTTCTTACGACGCCCTCTCCTCACGAAGGTTGATAATTCATATAGCTAAACGGACTTTAGAAACTGCTGCTCGAAAAATATCACTCGAAGTACATCCCAACCACCTTCTCATGTCCTTCGGTCAAGAATTCTGTCGTCTTCCGATCGATCATTTGCCATTTATTTTGCTTTCTATAATTAGATGTAGCAATTCGTACTTTGGCCCCCTCATTATATGTCCGAAGTATTGAGTTTATCTTATTTTTATGGTTGTTAGTAATTCCTTCATTTTGTTCATTATTTCCAATACTTCTGTGTTTTCTATTTTGTCTACCTAGGAGATGCGAAGAAGGCTCCTATAAATGTACATTTTAAAAGATTCCAGTCGTTTTTATTCATATCTATATATGTTACTCGGGCCTGTTCAACTCGGGAATATATTTCCTTTCTTGGATCCTATTTGTCATTTCTATTGGTTCCCATATATTTAAATATGGAGACTTATTCTACGATGTTGTCCTTGATTTCGAGGAATTCTGATGGTAGATTCTTCTTTGTTATTATCATCCCCTTGGTTTTTCTTATATTCATAGTTAATCCAAATCTTTCACTACTGTTACAACTCGATTGATCAGTTGCTGAAGATCTTTGATATTATTTGCTAATAGAAAAATATCATCAGTATACCGTATGTTGCTCAGGGTACTCCCATTAACTGTTATTCCCTCAATGGATTCATAAATGGCCTCATTAAACACAGCATCAGAATAAAGATTGAACAAAAGTGGTAAGAGAATGCATCCCTGTCTTACACCTTGAGTTATTTTTATGTTTTCGGACTTTTCCAGCCCAATTTTAACTTCCACTAATTGATTTCAGTACATATCTTCAATAATATTTAGATCCCTTACTTCTAGAGTTTTTATTCACTTCTCGTGTATCAAACAGCCGAAAGCTTTATTGTAATCTATAAAACATGCATATACGTCTACATTCATATCTCTACAAGCTGGACCAGTACATTTAACGAGAATAAAGCTTCCCGTGTACCCATGCCTATTCGGAATCCGAATTGTGTGTTATCTGTTTCTGCCTCACATTTTCTATATATTCTGGTATGGATTATTCTCAGGAATATCTTGAGAATGTGACGTGCCAGCAGTAGCTAGCTGACTTCGTTTTACAACGATGTTTTGCTCTACGTGATTATCTTTCTCTAGCGATAGCTGTATTTTCTGAAATAAAATTCTTTTATTTGCCCCCGTTTTGTTGTTAATGATACTCAGGTTTTGTTAAAGTCAGTATTGTTTTAACTTATATATAATATGAATATCAGTGAAAACATGAATATTCACTCCACCCGTGTACCATCGGGATGGTGCTTTATGAGGACTTTATACCCGTACCAAAAACCAACGAAAATTCTTTACTAAATTTCCCAAATCAAAACCCTTCTGCGTGTAAAATTTTAATCAAATAGTGATTGTCAATTGTGATTAAATATTAATAGTGATTAAATATCAGTCAGTAAAGTTTTTATGTGTAGCATCTGTAGAATGGAAACTCGTTAAGACTTGGTTGCTAGTTTCATATTTTTGCAAAGATCAACGATTTCCAAATTAGTCTTGAAAATGTCTAGATGGAAAAAAAATATAAAATTATTTGGAT
>CM032447.1:50572050-50590076 GCA_019049505.1 Pachyrhynchus sulphureomaculatus
AGGATGGTATTTAACATATAAAATAATTAAGAAGCTATATCTACTTTATACGAAACTGGAACTCTAATTCATTGTTAAGTTTATAAAGA
The DNA here is from genome assembly GCA_019049505.1 of Pachyrhynchus sulphureomaculatus. Taxonomy (NCBI): domain Eukaryota; kingdom Metazoa; phylum Arthropoda; class Insecta; order Coleoptera; family Curculionidae; genus Pachyrhynchus; species Pachyrhynchus sulphureomaculatus. Next base: position 50,572,140 of record CM032447.1, read on the forward strand.
ACTAGCCGTGCCCGCGGCTCCGCTCGCGTGGACTGGATTCACTACTATCGTCATTGCTTATTTTTTATGTTATCTAACGAAAGAAAATGTCTGCCATTATTTCCCCTTATCTCCCATTATTTCTCCTTATCTCCCATTATCTCTACATAATTTCCATTATCTAGGCTTATCTCTGCTCATCTCCCATTATTTCTCCTTATCTCCCATTATCTCACCATAACTCCCATTACCTAGACTTATCTCTGCTTATTTTTCATTATTTCTCCTTGTCTCCCATTATTTATACTTATCTCCAATTATCTCACCTTATCTCCCAATATCTAGGCATATCTCGACTTATCTCGCAATATTTCTCACTATCTCCCATTATTTCTCCTTATCTACCATTATCTCACCATAACCCCCATTACTTAGACTTATCTCTGCTTACCTTCCATTATTTCTCCTTATCTACCATTATTTATACTTATCTCCCATTTTTCTCACCATATCTCCCATTATCTAGGCTTATATCGAATTATATAGAACATATCATATGTATAAATTTATAAAAACACCTAAATCGGATAAGTGGTTCTCCAGTGATAAGCGCACTAACGGACAGACAGACAGAGAGACGTTGCATTTTATATATATTACATTCTTTGCAACATGATATTATTCCATATTTAATGGTTTAGGCAGTGTATTGCAAGAGAACGCGCTAACGGTAACCTTTTTTCCGACTTGATGCACTATTATCGTCACTGCTTATTCTTTATGTTACCTAACGCAATAAAATATAACCTATAACCTGGCCAGAGAACATATGTATGTTTTTAAAAAAAAAGTACGTAACGCAATAACGGGCAGACACACAGAGAAACGTTGCATTTTATCTATATTATAGATAGATAACCTGGCCAGAGAACATATGCATGTTTTTAAAAAAAAGCACTAAATGGTTCTCCAGTGATAAGCGCACTAACGGACAGACAGACAGAGAGACGCTGCATTTTATATATATTATAGATATAGATTATTATTATTATATAACCTGGCCAAAGAATATATGTATGAATTTGGTTCTCGCGTGATAAACGCACTAATGGACAGGCAGACAGACAGAGAGACATTGCATGTTATATATATTATAGATTATAGATATTCTCTGCTACGTAACAGTGTTCCATATTTAATGATTTAGGTTGTGTATTGCAAGAAAACGCGCTAGCGACAAACTTTTTTTCGACTTCATTCACTATTATCGTCACTGCTCATTCCTTATGCTACCTATCGTAATAAAATATAGCCTATAACCTGACCACAGAACATATGTATGTTTTAAAAAAAAAAACCTAAATCGGATAAGTGGTTCTCCAATGATAAGCGCACTAACGGACAGACAGACAGACGACGACAGACAGAGATCCGTTGCATTTTTATATATATTATAGATTTAATAAAATATATATCTATAACACATGTAAATTGGATAAGTGGTTCTCGAGGGATAAGCGCATTAACGGATAGACAGACAGACAAAGAGTCGTTGCATTTTATATATATTATAGATATAGATTATTATTATTATTATTATATAACCTGGCCAAAAAAATATATGTATGAATTTAAAAAAAGACACGTAAATTATTATTATTATTAATATATATTATAGTATATAGATTATAGATATTCTCTGCTACATAATATTGTTCCATATTTAATGGTTTAGGCTGTGTATTGCAAGGGAACGCGCTAGCGGCAAACTTTTTTCCGACTTCATTCACTATTATCGTCACAGCTCCTTCCTTATGCTACCTATCGTAATAAAATATAGCCTGTAACCTGACCAGAGAACATATGTATGTTTAAAAAAAAAGTAAGTAAATCGAATAAGTGGTTCTCCAGTGATAAGCGCACTAACGGACAGACAGAGAGCAGTTGCATTTTATATATACTAAATAAAGGAAAACCAAAAGGAACATATGTTAGTCCACAAAATTACGGCTTTGCCGAATACCATGTTAATTTAATTGAAAACTAATTACAAAGTTTATTGGTTTAAATGGCGTGTATGACATGCTTAAAACGTGTAACAATTTTATTCTTACGAGCAAAATAACTTCGTCAAAGGATATCTTCATATTTTATTCTGTTTTAAGATATAATGTAGAATACGTAGATATAGTTCGCTCAGTCTTCTTTGACATGGTCGCAGAGGAGAAAAAAATGTTAAAAAAATTAAATTTATCAACATAAAACTGACAAAGGGAGGTCAAATAAACATAAGCTTATGTTGATTTCTTCCTATAACTTTGGCCTATAATATAAAATAAGTTATTTATAACAACATATACTTTATTGGTGCTACTTCTTCCATGAATGAAGAGAAGAGATTTTTTCTAACTAAAGTATTCTAAAGTCGGACAAGCTTACAGGACATTCAAGTTCCTTTTGATATTTCAATCACGTTTGGAGTAATATTTGCATATATATATATATATATATATATATATATATATATATATATATATATATATATATATATATATATATATATACACATATTATATATATATACATATATATATATATATATATATATATATATATATATATATATATATATATATATATAATATATATATATATTATATATATATATATATATATATATATATATATATATATAGATATGACATCGAAAACTATTCAGTACAATTCAGAAGGTATTTATTTCTACGTTGTCAACATATACAGGATGTTCTGAAAATCATTTAATATATTCAAATGAGTGACTCGTGAGATCGTATAGAACCACATACAATATTTTTTTTCAAATTTTTAAAAAATTTTAAAAAAGACAAAGCTGGATTTTACTGCCAAACCAACTCGCAACTGACATGAGATGAATGGCTAGCATTCGACCAAATACGCGATTGTATTCAATAATTGTAAATTTCCACATTTGAGAAACAATTCATCTAATATTAAATTACAATAATAATAAATCATACGGCCACCTAGAAAATAATATTTAATCATACTAAAGAAGACCATCAAGATGTGCGTTTCTACGTTTTCCAAGCTGGCGTTAAGATTACAGTTCCCCTTGCTTGTTTGGACAAAATGAAACCAGAAATTGAGAAAAGTTGTTCTAATAACAACTCCAAGAGTAAAACCGAAATGGTAAACAATTTTCTGGGGACAAATCCAATTTAATGAGAAAGAAAACATACAATAACTACTAATAACATGAACTCGAGGGGTGGAGATAAATTATTGCTAATTACTTACTTTGTTATGTTCTCGAACGAATAATTCAATTTTCAAGTATTAACAACAACAGAGTTTAAAACTTTTGTTTTATTTTTTAGTTATTTAAAACTATCATTTTGTATAAAATGGTCCAAAATTTATTAAATTATTATTTGTTGGTATGTCCCTAGAATTAATTGTTTTTTTATTTTCATCGTTTTTTGCATACTGTCACTAAATGAAAATCCAAATAATTTTATATTTTTTTTTCCATCTAGACATTTTCAAGACTAATTTGGAAATCGTTGATCTTTGCAAATATGAAACTAGCAACCAAGTCTCAACGAGTTTCCATTCTACAGATGCTACTCATAAAAACTTTACTGACTGATATTTAATCACTATTAATATTTAATCACAATTGACAATCACTATTTGATTAAAATTTTACACGCAGAAGGGTTTTGATTTGGGAAATTTAGTAAAGAATTTTCGTTGGTTTTTGGTACGGGTATAAAGTCCTCATAAAGCACCATCCCGATGGTACACGGGTGGAGTGAATATTCATGTTTTCACTGATATTCATATTATATATAAGTTAAAACAATACTGACTTTAACAAAACCTGAGTATCATTAACAACAAAACGGGGGCAAATAAAAGAATTTTATTTCAGAAAATACAGCTATCGCTAGAGAAAGATAATCACGTAGAGCAAAACATCGTTGTAAAACGAAGTCAGCTAGCTACTGCTGGCACGTCACATTCTCAAGATATTTCTGAGAATAATCCATATCAGAATATATAGAAAATGTGAGGCAGAAACAGATAACACACAATTCGGATTCCGAATAGGCATGGGTACACGGGAAGCTTTATTCTCGTTAAATGTACTGGTCCAGCTTGTAGAGATATGAATGTAGACGTATATGCATGTTTTATAGATTACAATAAAGCTTTCGGCTGTGTTGATACACGAGAAGGGAATAAAAACTCTAGAAGTAAGGGATCTAAATATTATTGAAGATATGTACTGGAATCAATTAGTGGAAGTTAAAATTGGGCTGGAAAAGTCCGAAAACATAAAAATAACTCAAGGTGTAAGACAGGGATGCATTCTCTTACCACTTTTGTTCAATCTTTATTCTGATGCTGTGTTTAATGAGGCCATTTATGAATCCATTGAGGGAATAACAGTTAATGGGAGTACCCTGAGCAACATACGGTATACTGATGATATTTTTCTATTAGCAAATAATATCAAAGATCTTCAGCAACTGATCAATCGAGTTGTAACAGTAGTGAAAGATTTGGATTAACTATGAATATAAGAAAAACCAAGGGGATGATAATAACAAAGAAGAATCTACCATCAGAATTCCTCGAAATCAAGGACAACATCGTAGAATAAGTCTCCATATTTAAATATATGGGAACCAATAGAAATGACAAATAGGATCCAAGAAAGGAAATATATTCCCGAGTTGAACAGGCCCGAGTAACATATATAGATATGAATAAAAACGACTGGAATCTTTTAAAATGTACATTTATAGGAGCCTTCTTCGCATCTCCTAGGTAGACAAAATAGAAAACACAGAAGTATTGGAAATAATGAACAAAATGAAGGAATTACTAACAACCATGAAAATAAGATAAACTCAATACTTCGGACATATAATGGGGGGGCCAAAGTACGAATTGCTACATCTAATTATAGAAAGCAAAATAAATGGCAAATGATCGATCGGAAGACGACAGAATTCTTGACCGAAGGACATGAGAAGGTGGTTGGGATGTACTTCGAGTGATATTTTTCGAGCAGCAGTTTCTAAAGTCCGTTTAGCTATATGAATCATCAACCTTCGTGAGGAGAGGGCGTCGTAAGAAGAAGAAGGTCTACATCAGGTGGTATAAATTCTTACTCGCGAATTATTTAATCTCGACCACCATATTATTAAGAGCAAGCGCATGGTTGCCAGTTTAAAAATGAGTCATTTTAATAAAAATAAGTATATTTATCAACTGATTTTAAATAAGCAATTTAACAACATACGAAATTGCAAAAAAAAATGGTCAGAGTTTCTTTTTATTATCGTTTCATTTGTGCTGATCCAGAAATAAAAATATTTGTAGGCATTTCTATTATAAGAAAAAACCATGAAAAACCCTTGCTTGTAGACTACATTACATTATATTCTCGAAATCCCTGTAGACCAAGTGAGAAACTTTATTACAACGCGCTTATAAAAACTTAAAACTTTTTCAATTTAGTTTTAAATTGGTTTGAATCTGATAGGATGGTCACAGATAACCTTAAAAGCGGTTTTATAGTTTTTTAGTGTTTACGACAGTCTGCTATATCCATGCAGATCATAAAAAAAATCTTATTTTATAAAGGTTGTATGAATCTGTAACTGTATATGAAAAAACTCTGCGAAAAATAAAACTAATATATCTACATTTCCTGCGTTTTTTTTTTTTTAAATCTCAAGTATTATAATAAAATGATCAAAATTTGTTTAAAAATTTATGATCCTTAAAAAATATTGACAGGATAAAAATTTACGGGGGGTGACAGCAGGATGAATTTTATTGCCTAATTTTGTTATCGAGACGTTTCAGAAAAGTTAAGGTCTTTTTCTGAGAGTTTAAAGGGAAAGGCGAAAAATATATTTGGTATATCTTACACCAAAAATAACCTTGTCGAGGGAGATGGTCATATTTTATTCCATTTTAGGATAAATGTAAAATATGTGCTTACTTATTCAAGAATAAAAAATTTTCTTGCCATTTTTATACAAATAATTCTGGTTGTTTTTTTAGTGTTCCGTACGGAACACTTATAAGATCACTTCGGTGTATGTCTGTCTGTCTGTCACACCCGATTTTCTCCGAAACTATTTGACATATAAAGGGTGAAATTTGGTAGTAATATAGGAATTGATGGCCTCATCAGAGCCATGTAGTTTTGAGAATTAAATTTTGACTTAAGGGGTTAGTTTTGGGGGGTGAAGTCGAAAGTGAAAAAAAAAATTTTTATTAGGTCATCGAGTGTGGTGTCAAAGCTTGTGAAAACACGAGTAAAAAAAATATATATATAATATTATACTTGCGCGCACTTTTCTTTGTATTATTTTTTTAAAAATTCGCGAAAAATCGCTGTCCCGGGCCTTATCTCGAAAAGTACTTATCAAAAAATTTCGAAAAAAATTCTGGAATATTCTCCACGGGGTGTAGATTGAACGAAAATTATCACGAGTGCTTTACCTTTAATAATTTATATGGTATATAAAAAAAAACAAAAATTTCAAGGTCATCAGATTTCAGTAAAGATTGGAAACAAACTTTGTTGAAAACTCATTTGGGGTGTGTTTTGTGAAGTCACTAATCATTTTTATACCACCGTAACATTAATTTTGACTTAAGGGGTTCGTTTTTGAGGGGTGACATCGGAAGTCAAAAACATTTTTTTACTAGGTCATCGAGTGTGGTGTCAAATGAAAGCTTGTGAAAACACGAGTAAAAAATATATATATATAATGTAATACTTGCGCGCACTTTTCTTCGTATTACTTTTAAAAAATCGCTGTCCCCTACCTTATCTCGAAAAGTACTTATCAAAAAATTTTGAAAAAATTCTGGAATATTCTCCACGAGGTATAGATTGAACGAAAATTATCACGAGTGCATTACCTTTAATAATTTATTTGGTATATAAAAAAAAAAATTTCAAGGTCACCAGTTTTCAGTAAAGATTGGAAACAAACTTTGTTGAAAACTCATTTGGGGTGTGTGTTTTGTGAAGTCACTGATCATTTTATACCACCCTAACAAAAATTTTTATTTTAAAAACAATCAACGTACGGAACACTAATTGTGCAAGTTCAACTTGCACTTGACCGGTTTTTTAAGATGTAGACAGTATTTTTACCTGTTTCAAAAAATTAATTCACGGAAGAACTTACAACGAAAAATTAGACCAACCCAGTTTTCGGCAGGGATTCGGTACACGCGAAACGATCTTTAATATGCCGAGATCAAAGGAAGGATGAATACCTAAGCTTCACTGACTATCAGCAAGCGTTTGACTACGTCAAACAAAATTATCTAATTGACCTAATGGAAGAGAGGCTGGTGGACAAAAATGATCTCACTTTAATAAGGAATCTATAGAACAATCAAACAGCATCGGTAAAAATATGGAATGAAACCACTTAAACCTTCCCAATAGAGAAAGGTGTAAGACAGAGCTGCGTCATATCGCCTATATTATTCAACGTCTATTCAGAGGAGATTTTCAACTAAGCTTTAAGTGAATCGGACGATGGTATTAAGGTAAATGGACAACTTATTAACAACTTTCCATACGCGAATGATACCGTTATTATAACTAACCACCAGGAGGCGCTGCAGCGCATGATCGATAGAATATCTGCCGCAGGAGAACCATTTGCGAAAAAAAATTAATATAGACAAAACAAAAGTAATAGTGCTTAGTAGAACTGCTCTCCAAGTTCCGATATTTTGGCAGTTGGACAACTAGATATCTGAAATTAGATATACGCAGTAGAATAGAAAAAGCTAGGGCAACTTTTATAAATATGAGAACATACTAATTAATAATTTCCTCAAACTGAACTTCCGACACCGCTTCGTTAAATGCTGTGTATACTCGGTACTACTCTACGGAGCGGAGTAAAGACCTGGATTCTGAAGGCAGATACCAGGAGGCGACTGGTAGCCTTTGTAATATGGTTGCTCAAAATTCCATAGACCGATCACATAACAAATAATGAGATTTTGAAACGAATGCGGGTAGAGAGAGAACTATTACAAGTAGTCAAAAGAAGAAAAACCATCAATCCTGGTTACGTATTTAAAAACTCTAAGTACGAGTTCCTTAAGCTTATTATGGACAGAAAAATTGAGGGAAAGCGTGGCAATGGAAGGAAAAAGTACTCATGGCTTAAGAACATAAGGCACTGGACTCGTCTCGATGCCTACGCACTCTTCAGAGATACGCAAGATAGAGCCGAGGATGAGTACGCGAGAATTGTCACACATCCATTGAATGGGCATGGCACTTGAAGAAGAGGTAGATTTAAAAAAATGTTAAAGTACTCAAATTAAAAACTATTTTAGTAACTTGGAAGACAGCCTTGTTATAAAGTAAGTCTAATATCTTCATGAATGTGAATTTTCAATGAGTTCATGTAAGTACTTTTGGAAGGAAATCAGGCAATTCCCGCCTCCCTCCGTCTCGTGAACTCTATCCATATCAATTTTTTTATTTAAATTTTATACATGTCTAGTTATCTATCAACACTCCCGCCTATGAATTGACTAGGTCTGCAAAAAATTAGTTCAATATATCTAGAAGATTCGTTCCCATCTTCTAAATTGGGGGTAATGTTAATGATAAAAATTTGTTTTAAATTCTATAATCCATGAAAAATATGCTGGCAGGTGAAAAATGTACCAAGAACGACAGCCATAGATATTTATCGTCTTTACTTGTTACTGAGACTTCGAAAAAAAACTCGTAGAATAAGATTTAATTTTTCCTCACTCTACAAATATAATACAGAATATGTAGTAACTTATTTCAAAATAGAAATACTTTTAGCTCTTTCTCTAGAAATATTTACTCATATATAAATAGCACATGAAGAGAAATCCCTATGGAGAAAAGTTTTTATAATATTGAACATAAAAGCGAACATTACAACCTTGAAGTTCTTGATGACCAAGCGAGAAAATTCATTATAACGAGAGAATAAACACTTGAAAACTTCTTTAATTTAGTTTGCACTAGAAATAACGGTCCAAGTTGATTTATAAAAAAGTTCGGTAGTTTTTTTTAGAACATTCAAGCTTTTTAAATAAGCCTATGATAAAAACCTTACTATATAAGAGTATTCGGTTAGGTATGAAAATCAACAGATTAAATTTTAAAACAATAGCGTTATATATACTATATATATATATATATATATATATATATATATATATATATATATATATATATATATATATATATATATTGTTGAGTGCAAGGTTATTTGATGTTGGTATATATATATATATATATATATATATATATATATATATATATATATATATATATATATATATATATTGTAACATTCATTTTTTCCTAGATTTTAAGACCATGTAATGTTACTGATTTTTCACTTCAAAATTGTACTTATTTTCATTTTTGTATCGAACGGTATATTAATAAGAGATTCCAAGCCGTTCGGTATATTAGTGTGCTGTGCGGGTTTCTGACCGAATCTATAGGCACGCCGGGATTGAAAATGTGTATCCGGATTTTTGGTTCCGGCGTCGCGATATGACCGAGAGAAGGCCCACGGCTTATTTAAGGGTCCGGTAGGACGGGGATCGAGGTGAGTACCATCAAGCCGCAGCCAGGCTAATTTTCATCGGAGCCGCCAAGTAGGCTTCCTTCGACAGAGCTGCAGTAAAGGCTCATAACAACAATCATGAGAGCTAAATAAAGCACAAGTTTTTTAACGAAAAGCCGTAGTGGGCTCTCTAAGTGTTTACTAGAAAAGTGTGAAATCGGTCGTGTTCCATCGAAGCCGAAATAAAAACAGTAAGTTACCAAAAACATCCTTCCATAGACTTATCCCTGAGTAGTGCCTTAACAGCATTTTGAACTGACTAAAAAGTGAAGTGAAAAGCACTATTTTTTCGTCTTCGGGAGTAGTCAGAGTTTAGAATTTAAATGTCATAACTACCTGTTAGGCTAAAAATTTTTAGTAATCCTGTAAAACTGCAAAGGTTAGAACTTTTTATTTTTAAAAACATGAATAAATTTTCTTTTTGTTGATTAAAGCTAGTGTCTCACTGAATACCTATCTTACTTTTCAGGATAAGAACGGCTGTACCAAACTGATTTTTTTATTTTACCAACAGTACACCCTTTCAGTATTTTTTCATTTTTTTAGCTGAAGTTAGATCCTTTCTATTTTAAAATGAATGGTGCCCAAAAAGTCGTACAGCTGAGGTTTCTTTAAAAACAAAAAAATAATTCCAAAAAGACGTACAAAAATTATCTCTTACCCATATCTCTCTACCAAAGAAAACTGAGCTAGTGTGTGTTTAATTTCTTTAATTCTTTTAAAATCAGGATTCACTCAATTCATTATCAGAAATTAAAGCGGGGGCTGCAAGAAAATTGTGCTCAAGCCTGGGGCAACCAATAATTCAAACGGTACAAAATTGCGCCCAAGCGTGGGAAAAACAACTTTTCACAACGCCTCAAAAAGCGGGTAAGTTCACAAGTTACAAAATAGCGCTGTCAACGCGGGGCTTTTGGAATTTTATTTTTTAAAAGGGTTCAGTGTACTAGCTTTCGAACAAAGTAAAAGCTCTAACTTTGCAGATATTTTTTATTTCATAATATTTATTAAACGAAACTACACTATAGCAGTAAGACAAAAGCAGGAAATTTGTAGAATTTTTTTATTTCAATTTATCTGATGGTGGTATAGATATTTGAATTTTGTTAATTGACTCTAAGATAAGTGATCCCTGTTTTTTTCTTAAAAGCTAGCTTTATAGTTCAGATTAGCAGATGTGCTGGTTTACTTTAATTTTTTGCAGTGTTAGATTTATTTTGCGGTTAACCGAACAAAAAACTGTTCTTTCTTCTCACCGATGTTTTGCATGAATATTAAAAATACTTAGCTGATACGAAACGATATCTGGAGATTTTTTTGTTGAAAATTCTTAACATATTTGGTAAAAGATTTTAAATACAAGGCGATACTTAGAAATTTTTTTTTAAATTGTCGAAGATTTTTTTAATGTTTGGTAAAGAAGTTTACATATTTTAAGTGCCTTACATATTTTTTTATTTTTTTTGACTATTGGGAGCACAGGAGAAATATTTTCAAGACTTTTTAAACAGTTCCTTTAAATTTTATTCATTTATCATGGAAGCCTTCAATTTTAAAGTCAATCACCTACTGGAATATGAGTTAGACTATGAACTGAAAATCCGTCGTACTTTCTCAGAACGTCCGGTCGCGGATAAAAGAAAGATTCTAACGAGGATCTTAAGTAAAGAAATTAATGAGCCCGGAAAAAAAAACGATAAAAATAGGGGATGACACTCTGTCTTTTAAAGAAGAAACGGCTGGTATCGAAAAGAGTTTAAACTCTATCCAAAACTTAATCGATAGTTATGACGGCGATCCAAATGATTCACTTGTACACCGGGTTAAGTCACGTTTATCGCATGTTGCGGGTCGCGTACAAAGAATTCCCATGCCGGATGACGAAGAGAAAGCGTCGAAGTTTTCCAGATATGTTCAGGAAACAATAGCTACGTGTGTGCTCATGGAAGCAAATCTTGCAGAAAAGATAGCTCCTGGTCATGAGTTACCACAGTTGCCTATTACAACCCCAGTCATAAATGTACCAGCTCCAATCGTGAATTGCGCAGCCAGAAATATTCCTGTCAGCGAATGGCAATTGAAATTTAATGGAGACTCAAAGAGACTCTATCCTTTTTTGGAGAGGCTGACTGAAATAGCTCAAGCTAGGAAAGTATCGGAAGATGAACTTTTCAGCTCTGCTGTTGAATTTTTCACTGGCGATGCCTTCATTTGGTTTAGAAGCATAAAATCAAGTGTCAACGACTGGCATTCCTTGGTAGATAGGCTAAAGAAGGACTTCTTGCACTGTGATGATGATGAAGAATTGTGGTCGGAAATAAAGAGGAGGCGACAAAAGAAGAATGAGTCCACTGTGATTTTTATTGCCCACATGGAATCTTTATTTGGTAGGTTGTCCACCAAGCCTTTGGAAAGTACCAAAGTTAAATTTATACGGAGGAATATTCTGCCTAGTTTCGTCAATCGGTTAGCTCTACTAGATATTAATTCGGTAGCCGAACTCGCCGGGTTATGTAGAAAACTTGAAGAGTCCGATTATTTGTTGGAAAAGAGCAGACCAAAAAGCGAAACTAATATACATCAAGTAGAGTATAATCCAAATGGCCGAAGTGGAGTCTCGACAAATAAGGTTGGGAATGTAAATCGGAACCCTAGGAGTAACCAGAAAACGGGTAAAAGAAAAGATAATGACTCTAAAATTAGCGACACTGCAGCTAAAGTGAACGACAAGCCGGTTTCACCTAAGGCAATTTTCACGTGTTGGAATTGCACAGGCCCGAACCACACTTACTAAAATTGTACAGCACCAAAGAGGGTATTTTGTTTCAAATGTGGAACAACTGGTGTGAGACTAACATCATGCCCCAAATGTACAAAAAACGAGTAAGGACGGTATATGACCGAGGCGGATACCCTAAGTCCCACAAAAAAGCCTCTAAACATTTCGGCTAAGTTACAAGCTCACGTTAGCAGTATAGCCCCTAATCCAAAACGTTCTAGAAACGCGGATGGACAAAAATATTCCAATAGATCAGATTGGACTAAATGGTTACAAAAAGTTTCTGATTTTTTTAAGTCTAATAAAAATTCTCCTTCTCAAGTTAAAACTCCTGCTTCTCCAAATGGTCACATGTCTCCTTTATTCGTGCATAAATATTCAGATAACAGACCGCATATCAAGATAAATCTATTAGGTGCCCATTTCTCGGCTTTATTTGACTCTGGTGCAAATGCCTCCGTTATAGGTCAGAATGGTATTAAAATTTTAAGTCGTTTAAGTATAAAAATATGCCATGTCAAAAATAGAAGTGTTACCACTGCAGATGGCAGCCGTCTAAAAGTTTTAGGTACGGTTGAGTTGCCGCTAGTCTGCAATGGTCATTGTTTAGTAATCTCTGCTCTAGTAGTACCTTCTCTATCACATACTTTGGTTTTAGGATGTGATTTTGCACAAAAATTCGGAATTCTAGTAAATTTTAAAAATAATTCGTGGTATCCACAGTCCCTAGAAGTCAACTCTCAAACAAGTTTTAAAGATTGTTATTCAGAAAGTTCTTTAGAAAACCTTTTCTCGCGTCTATGTACCCTAGATGATCTCTCGCGGACGGAACGCTTAAAAGCAGAAAAAGTAATAAGCTCTTTCAATGAAATAAGTAGTAAAGATAGGTTAGGCCGAACGAATAAAATCACCATGTCTATAGATACGGCTGATGCCAGTCCTGTAAAGACAAGGCCCTTCGCCATGTCTCCGTACATGTCAAAAGTATTAAATAAAGAGTTGATTGAAGAATCAAACAGTCCCTGGTGTTCTCCAATCTTATTGGTGAAAAAGGCCGATGGACAGTATCGTCTATGCTTTGACGGGAAGAAAGCTCAACGAGGTCAGCAAATTTGATAACTATCCATTACCGAACATCGATAGAATTTTGACATCACTCAGGAATGCTAAGTATGTATCCTCGATCGATCTTAGAAAGGCATTCTGGCAAATTCCTTTGGACAAATCCTCTAAGGAAAAGACCGCTTTTGCAGTAGTAGGCCGAGGTCTATTTCAGTTCGTCACTATGCCGTTTGGTCTAAAGAACGCTGCTCAAACTCAGCAACGTTTAGTGGACGCTATATTTGGTCCGAAATATGAGCCGCATATTTTTACCTATCTAGATGATATTTTAGTAACATCGGAAGACTTCGAATCGCATATTCGCTTACTTAAAGAAGTAAAAGATAAATTGAAAGAGGCCGAACTGGCGATAAATTTGAGCAAATGTGATTTGTTCAAAACTTCTCTAAAGTTTTTTAGGCTAATTTAATTCATAGAAAAGGAGTCCACAATGTTATTCCTGACGCTTTGTCAAGAATCCCAGATCATACAGTGGACGAAAACAGTCTTAATGCACAAATTGGCGTAAGAATTGATACAGTTGATATAGATCGCATTGATCCATGGTACGATAATTTACGGCAGCAAATTAAAGAATTTCCTCAAAATTTTCCGCAGTGGAAGGTGGAAAATGATTTCGTGTACAAGTTTATCCCAAACCAGTTGCCTTTAAAAGTTAATGTACCTGAGTGGAAAATACTAGTTCCTAAACCACAGAGAGAGGAAATTATAGACATGTGTCACACTCCTCCTACTTCTGGTCATTTTGGTTTTTATAAAACTCTTCACAGGATTCAGGAACAGTATTATTGGCCAAAAATGCGTTTTGATATCTTAAAGTTTGTGAGGACTTGTGAAGTATGTGGAGCGCAGAAATCTCCAAATGCACTACCTATGGGACTGATGGGAAAAGAGAAAACGGTTAATTACCCTTTTCAAGTCATAGCAGCTGATCTAGTAGGCCCATTCCCACGTTCAAAAAAGGGAAATAAATGGCTTCTCGTGGTTTCTTGCTGGTTTACAAAGTATACCATGCTATTTCCTTTGCAAAGCTCTAAAGCTGGATATATAGAGAGAATTTCGGAAAATAACGTCTTTCTAATCCACGGGGTCCCATCGCTCTTAATATGCGATAACGGTACTCAGTTTACCTCTAAGAGTTTTAAGAGCTTAAGTGAAACTTATGGTTTTAACATCCGTTTTAATCCCGTGTACTCTCCCCAATGTAATTTTGTGGAACGTAATAACCGAACAGTCGGGACCGCTTTAAGAAGTTACGTGGATTCACATGACGCTTGGGATGGCAATATTTCCAAAATCCAACAAGCAATAAATACCGCAAGACACGAAGTAACAGGGTTCACACCGTCTTTCTTAGTTTACGGCCGACATATACCTCTATCTGGATCGTATTATAAACATTTAGATTTGGATGTCAATGTTGACAGCGAAATAGTTCCGGGTAACAGGGGCGCGTACGCCGAAAATTTAAAGGGTTTAAAAGAGATTTTCACCGACGTGCGTGGTAGGATACATAAGGCTTATGAACGGAACAGTAAGTCTTACAACCTTAGAAAAAGGGATTTTGCCTTTAATATAGGTGACCACGTTTGGCGAAAAAAATAAAATTCTTTCCAGTGCAGCAGATAAATTCACATCTAAGTTGGTACCTAAGTATGTGCATTGCGTGATTAGAGAAAAGATTTCAGATTTAGTTTATGGTTTAGTTAATTTAGATGGGACTAAAATAGGACGATGGCATATTAAAGACTTAAAACCATTCAATGAACCTAACCCTAATGAAAGTTTGTCAGAAGAAGAATAATTTATATTTACATTATCTTAATTGCTTTACTTTATTTTTTTCTTGATGTTGCTCTGTAGAGGTGACGACCTCGTTTTTTTGACTGTTATAAAAGTTGAGCAGAGAATAGCTTACTTTTATTGTTTAATGCTAAGGTTTTGGGTATTGGCCATATCCCAAACTTAGGTTGATTGTGGTTGATGTTTAGCATCGACTCAGCTGTTGCGAGCTTGCGAAAGAGTCACACTCAGGATATATCATAAGACTGGTATGTCGGTGGTCGCGGGATTTGATTTGCTTATGACCCCAAATAATATCCAGTTCTTGACACTTGGAAGCGAAATTTTGATTAGAGGCAATCCAAGGTGATCTTGAGTTAGGACAAGCGCAAGATGTAGCTCGTGTAGTGTGATGTAGAGTCAAAATTTTTATGAGCAATTTCAAAGTTTGTTACCCGAGTGGGTGTATTTCTATTACCTTAGTGGTATATGTTGGGTGCAATTAAGAGTAAATTGATTTTGGTTTATCCAGTAAGTCTAAGACTTGGATTATTTTGATTTAGATCTTCTTCTGAATTGACAAACTGAGGGTATACTTTTTTTCTTTTCAGGGCCGTTTAAACGTTACCTTTGAGTCACTAATTTTTTAAAATTTTTTTGCATGGACTCATAGGCGTATGTTGAGTTTTTTCGGTTTACTATCAGATTGATAGGAAATTGAAGTCCTGCAGGAGAACTAAAGGCTGATCATTTACAAGAGATGAGAGCAGAGTAAGACAGTCGTTTCACAAAGAAATGATCAAAATCTGATGCCGAGATGAGAACCTTGTCAAGAGAGGCTAAGCGCAGTGAAGGAAGATTCCTAACCGAATTTTTAGATTTCCAAGAGGTAATCTAGAAGTTTGGGCTGACAGAAAACGGTTATGCCTGATACCTGTAGCAGTTTCTTCTAGAGGCTATTGTCTAGGGAGACGATTAACACCATGATCGAATATTTTAGCTGTCAATGATGTTTTCTTCTTGTTTCTGATTAAGCTGGAAAAGCTCTTGTCGTCTTCAAAAGTTTTGTTGCGTTGCCACCGAAAAATGGAGAAATTTTTACTTCAAGTAGCTTTTTAAACTCATTTTCGTTTTTTGGAAATTTCCGTTAGAAGCTTGGTTAAGTCAACCTTGTAAACCTTTTAGGTTGTATCCCATGAGTTATCTATTTTTTACAGGCTGTGATGCACCGGGTGCTAACAGATGCCGTTACGACGTTTGGCAAGGAGTTAATCTTCCTGAGGAACAGACTGATTGGAAGGGTAGTCTATGGGGGGCGAACGTTTGACCTTCGGGACCTTTAGAGGTTTTATTACTCAATGGCTATTTCTATTTGAGCCAAAGGAGAGCCTAGCTACTGTAGTCGACCTCAGCTCCAATTAGCCTATTAGTGGTGACAGGCTGTTGGCAGTAGTGTGTTTCGGAACACCCTATTGATTAATTTTTTTTGACTTATGGTGGTGTGGTAGACACCGTTTTAGCTTAGTGGATGCTATAATCTACTCCCTTTTGTTGGTGGACACCAGGGTCACCATTTCCGTATATTATTGTCTCCACCTTTCAGTATATCGTGGTGAGGTGTTTGTCTCCTATTATGTGGGATGGATTGAATGTTTTTCGTTGTTGTTCTAGGGCGAGACCAGTACACGAGGGTTCTTCATGCAACTTGAAGAAGCGCAATGCTGGTTAAATTTTATATCTCTGTGTAGCCACCCTGAAGAATGACGGAGGGCGTTTTTTTTTTCTGACTCATGTTTCTAGGCAGATTTGTCACTTTGGTGCAATGTGCCGAAGATTTGATTAGCTTTTGCTAAGAGCTTTCACCAAGCTCAGTATGGAGTTATCATAACCAAGAGTTTGGGATTTGAACTCCTGTATATATTTCTGTATATATTTCTGTATATATTTCGGTGTATGTTGGTTGCCTGAGGGCATGTGCTCAAAATGCGTGATTTTGAGTCGTTTTGCTTATGGACTCCTATATATAGGGTTATGACTTTAGGGAGGTCCTATTTCGAGACTTGCTGTCTCATACAGTTATATTGGGAATGTTTCCTTGAATGTTAGTTGTGCGCAGACTAATCATTCTGTTCTTAGTGAACATTGCTTTTTGAAGCAGGATTATTCAGTTTGGTGAGTTTTAGCTTTTATAGCTATTCACTGTGTTTAGGGTGAATTTTAGCTTTTATAGCTATTCACTGTGCCTATAGTGATATTGTTAGCTTTTATAGCTGCTCACTATGTTAATGGCGAGATTGTTCTTTTAGAACGCAGACTTTGTGTAGTCGAGGACTATTTACAGAGTGTTTTCTTGGCGAGGAGCCGAGGCTTTTTTCTGGCGATATACAGAGTGTTTTCTTGGCGAGGAGCCGAGGCTTTTTTCTGGCGATATACCAGAGTGTTTTCTTGGCGAGGAGCCGAGTTTTTTCTGGCGATATACCAGAGTGTTTTGTTGGCGATAAGCTGACGTGTTTTCTGGCGATCAACCAGAGCGTTTTCCCTAGCGATTTTAGCATGTCTAGATGTCTTAGGACGTCGACATTG
>CM032447.1:50590176-50605176 GCA_019049505.1 Pachyrhynchus sulphureomaculatus
TTCTATCTCTTTTTTTTTCCTTATTCTGTTCTTCTTCAGGGTTCTCTTCCTGGAATTCTTGTCTGTCTTCTGTTAACAGCTTCTTATAATATTCTTCCCACTCGCTTTCTGGGATATACTCTATATACATCTTCTCTCTATTGTTGGTCCTTAATGCTTTAATTATTCTCCATGACTCTGTGCTTCTAGTTCCTCCTATGTACTGTTCTACATGTTCGCACGATTTTTCCCATCTCTCGTTCTTTTCTTTGTTTATTATCCTCCTCGTTTCTACATTTTTCTCTTTATATTTCTGTAGATCTTCTTCTGATTTTGTATTTAGCCATTTTTCGTATAGTCTTTTTTCTCCTTTATAGATTCTTTGGCTATTAACACTAAGCACACACTTTTCCGATTTATCACTCGTGCGCGTCTGACACTTGTTGATGACACAACAAAATGGCACAGTGTCAAATCTTTATAGCACAAACTGCATTGGTGCACCATCTGTTGTCTGAAATCCGCATTTCATACTTGTACGTTTCCTAGAATATTTATTTTTGCAAAATAAAAATAAGTAATAATGTCGTTTAACGTCAACGAAATAGTCGATCCTCTAACTTAAACTACAAATGGGCTTATAGGCTGTGAACTTTTTGTATGCCCCAACTTACCGAACAAATTACAAAGAACCTTCAAAACTCGGTGTTAAGTACATATTTCAAGTTAGATAAATACGTATATATTAAGCCAACTAGTTCTCCATAATATGATAAGAACTTGTGGTTTAATGTTTGGGTCAATTTTAATCCTAGAAACCAAGTAGGGTATATTTGGGATGGCAAATATTTACTTGGCTTATTTTAGGGCCTAATACTGTTTATAAATTCAGCCACATAAGGAAACCGAATGTTTAATTAATATGAGATTACAGTTTGATTTATATTTACATTCTTGTAGAACTACTTCTGCAAATATGTAATATAGTATATCAAGTCCTTTGAGCTAAAAGTAGTCAACTTCAAATAATATTTTTGAACTTGATGAGTTTATATGAGGGATAAATATTTATTTATACTCCGTTATAATAAGAAAAATTATGAAAACCATATGAAGAACAAGTAAAGTTAGTAACTAGTGTTCCGTACGGAACACTTATAAGATCACTTCGGTGTCTGTCTGTCTGTCTGTCTGTCACACCCGATTTTCTCCGAAACTATTTGACATAGAAAGTTGAAATTTGGTAATAATATAGGAATTGATGGCCTCCTCAGAGCCATGTAGTTTTGAGAGTTAAATTTTGACTTAAGGGGTTAGTTTTGGGGGGTGAAATCGGAAGTGAAAAAAAAAATTTTACTAGGTCATCGAGTGTGGTGTCAAATGAAGGCTTGTGAAAACATGAGTAAAAAATATATATATTATGTAATACTTGCGCGCACTTTTCTTTGAATTATTTTTAAAAAAATCGCGAAAAATCGCTGTCCCCCGCCTTATCGCGAAAAGTACTTATCAAAAAATTCTGGAATATTCTCCACGGGGTGTAGATTGAACGAAAATTATCACGAGTGCATTACCTTTAATAATTTATCTGGTATATAAAAAAAACAAAAATTTCAAGGTCATCAGATTTCAGTACTGATTGAAAACAAACTTTGTTAAAAAACTCATTTGGGGTGTGTTTTCTGAAGTCACTGATCATTTTATATCTCTGTAACAATTTTTTTTATTTTAAAAGCAATCAACGTACGGAACACTTGCACCTGACCGGTTATTTTAAAAGAAGTTAATGAAGGAAAAAATATCCATTTAGGGTCACTGAAACCATGAACTATTAGGAAAATATGTAAGGGGAAACAACCCTTTGTCACTTCGAGACTTTTGCTTTTCTTCACGTTTTAAGGTTCCTAGATTACGAAAAACATAGTTACTTATTTCCGTCGGTCTGTTGGCACGAAAACTCTCGAAAGATATGAGATATCAATTTCAAACTTAGCACATAGATATTCCCTAATGAAGGGATGAAGCCTATAGTTTTTGAAAGATATCGCTTCAGGGCAAGGAGGTAAAGGGACTGGGGATAGATAAAGTTTATATGTTTTAATAGTAATATAGTAACTTCCCATTTCTTTGTTGAAATAATAAATAAATATTATGCCTAAATATTTATAGTAAAACATATAAGGGATGAAAGGGGTGAGGGAGGAATATATCGTGTTATAGGTCCTTTTTTAGGATTTCTGAAATCGAGAAATCCAAAAATTAGTTTTTTTTCTTGTTTTCAATTTTAATCCAGGAACGGGCTGAAAGGGGTGAAGGTTGTTTAATACTGTAAACAGAATTTTAAAATATTTACGCCTTTTTCAAGTTTAAAGGGGGAAGGGTGGGAAAGAGGGGGAATAATCAATAATATAAAATATTATAGAAATTTTTATGTAAATAATATAAAACCACTGATAATTACCTCAGCTGATGACAGTGATAGGCAATTTTTTCTAAAAAAGTTAACGTTGCTGAACCCGACATAGTTATGTCGGGGCACTCTATTCCTCTAACATCGTCACTCAATTTGTTGGGCGTTAATTTGGGAGCAAATATGTCCTGGCATGAATATGTTGCAGGCATAGCAAGGAGAGCTTCTCAAAAGTTGGGAATATTATTTCGAACCAGAAAGCTTTACACTTCACAACAACTGTTAATTCTTTACAAAGTTCAAATTCGATCAACTATGGAATACTGCTCCCATGTTTGGGGCTCCGCTCTCAAACATACACTGCATTTGTTGGGTTCTATTCAGAGAAGAGCTGTTCGGCTGATTGGGGACCCGGAACTGACCGGCGGCCTTGATTCGCTGGAACATCGAAGAACGTTTGGCGAGTTGAGCCCATTCTACAAGTATTTTCATTGAAAATGTTCGAAGGATGTGGCCCGCTTAATTCCTCTCAGAGCGGTGCATGTTAGAAATACACGTCATGCTAATACTTCACATCCGTATGAAGTTCAGCTTGTTACTCCTCGTACAACGCTTTTCAAGCAGCTTTTTATATGGAGAATATCATCCCTTTGGAATAATTTGCCCAGGACTGTGTTTCCCACCGAGTACAATTTACAGCGATTCAAAAACAACTTGAATCGCTTTCTCCGGACACGTGTCGCTCCTGTAGCGCTTTAGGGACTTCCCTGCAGCACGTGTGCTAGATCCATGAAAAAAAAAAAATTATCCCTGCCTATGCCTGTCGATAGCATAATATGAAAATATCTACTGAAAATGCCAAACGCGTCACTACTGCCAAGGACCCCATCAGATGCAAACTCGTAGTGGAAAATAAACCCATAGAACTGTTAAGCCATACCAAATTCCTTGGTGTCGACCTATCAAGCTATCACGATCCAGTCAGAGACCTTAAAGGATTAATTAATAAAGCAGCAGTTATCTTAGGCTACTTAAGATATAATGTATGAAAAAATCAATACATGTAACATACAGCAAGGTTAAAATATATAATACTTGCCTCAGAGCAACAAATAAAAGAAAAAGTATGCTACGTCCTTTCGAAATGAAAACTTTAAGAATAATTGTTGGTAAAACGAGGAGGGATAGGGTACCAAAGACTGACATCAGGGCATAATGTGGCATACAAGCCGTGGAAAGATGGGAAAGACAAAAAGAAGACAGTGGAATAACCATGTAAAAAGAATGGAGGAGCACAGATTACCAAAGATTGCTCTGAAGAGAAAACCAGCAGACAAAATATCCACCGAAGAGACCACCAAAAAGATGTAGAGCTAGTTAGCAATCTACCTGCCAAGAAATCCCACAACCTCCGAATTAATAGATCATCAGATCTATAAAATGTTGAAGAAGAAGAACAAGAAATTTATTTACTGAAAATAAAGTATATATTAAGCTTTAAAATTAATATTAATTTTAATGACGTCCATGACCAGCTCCATTAACACTTAACTTTATCACTTAATAATTAAGGTAAACATAATTTAATAATGCACATCATATCCATGTCTAATATTACAAACAGAAGCAAGCTTCTCTCATTCCTCATAATATATTTACTCGTATTTAATTGTTTTGGTCACTTTAGTCCTTTTGAAATCCCGAATGTTCCTCTGTTTGTTTCATATTTTGTTTCATTTCCCTTGAGATCTTTTTCTCATTATATATTTAGCAAACAAAGAGTGTGTAGGGTCCCATTGATGTTTGCTCAAGTTTAACGTGTATATTGTGTGAAACGCTTTATCCAGTTTCGGAGTTTTCTTTTATTTACTTTCCCTTTTCAAAACTTTTTCTGACGTAAAAAATTTTGTTTTGGACTTTTGTGCTTTTATAAAAGTTTTTTAAAAAGCGTAGATTATTCGCCTGGTAAAATGGAAAATAAGCTATTCCGCAATACGTTTACTTTTGTATGAAATAATTTCTAATTTTCAAATATTTACGGATTTATAAATGTTTTCGCAAAAAATAAAATAATGAAATACAAAAAAAAACAACTCAAGGTTTATAATGTCTTTTTACTTACTTACTTTTTACTTTTTTCTTCAAATTAAAATAAAGGCACATGAAGGCAATGGAAAGCCAATTAACTGTTATCCAACAAACTTATATCGAAATAATTTTTAGATTCTTTAATTGTTATAATTGCATCAGATTATTCAGAAAACTGAGAATGTATACCGGATGTTCTGAAAATCGTTTAGTGTACTCAAACTAGTTTAACATTGGAGCAAATTAAATTAGATGAAAATAATCATAATATACGGAACTGATTAATAAAGTTGAAAATTGACTCTAAACTTTTTATGCTTTTCAGCATGTACGCCCATGGTTGCGTCAATATCGGTTGAAATTTGATAATTACTTGTAACAATTAACTGGTGAGAAGAAAACAAACTACATGTAAATTCTTGTTCACTGACAGAATACCACATATAATAACCTTTTTATTAAAAGGGGAAGACGTTTTAATTTAAATAACACTTTGTTCAATATATATTACTACTTCACTGATATAACCGCTAGAAAAATTCAGATTTAGAAAATCACTGGCAATTAAAACAGATGCATATAAATGCAAAGTAAACTAAATATCTACATATCTATATATATATATATATATATATATATATATATATATATATATATATATATATATATATTATGAAATTTACTGCATATATTAAAGTGGGTGACTCGTGGGGCCATGTAGAAGCGCACTCGACAATTTTTTCAAACTTCAAAATTTTTGAAATATTAAAAAATAGGCACAACTGGATTTTACCAGTACAACTAATCGACCAGGACAGGCCGCCATTATACAAACTAGCTCGGGCGCAGGCGCATTGTTTTATCTGTTGCCAAACTACGATTTTCTTCAACAAATACAGATTTTAAAATTTTAGAGTTAATCCAATTACAATCCAAACTAATAATAGATAATACCAAGTGAAAAATAATATTTAACCATAATTAAGAAATTTTTTTATCTATTATTTGAAAAGAAATTTTTTAGTAACGCGCGAGAACAGCTGGAGCATTGCTCCATAACAGCTGACTTTGACCTTTATGTTAAGAGCTGTTTGGGTTTGAGAAAAATAAAAGTAGAATTTTAAATAGGTTTTCTATTAACTTTTCCAAGATTAATCCCAAAATCGTAAATAATTTTCTCCTAACAAATGTAAGCTTTGTTAGTGCTGAAGGTAAAAAGGGAAGGTAGGGTTAAAATCGTATCTGTTTATTATTTTTACTTACCTGAAATGTGCAGTCGCTATAAATGCCGCAATAAAATATTCTAGGTTCTGCGTGACATATTTATAACTAAGTCAACTAAACGACACTTTAAATTGCAATTTACATGTTCATAGTTTTGTTATTCAACCAACAGAAGATAAATTACGGACTTCAAGAAGGGCTTCACTTGCCGTTATATTCTACTACATTTTTCTATAAAATTTCTTAATATAAAACCAGTATATTAGTCTATTGATACCATTAATAAAACCTGCAATGACATTGATATTCATCTCACTTTAACCACGACATAACAAAACAGATTATTTTAAAATCTGTAACACTTAGCGGTAAATAATTTTACCTAAACGTTTATTTGAAGTTTTTAATGGAAGTGGCGCATCACACCTTACGCAACAGAAACGTAACAAAACTTTAGACGTCATAATTTACAAAGCAGAAAGAGAGCTTAACCTAATGCAGCAGATTCTAATCTAACTTAAGGCATTTTAACTTAAATTAACCTAAGTCAGCTTAATCTAACTTAGTCTAAGGCATGTTAATCAAAAAAAAAAACATAAAGCTTCATAGCTTAGACGTCGGGAAGGCAAATTAAGCTAACATATCATAAGGCATCATAGCTTACACAACAGAAGGGCAAATTATCTTAACCTGACAAAAGGCAGCTTAACCTAACATAACCTAAGGCAGCTTAAACTAACATAATATAAGTCATCATAGCTTACACAACAGAAGGGCATTTTAACCTAAAATAGCCTAGGGCATTCGATTCGATTCGATTTGTCGAGAAATCGGCGCAATGTTATTAGGCAATAACCCAGTTAGGTTAAGATCTCTTTTTGCTTTGTAAGTTAAGACGCCTAAAATTTTATTACGTTAATTTTCCTTTCTGTTGTGTAAGGCATGATGCATTAATTTTTGTTAGGTTAAGTTGCCTTTCTTTGGACTAGGTTAGGCTTGGTTAGTTACGCTAAGTTGTTAATTTATATTATATGATGCGCCAGCGATAGTGCTCTGGTAAGAAAAAATGCTATTTAACTGCGAAATCACCATAATTGCTCATTTTTCGTGTAATTTTCGGTTTTTTTTTTTTTTTGTGCCATATTGAATCCTCCATATTGGTATTACATAAAATTATGTTGTTTACTCTAATTATTACATTAATATTAATTTTGTCTCAGTTTTGAAGTTCAGTTAATTTAATTCCGCTTAGAAAACATCATCTGTCACTATTTCATCCTAATATTTTTTTTCCTACCAGCTATATTGAGCCGCCATCTTCTTTTTTTCAAAAGCGCCACGTTGCATTTGAAAGCTTACGTTTTAACAAAGAAATTGACACCCTTGAATTTTTTTTTCGTTAATTCTCTTTTTGGGTATGCGGGTGGCCCCGTTAACGCAAAACGTCCTATATATATATATATATATATATATATATATATATATATATATATATATATATATATATATATATATATATATATATATATATATATATATATATATATATATATATATATATATATATATATATATATATATATATATATATATATATATATATATATATATATATATCTATATATATTTAGTAAGACATTTAAATCGCTCGGGCATTTCCAAATCGGATTAATGTTTTTTCGTTAGGTTGGTAGGACCTTAACTGCCATCTGTGTCAAATTTTAAGACCATAGGGTCAGTAGTTAATAAGATTCGCTTGCATTCGTTAACAACAAAAAAGTGCGTTTTGCGAGTTTTAACATGAGTGAAAAAATTCAGCAAAGAAGTTGCATTATAATTTATTTTAAAAATGGTTTTTTTTTTTGTCGGCTTCCCAAAAACGTTCCAATTTGTCTTAAGAGGCCGGAATTATGGGCCGATAAATCTTGGTTTTTTCATCACGATAATGCGCCTTGTCACACAGCTTTGGTTCTTCGCGACTTTTTCATCAAAAATTCAACTCATATCATTTTGCAATCGCCATATTCGCCTGATTTAGCTCCGTCGGACTTTTGGCTACTCCTTAAACTCAAAAAACCGCTTCAAGGACATTGTTTTGAGTCGAAGGCTTTAAAGGCCATTCCAGAAATCGATTTCAACAACTGTTTCGAGGACTGGAAAAAAATGTTAGCATAAATGCATTGTATCCAAGAGGGATTACTTTGAAGGGGATGAAATAAATGTGGAAAAATAAATAACCTGTTTGCCTTTTATTTCAAAAGTCTTACTAGTATATATATATATATATATATATATATATATATATATATATATATATATATATATATATATAAAATATAATAAGATTATCGGAGAAGCTGTCAAGTGTTATACACGTGTTTTAGAATTGTTGGTTCTTGTTAGTTGCCTGCAAATTATAAGATAGAAAAAAGTGGCGGTTAGAAAACCCAAAAGGTTCCCAGAGCAAGAACTGTAAGTATATTTGTGGTTTAAGGCTGAAGGCCAACTATTTGGCTAACATCAACCGACATATCTACGGAAGCCATAATAATAACCTACCCGATGAAAATTATCGAATGGATAGAAAAAATAACGTCAGCTATAATAATATAACGAGAGTAAGATCATCAGGGAAGTTGTCAAAAGTAACGAAAATGCTATAGACGTGTTTTAGACTTTTTGGTCATAATTTTGTTTCACCTTATCACAGTAAAGCTAGAGAATAGTTGTATAATATTTTAACAACTATTCCTATTAGTAAATTAAGTGTGGACCCCAAATTATTTTATTAAAATAAAACTCACTGGTCTCATTTGCTTAGCACTCAAGTATTTTCATACCAACATTTCAAGTCGGTTATTGATGTAGTATATTTTAGTTTCAGAGTAAAAGCAAATTGGGGCTTCTCTATTTTAACTCGGCCTATTTCCATAAAAGCAAACCTAAGCTAAAGTAAACATACCGAACACAGAAGCTAAATCCACTTCGGCAATAATAAATATGTGTCATCCACTCCCAGATAATAAATTAATCTAGTTTCAATATTTGAATGCTAATTTGCATGATACGCTCAAAACCTGTCAGATCTACTTCCAATATAACAGAGGTATAGTTAAATGTGCTTTACTAATCAGCAAACTATACAATCTTATTCACCATATTTGCTCGTCGTTTATCGATTATCGATTTGAATTGTTTGATTTAATTAGCCTAGTTTTATTCTAATTCATATCTTGCTCTCGTTTTATGTTTCTGGTTAAATTGTATCATTATATATATATATATATATATATATATATATATATATATATATATATATATATATATATATTCTTCTTTCTTGCGCCCAGTATTGAGCATAGACATTTCTTGTTCTGTTTTGAACTGTTTTCAACCCTGGTATTCCTACCACATTATTGATGTCGTCATACCATCGTGTGACGGTCTTCCCCTCGATCTCGTTACCAACCATGGTCTCCATTGTATAAAACTCTCCTACTCCATCGGTTGTCCTTTATTCGAGCAATGTGTCTTGCATAGTCCCTTTTGAGTCATGTTGCACGGTCTATTATATCTGCCACTTTTGTTTTATTTCTGATGGTTTCATTTCTTACTTTGTCGCGTAGCGACAGACCCAACATTTTCCTTTCTATTTCTCTTTGGGATATTTGGAGTTAGTTTACCATTTTCCATGTGAAGGTCCAAGTTTGTGCTCCATACGTAACCACTGGCAGTACGCAGCTATTATATAGCCTTGCTCTTAGAAGTAGGGGTATTTTTTTGTGTGCTAGGATATGTTTTAGTGTGGTAAAGGCTGCCCATCCTAGCCTAATCCTTCTTTCAATTTGCATGTTATTGTTTTCTTTGCCAAGAGTTATCCTTTGTCCTAAGTATACGTATTCTTTTGTGTTCTCTAGTTTCTTGTTTACTGTGGTATTAAGGTCTTCTGGGCACATAACCTTGGTTTTGGGTAAGTTCATTTTTAAGCCTATAGTTTTTGATTTTTCATCCAGTTCTTTAATCATATCTTCCAGATCCGCATCACTTTCCGCGCACAAGATTATAGCTTCGGCGAATCTGAGATGTGTCAAATATTCTCCGTTTCTGAGTATACTCGTACCTCGGTTTGACGGATTTAGCATCTTGAAAATTCACTCCAAGGCTAGAATAAACAATTTCGGTGATATGGTGTCTCCCTGTCTAATGCCCCTTTGGACAGCAAAGAAGTCGGTTGTTTCGTATATTTTTACTGCTGCTTTGGCGATTTCATCGATGTTTTTTATTAGCTTTATGTATCTATGATCAACTCGAGTCAATCCCAGTATATATATATATATATATATATATATATATATATATATATATATATATATATATATATATATATATATATATATATATATATATATATACACATATATATATATATATATATATATATATATATATATATATATATATATATATATATATTTACGTATATTATAGCCTAGCACGTCGAGGCGCCTTTTTTATATAGCGTCCGCTGCGGCGCTATTTTGCCCCATATGTATAACTTAATTTTTGAGAAAGAACTGAGTGGATATTGATACTGATAGAGCAAAAATTTAGATATAAGCTAGCTCGTTTTGTTTGGAGAGATTATGGATAAGAGATAATTATTGTACGTCTTTTGAAAATAGTGTGTTTAAAACTTGGTTGTTCAGATTTGGGCACCATTCATTTTAGAATAAAAAGATTCTAAGTTCAGCTCTAAAAATGAAATAATACTAAAGAGTTAATTAGTTGTTGAAATAAAATTGAATTGGGTGCAACCGTTGCGTCCTGAAAGATAATGCGGGTAGTTCAGTGAAACGCTAAATTTAAATATAGAAGGGTATATATAGATTAACAAAATAAAAATTCCTATCTTTACTATACTCTTAAAATTACTTCTACTAAATAAAAACGCCTTAGGCTAGACGAGTGTACACATAGTCTTTAAATTAGGATTATTAAGTTTTTAATAAAAGGCTTTATAAAACACGATATTAAAAGTTTGTGAAATTAACTCCGCAGATTACACGTGTTGAGTAGTCGTTGGAAACACACCTTTAGACAGAAAGTGAAATATTTAAACTGGTGTACTACTGACTTAATGATTGGTTTCTCCTCGTGGGTTTTCCATAAGCTACTTGGCCTCTCCTGGTGAGATTCTCATAAAAATATTGTCTCAGCCACTACCATCCTCGTCTCATTTGGGTAGCTAAACACTTTTTGACCCGAAAATGCCTGTGGATGAGCAGGATATTTAAGGAATGGACAAAGGCCTTAAACTTGAGAGCTAGAAACGACACCCACTAGGTGAAAAAAAACGTTACTACGCTATTGCATCACTGAGAAAAACCACTCTGGCGTGCTGGAGAAGAAAGCCACTAGGGCCTACTGGCTGAAAAAACCTCTACGGCATTCTGGCGGAAAAAGCCTACTACGGCATGGCCGCAGAAAAAAAGCCCTTAAAAATTCCATCTGGCCGTTTATACATCCTTTCCCTTCTTCAAAGTGAAATCTTTAAAATGGCTTACTTCCGGGATGCAAAATCAACGCAAACCAAACAAGTCAGGTCAGAAACACGTTCTACACGGCCGAGCCACACTGTTCAAAAATTTAACTTATGTTATGAAACTAGTTGGGGAACTCGGCAAAAAGGGCATCAACAGATGTTCACACTATATTCATTTAGCCAATATTTCGGTCCTAGGTTGGGACCTTCATCAGGGCACAAAATGTAGCATGCAAATTAATGTGCCCTGATGAAGGTCCCAACCTAGGACCGAAATATTGGCTAAATGAATATAGTGTGAACATCTGTTGATGCCCTTTTGGCCGAGTTCCCCAACTAGTTTCATAACTTAGGATTTTGTTAGATACGGCAACTTTTGCATTCTCTCTCTTTATTATATATATATATATATATATATAATATATATATATATATATATATATATATATATATATATATATATATATATATATATATATATATATATATATATATATATATATATATATATATATATATATATATATATATATATATATATATATATATATATATATATATATATATATATACATATATATATATATATATATATATATATATATATATATATATATATATATATATATATTATCCAAAAAATGAACAAGTAGATCCTTAAATGTTCAAATGCATACTCATCGAAAACTTAGACCCATTTATTGAATACTAGAACACAGACAAACTCAGCTGAAATCGAATACTACGATTTTTTTTATGGTAAAAAACGATCGGAGTATTAAACTAAATCAAGAGAATATAAAATATTGTCATAAGCACATTTATTTGCAAGGATATAATATAATAATACATATAATATAATTCTCGACGCTATGTTACAAAGTAAGTAATTATTTTATGACTTCAACTTTCCCTTTTATAGTTAGAGCCATTTTAAAACTTGCATCTATTTTTTTTTGCTTCTTCAATATATTCTTTATTCTCTACAAAGTTCACTAACTCAGTTGCCCAGTCAAATAATTCTTTTGACGTTTGCATTGGATTGGTTACTCCTTGGAGGCTGGTTCTAGCAGCCAGCCTTTTCAAAGTCCCTACCCAAGCCATCGCACGCACCCTTGCCATGGGACGTTAGAAAAAAGTGCCACTCTGCAACTAAACCAAAATCTTTCAGATGATGAGTGAGATTAATAATTTTTTTTTGTTTTTGAATTGTACGCGTGCCC
Source organism: Pachyrhynchus sulphureomaculatus (assembly GCA_019049505.1). Lineage (NCBI taxonomy): Eukaryota > Metazoa > Arthropoda > Insecta > Coleoptera > Curculionidae > Pachyrhynchus > Pachyrhynchus sulphureomaculatus. The sequence continues at coordinate 50,602,643 of CM032447.1, forward strand.
CATAAGAAAAATATGTAATTTTTGTAATTTTCTTTTCAGCTGAGTTCGTCTTTGTTAAAGCATTCAATAATTACTTTTCTAAGTTTTCAATGAGTTAGCATTTGAACAATTAGTTTAATAATCAGGATGACTTTCTACTTATTCGTTTTTTTTTGGATAATGTAAATATAATTTTCAAATAAAAGTACTCATACAAAAGGATGACCTTTTAAAAGCAAGGAATAGGCGCAAACGTTAGAAATCTATGCGTGGCGCGTGCAGCGTGACGTTCGCTCCAAATTATTTAATATTTTCCGACTTAATAAAGACCCATTTGTGGGCTTTTTAACATAGCGAATATAATGGTAATTTTTTTTTTTGTTATTTTATAAGTTGTGGGACGCAAGCATGAAAAAATTATTTAAACAATTTCATTGTTGTTATTTTTTTATAAATAAACAATTAAAAAACGCCACGGTTATACTTTGCGAAAGCCAACAAAAAGAGCAAAAAAATGGCGGAAGAACGAAGTTTATACGATAAATAGAACCGGAGATATTGCTTTCTTAATGTGCCGCCGATTAGTGGACTACGATAATTTATCCATATTTTGCAAAATATATATTAGGGAAAAAGAATCTCTATATTGTCTGATTATTGCTTTTTGCTGCATATCTTAACCATAAACAGCATAAATTTCTTCATGGACCTGAGCAGCATTTACGCTTTTATCGAAATAACATTATAAAAAGTAGTGAACTTTTACAGAAACTCCACTCATCTTCAGCGCCCCCTAAATTAAGTCTAAATAAATGAGTTTTAACTGTCTACTGCTGACAAATGTCAGCTTTCAAATGACGCTAAATTTGGCCCCCTACAGTACGGTGTTTGATGGCTTGTCGGCATTAATTCAGAAGAACACCGACCTTTACTAATTAATGTAAGTATAAACTTTAAACTGTGAGATAAACATATTTGTAATTTGCAGAAATTTTCAGTAGATATATTACTTTCTATAAACATAATGTTCGTAGCGTTATTTACAAGACGGCTATTCTGAAACGTCATTGTATTGTGGCTAACTTTACACGAATACCACAACTTGTTAATGGTTATTTGTAATATAGATTTTAATACTAACTTACCGCAATCAGACTAGATGATAAGCTGCCTTTATCCTTAGAACCAAAATGTTCAATGACTTGCCAGTTGCTCTTTCTGGTATTTTCCCCTCCACCACTGTAAAACGGACTTGTGTTTGCTGTTGAAGACGGAGTTGAGAGAGGTGTTGTCGTTCCGGTTCCTTAAAGAAAGAACAGAGTTTTTTTAAGTTGAAAATAATATTACAGTATACAGAAATATATAGAAGGAGAAATTCTTAACTCTAATCATGGCAAAAACCATATTGATTTTTGGTACAGATATGTTGACCACATCCTCGTTTGTTTTAAAGGCTCCTCAAGACAACTCGACAATTTCTTAAATTACATTAATAGCATCCAGCCAAAAAGTCAGTTCACTCTAGAACAAGAAGCAGATAAAAAAATTAACTTCCTTGATCTAAGTATTTTACTTATAAATAATAGTTGCACATTTAAAGTATAGAGAAAACCAACATTCACAGGTATAACAATCCTCAAAGACTCATTCCACCCAAACCAACATAAAATGGCAGCATTCAACTCGTGATCTAAGAACCCTAAAACGTGGAAAAAAAATCAAAAATCTGGGATTATGCTTTTCTCACGAATACAATATTTTCTAAACTGAAATACACAAATTAAAAAAAACCTAAATTTGTTTTCTGAAAAGGTAAAATACTACAACTAATTTTTATTTTTGACACCATGACATGTTTTGCTATACAAGAGCTTCTTCGGATGGTTATTAAAATAATTTCATCATCATTTCTAACAAACTACCCGAAGAAGCCCTCATACAGTGTAACATGTCACGGTATTAAAAATAAAAATTCAGTGGAAAGTTAAGTAGTGTTTTACCTTTTTACAAAACATTTAGTTATGGATTTCCACAAAGTATCGGCTGAATCAATCCAAATACCTAAGTTTAACATGGAATAGTAACGATTCTCTTTTTATGATTATAATATTATCCTCTTCTTCTTCCTCTAGCCATTCTCTATCCTTTGGAGATAGGCCTCTATCGTGTGCTTCCATATGTCCCTATTTTGAGCAATTCGATACCAATTGAGCCCCGCTGATTTTTAATATCGTCATACCAACGTTGTTGAAGTCTGCCCGTGGTCTCCATCTGATCACATTTCCGCTCCAGTTATCAGTATTTCTGGCGACATGGCCAGCCTAGTTCCACTTGAGGAAGGATATCCTTTCAATTATATCATGGACCCCTGTTTTTTTCCTGATCCAATCGTTTGGTTTGCAGTCCCTAAGTGATATACCTAAGATTTTCCTTTCAATTGTTCTCTGGTGAACTTTTTCTAATAACTTTATTTGTCAGAATCTAACTTTCGCTACAATATGTTGTTACTGGTAAGAATGCATTCGTTATATACTTTACTTTTAAGTTTTAAAGAC
>CM032447.1:50607676-50840060 GCA_019049505.1 Pachyrhynchus sulphureomaculatus
AATCTTTTATTATATGGGGATTACCTGACTAGTTTACCAAAGAAAAACCCGTTTGACAGGTAAAAAGGAGGGTGAATCTAATTTCTATTTTAGGGATGGTGATTTTACTTCAGCGTACAACCGACCTTTTATTTATTCAGTTTAGTTTCTAAAGTGCCTTTGAGCTGGTTAGATCGAACAATTATCTAGTGAAGATATTTTAAGACACTGAAGTGGACAGCATCTACCAGGAACTTGAGAGCTTGGAGGAAATGGACATCCCTGAAGAAGCTGCAGAAGATCCAGGACCATCTGAGAGCAAGAGGATGAAAGTTTCATTTTGCAAGGGGCGTTAAAGAGATTTTAAACATGAAATTGTTCATTTTATTAGATCGATGTAAGGTATCCGACAGAAATGCCACGAGAATTTTAATAGCTACTCTAGAAGCACTAAACCTTGACCCTCTTGAGTACAAAGTCTCGAAAACTTTATTACATGATAGAAGGCAAATGTTCAGAGAACAATATAATAAAAATTTTTTTGATAAAGTAAACATTCCTGAAAAAGAGCCCGTGGTTGTCCATTGGGACGGTAAACTTTTACCGGGTGTTTTAAAAAATGAACAATGTGAGCGAATAGCTATAGCTATTTCATATCGCGAAAAGGAACAGCTGCTGGGAGTTCCTGTAACAGCAAACAGCTCTGGAGAGGAGCAAGCCGTAGCCGTATATGAATGCCTACATGAATGGGGTCTTCTCAACACCGTCAAGGCGATGTGCTTCGACACTACAGCATCCAACACGGGAAGACTCAAAGGAGCATGCGTCATATTGGTGCAAATGTTAGGAAGAGAATTGTTTATACCTAGCTTGCCGTCACCATATCTTGGAAATTCTGTTAAGAGGCGTATTCGACACAAAAATGGGATCAACCACTGGACCTCATCCAGACATTTTCAAGAGATTCCTCACTGCGTGGCCCAAGATAGACAAAGGAAAATACGACACAGGTATCAGTGATAATCTAATACAAAAGCAGCTAACTCCAGAAGTAATTGCAAATATTACTGCTGAATTCGAGACCAAATTAACCAGCCACCCAGAGATGACTACAAGGAGCTATTGCAGTTGGTTCTCGTATTTGTTGGATCACTAGACGGCAACATTGTGGGTTTTAGAACTCCAGGAGCCATTCATCACGCTAGGTGGATGGCAAAGGCTATTTAGTGCTTAAAAAAGTTCATTTTTCGTCGTCAATTTAAGATGTCTAAAGAAGAAGAAAGTTCTGTGCGTGCCATTTCTGTTTTCCTAGTTAAAATTTATTGTAAAGCTTGGTTCAATGCTCCAAAAGCTCATCTTGCACCAAAGCAAGATTTAAGTATTTTGCATAGTCTGTTAGACTATAAAGAATGTGACAACGACATTGCAGAAATAGCCCTGACCAAATTTTCGAACAATTTGTGGTATTTGAATGCAAAGTTGGTGGGATTATCGTTTTTTGATCCCACCATTACAGACGATGAAAAGTTGTTAATGGCTAATAAATTGCTCAGTAGCACAGATGAACCATCACAGTACGCTAGGGTTGTAAATCCAAAAGTTAGGAAAGAACTTAAAGAAGTAGTTGATGGAGGATTGGTAAATTTACTTACCAAAGAAACGTTTACATTCTTTGACCAATTTAATATAAAAACAGATTTCCTAAGACAACATCCAAACACCTGGCCTCAAAATAATGACTTCCAAGAAGGATTGAAAATTGTCAAAACATTAAAAGTAGTTAATGATATGGCTGAGCGTAGTGTTAAATTAATAACCGACTTTAACGACCTTCTGACAAAAGATGTAGACCAAAAGCAATATGTCCTGCAAGTTGTAAGTAAATGCCGAGCATTATATCCTGACGTTTCAAAAACTACTTTAATAAAAGCTCTAGAATAGATTAGATAACTATATAAAATTATCAACTCATGTAGGTACTACGTCTGTATCTTTTCTGTGTCTGTATTGTATGTATTATATACCTAATTTTTATATTTTAAAAATAAAAAATGTCATTAGACTTATCAGTATTACTTGTTTTTTTTATTATATTTCTACTTTAAACTCAAAAATATACCAAAAAAAAAAGCAAAATTTATCAACAAACAATACGAAGTATGCTTCTAGTGGTACCAGGTCACGTTTTTGGGGCTAAAGGCTGTTGTAACTCGGTTTGACTTAAAATAACAACAATTATGTATAGAATATAAATTTTGAAGAACAATATTAGCTTTCTTTTGAGATATTAAGCGTGTTTCTATTATTTACCGTTCTGGAGTTATGGCTCCATATGTCAGCTTTTTGGCCAAAAATTTGGATTTTTTCAAACTTTGAGCGACGAGCGGCACGGGTTAACGTCGTTTAATCGAGCTCAAATTTCGGCTATCTCAATATCTGGAAAGGGGAATCGTTTTGAAGAGTCCAGACGAACAAGATTCCGACATTTTTTTCCCCCTCTCTGAGATCCGGTCACTCTAATATATATATATATATATATATATATATATATATATATATATATATATATATATATATATATATATATATATAAATAAATATGTATGTATGTATGTATATATATATATATATATATATATATATATATATATATATATATATATATATATATATATATATATATATATATATATATATGTATGTATGTATGTATGTATATATATATATATATATATATATATATATATATATATATATATATATATATATATATATATATATATATATATATATGTATATATACAATCCACCCTGTTTATAGTGAAACTCTATATAGTAAAAAACTCTTTATAGTGCAATTTTTTCAAGACCTAGAATATCTTACATACTTAGCAATATATACGGATTTTCTCTTTATAAAGTGAAAAACTCTCTATAGCGAAATTTCGGTCAACATTTTGGTCTTTCACTATGTAGAGTGTCGACTGTATATATATATATATATATATATATATATATATATATATATATATATATATATACATATACATATACATATGTTACAATAGCGATTTTCACGGACGGTGGAATGTAATACATTAAAATTCCGGGTTTCAATCCGTTCGTCTAACAATGAATTTGCACGACGTTTCGTTAAAAATCTCATTTGGTATTTTCAAGGACTCTTGCTGCTGCTGCTACTCGATACTGTGATCTTGCTTCTGCTGCCGCTCGAAGCTAACTGAGAGATTGAAGTGCAGTCGCCCTCTTTTATAGGTCGGCGTCTTCGCAGATTGTAGGTGAGGGGGTCGGGAATGTTCGTCTGGGCATCGGTGTTTGCCGGTGGGGTGCTCGTATCAGTGGCAATTACGGGTTGTGGCGCTATGCTGACTGGTGATTTCTCGATGTTTTGGTTATTCCTTGGTTTAGCTAGTAGGCCCTTCCATGTAGTGGATATGTTCAGTGCATCATCCTCTTTATTTAGTTGTCCATTCTTTTTGACGACAAGTGTATGTATTTAAAATAAAAGAATATGAATAGGTCTTGTTGCTTTGAAAAGTAATTTATCTTTCGAAATTAGATTTTATATATGTTATAAAAATGTCGATATCATATTAAGTCTTTTTCATTTAAAATTTAGATTAATACAAACGACATATTTTTTCTGACCGATTTGTATTCTGAATAAAATATATAAATTGACTTTGATATATTATTGACTTTCGTTTACACATTTGACAGTGTACCTATATTGGAATATATTTTGGACCCACATATTAAACTTATAAATTATTCAGAGGCATGATTATATATTCTATTTTTCTTTTTTGCTGTTGTATTTTTCGGTTGTATTCGTATTTGAAAACAGTTTCTTCTTATTCTGTAAACATTAACATCACTATTTTGAAAATTAAATAAAATTTGTTTGTTTTTCTTTCTTCCCAATATTTACATTCCGTGCCATCTTTGGCAATGATATCATTCCAGATTTAAGTATCAAATCAATTATGGAAAAAGGCCGTACGTGCTTTGCTCTTGCACCAAAAGTACGGGAGTTGAAAGTTATTGACTACCGGGGACAGGAGGAGACTACGAGGAATAACAAGCTGTATATGTGCGATAAATATTCCTAGTATACGTTTCTTTGGGAGAATTAAACACGATAAATCCTTGGAAGTATTTATAGAATAAATTAACAACTCTTCTTTGATGTCCCAAGAATTAAAGTTTCTGGTCAGTTCAATGCCTCTAATCAAGCGAATAGCAATAGTAGCAATCCTGTCGATAGAATCGAACAGATAAATAATATGTTTACGCGTAGAGCCCAAAATATGAGAAGCAGTATTTCCCGGACCTCGATCCATTAAATCCGATTTCAAATATGTATCCCACCTGAGAACAAGAAAGAGACGGTCTTAAACTATCTGTTATTTCAAGGCCAAGTGGTCCGTTTTCATCGACAATACTCCATCGAAAGTTTCCGGCGGGATCGGCTCTCAGTTCTACCAAGTCCTACTTCAGATATGCGTCCCAGCCAAGTGCGAAGCGGGAAAGATTCTGATTTTATCGTCAGTTTTTTCGGGTCTGAGTGGCCTCCAACTAACACTAACATTCCTTTATAGCTTTAGGAATTTGCGGATATCTGCTAAGTGGTATGGTAAGACAGAACCATATCGCCAGGCTACGGCTGCCACTGAACTATTAATTCGACCCATAAGTTGCTGACCGATACCATAAACCAGTTTTCAATTACCCATGCAAAGAATTACTGTGACAATAATGGGATAACCTGTCGATAGTCGATGGAAATCAACATATCGATAGTTATTTGTAATTCTCAATATTATTTCCAACTAGAAATCTTTACCCTCCACAACTTTTAATCCTGTATAAAGCTCAAATTCGACCAACGATGGAACACCGGTATCATGTTTCGGGTCCTGCTTCCAAACATACACTGCGTTTGTTGGATTTTATTAAGAAGCGAGATGATTGATCGTGTTTTAATTTAAATATGCGGAGGCCTGGATTTGTCTGAAACAAATAAATTTATTTAAACCTTAGTTTGTGGTATTCATATACTAAATATATTAATAACATATTTTAGGACGATATTTTTAGGAAACCTAAATCCATATTTATTGCGACAACCCAAAATAGGTAACATAGATTTATAACGGATTTTATGGGGATTTATGGTGATATTTATAGTTTAATTTGCAAGGTATAAAGACATGCATTTTATTTTGCAAGAAATACTACTTCTTCTTTTTGTAGTGTCTATCGGTTTCAGATGTTAGCTTTTAACATAGCTATTTTACCTTTATTGACTGCTAGTCGAAGTACATAACAAGCATGATCCTTCTTCTGCCTGGGCCTCTCCTCCCTTATACTTTTCCTTATCAAATGAGTTGCAGTAGGTCATATTGATGTTCGTTACGCATTATATGACCCAGGTGACGGCCCGTAGCCCCGTGGCGTAATAGCTTGCTTGCGGTGCAGAAGGTCTCGGGTTCCAACCCCGACAGGTCGGTATACTTTATTTATTAATTTATTTAAGTATATCTGGCCTGACTACGTACATAGGTAATAGTTCACTACTCAGTATATATCACCACTACACCAAACACTTTATTTTTGCCCCCAACGCGCGGTTCGCTTCATCAGGAGCAACGACTGACAGTCAATTATCGCTCTTGGAGCTAACATGGTTAGTGAAACGCGCATCGAGCACAAAAATAAAGTGTTTGCTGTAGTGGTGATATGTACTGAGTAGTGTCATTGTGCCAAAGATTCCACATTTTCAATATAGGTGCTAATTGTTTGCGGAAATGCAATAATATCCGTGGCAGCAGAACTGCGTGGTCTAGAAGGTGCTGTAAAATATATAAATGTATGTTTTGGCACTTGGACAATATTGACGGGTATTACGACATCCTCGTCTCACGACATCCTCGCCGGTATCCTCAGAATATGAAAAAGGGTTAAATTCCTACTCAGGCGGGGAAGCCAACAATAAAAAAAAGTTTTTTCGGCATTTCCGCACTTTCCGATCTTTATTCATTCTGTGCAGTACGCCCGGATAAACAAAGAATCTTAATAAGCGGATCTTCGTTTGCAGGGAAAGATAATGGCACCTGTAGATGTTACCCATTTTTATGAAACTCGATCTAGCTCTTTCTATCCTTTGGTTAATGTCTTGTAAGTATTTAATGTAATTTGACCAGCTGGTATTTGGTCTTTGCTGATGACAATATATTTGATTTCCCTGACATTAAAATCCAAACCATACCCACAGCTGGCCTCCGGTATTATAAAAGCTCTTTACACTGGCCGCGAACAAAAGAGTGTCTTCTGCATACTCGATGCTATTGATAGGCTTGCCATTTATTAGTATGCCCTCGTCAGTATCTGTCAGGGCATACTAATTTTCATGATATGTTCCCAGTATGCAGTGCAGGGAGCACGCGATCCTGTTATGCACCTCCTTTTACCATAATTTCTTCAGTAATTTTATTTTCTGCCCTTATGTTTGCAGACTGATTATAATAAAAGTTATGAATAATGATGATGCTGAACGCTCTGGACGCTCAAATGACGTGGTTACACTGGAAAACATCAAAAAAAATCCACGAAATTGCTTTGGATGACCGTAAAGTGAAATTGCGTGAGATAATTGACACCCTAAAGATATCAAAAGAACGTATTTGTCATATTTTGCATGAACATTTGGGCATGAGAAAGCTCTGTTCGAAATGGGTACAGCGTTTGCTCACAGTGGACCAAAAACAATAACGTGTTGATGATTTTGAGCGCGCTGTTTGGACCTGTTTAAGGATTTTTTCATGCGATATGTGACAATTGATAAAACGTGGATCCACTGCTACACACCCGTAGTCAAATCGGCAGCCGGTGAAAGCCAACTGAAGCGACCAAAGACACAACAATCGGCTGGGAAAGTTTTGCCCTCTGTATTTTGGGATGCGCATAGAATAATTTTTGATCGACTATGCTGAGAAGGGAAAAAACCATCAATAGCGAATATTATATAAATTTACTGGCGCATTTGAAGGCAGAAATGAATATGAAAAAAAGTGCTCTTTCATCAAGACAATGCACCGTGTCACAAGACAATGGTTACGATGGCAAAATTGCATGAACTGAAGTTCGAATTGCGTCCTCATCCACCGTATTCTCCAGATTTGGCCCCCAGCGACTATTATCTATTCGCGGACCTCAAAAAATTCTCGCGGAAAGGAGATTTGGCTCTAATGAAGAACTCATCGCCGAAACTGACGCTTATTTTGAAGGCAAAGACAAATCCTTCTACAAGAAAGATATATAAATATTAGAAACGCTCTTGAATATTGATGAATAAAGTCGAATCGGTCTTTATTATTTAGGTCAGCCTTCATTCAACTCGTCGTGCCTAACTCTATTAAAAGCTTTTTGATAGACGATAAAACATACGTTATGTCGTAGTTTAGTCTCTGCAACGTTGAAACAAAACCTGAAGTTCTCATCGCAAATTATCTGGCCCTGCAGCTTTTCCATTTTTCATCTCTTCTATTACAGCTTTAACCTCTTCGAATATAATTATAGGTCCACTGTTGAATTCGCTATTGAATGGAATACTACTTCTGTTTTCTTCGAAGTTCTGCCTGCCAGTGTATTACGTTGGTCATCGGTCAAATAGCCTGTCGTCTTAGGTTTCCATAAAACTGCTGCTCTATTCTTTTGCAATGTATTTCTAACTATTTTTTTTTAGCTTGTTTAACTGCCCTCTTTATTTCGTTATCTATTTGTGTGTATCTTATATTTATCTTTAACCTTCCTTCTGTCGTCCATCATTTTAAGTATACTAAATGTCATCCAGTTCTTTTTAGTGTTCCGTACGGAACACTTATAAGATAACTTCGGTGTATGTCTGTCTGTCTGTCACACCCGATTTTCTCCGAAACTATTTGTCATAGAAAGTTGAAATTTGGTAATATTATAGGAATTGATGGCCTCATCAAAGCCGTGTAGTTTTGAAAGTCAAATTTTGACTTTTGGCGGGTGAAATCGGAAGTGAAAAAAAAATTTTTTTAGTAGGTTATCGAGTGTGGTGTCAAATGAAAGCTTGTGAAAAATATATATATATAATGTAATACTTGCACACATTTTTCTTTGTATTATTTTTAAAAACTCGCGAAAAATCGTTGTCCCCCACCTTATCTCTGCTACTGAACAAAAAATTTTGAAAAAATTCTGAAATATTCTAGAGGGGGTGTGGATTGAACGAAAATTATCACGATTGCATTATCTTTAATAATTTATCTGGTATATAAAAAAAAAAAAAAAAAAATTTCAAGATCATCAATTTTCAGTAGAGATTGAAAACTCATTTGGGGTGTGTTTTGTGAAGTCACTGATCATTTTATACCACCGTAACAACATTTTTTATTTTAAAAGCAATCAGCGTACGGAAAACTTGCACTTGACCGGTTATTTATTTCTATATTTCCTGATAAAATTCCTGTGTTTTCTTTATCTCCGTTTCTGTCTCATTTGACTGTACCGCTAAGGATATTTCATTTTTCAGAAGATTTTGTACCTTTTGCTTTATTTCGTCATATTGCAGTTTTCTAAAATCATACTTTGTCAGCTTCCTTATCTTTATTTTCTTTAGTTTGAGTCTGATTGTTCCAACTAATAGGTTGTGATAGGATATCAGCACCTGGGTAAGTAAGTTACTGAGTTTTTATATATTTTTACTGATCATATTTTTAGTCAATGTGGTTTCTGACGATATGATTTTGGCTATCTCGAGGTAACCTTCAAGTATATAGACGTCTGGGTGGTAACTTGAAAAAAGTATTCGTTGTAAATAATCCGTGCTCTATTGTGAAGATGGTCGGTTGATCACCTCGCTCATTACGTTCTTCCAGTCCATAAATGCCTATAATTGCTTCACATCTTCTCCCTCGCCCATTTTGCCATTGAAATCCCCGATCACTAATGTTATACTTCATTTTTCAAACTTCTCATTATGTTAGCTAGATCTTCGTAGAACTTTTCAACCAATTTATCTCGTTTGTCAAATTCAAAAATCTTTTTATTATTAATGGTTTTACATACATGTTCATGTTCTGTGGATACAGACTTTACATCATTCTCATCCACAGAGAAGCCTTGGTATGTGAACCTTATGTAAGTACAAACTTTGTAGTATATTTGGTCATTTTTTCTTTAAGAATAATACTCACTTCATGGACTGATACTACTACAGTATCTTATTACCTATGTATAATAATAAAACCCGTTACATTTTCATAAAATCAAGCCATGAAAGTTAAATAGTTTATTATCGTCATCGTTAACTAATTACAACAGTACTTAATAGAGGTAATTATATATTCCCATATGTATGCTTTAACCGAGTAACTATTAATAAAATGTAAATTATTATTAATATGAATTTAGTTTAGGAATTAATGGTTTATGGATATAATTATCGATTATGGTATCACAACCAGGCGCATTTTAGGTATTTGAGATTCTAAGATATGTTTTATAATTGTAGAAGGTGTCGTGAATCAGAACGGCATATAAAAAGACGATTTTTTGCAGATCCAATCCTTTTATTCGATATTTATCTAGCTATAATGGTTATAAAAACAGACGTAGGAAACTGGTAAGGCAATATTATTACAAATACCTATATAGTACGTGGGCGGGAAACTAGTAAGAGTAAATGGAACTTCAGTAAAGTAACAGGCTAGAAGACTAGTAGAAGGTAATGGGACTTTAATAAAGTAACAGGAAAAGGATCGCCGAGGGCAGCACAGTACAAAAACAGACAGAAAAATGGAGTTGACGTATATCAACTCATGGACGATGAACGCTGAATAGAGATAGATAAAAAGAAAGAGAGAATGGATAACCACAACTGCTTTTACTAAAAGTTTTCGATTAAGGTTCAGAAAAAAAAAATAGTAAAAGAGGAATTTATTTTGTGCCAAATCAATATAAACTTTTTAAATACGCCTTTTGTTATATTTGTATAGAAACAATTACTTAAAAGAAAACAGATGCTCAACTTATCTTAAAATGTAATTCTGCTCATTTTTATTTCAGTGTATAGAGCCCAGAAAGCTTATGCATTGAATAAAAGATGTCTGCATCGGATAATTCTCCCATTTAGTTTTCTTTGTTGCTAACGGCTACTATCTGAAGCTTTTAATGATTTGTATTTATATAAGTAACATCCGAAGCTGATTTCGTAACTCAAGTATTATTTTTCTGCTTTATAAAAATTGCTTTACTTTGCTTTATAAACTTGGCTTTTCTTCAGAATGCAATGTAATAATTCTGAACTAAAGATGTAATGATAAAAATCCGTAAAAATATCAAAAGTAAGTAGAGTACATTTTTTTGGAGGAACAGATTTCTGGATTAAATCACGTGTTAAATAGCAGCTATTCATAAATTTATCACTAATTTTGCTTTAAAACCAAAAATTAAATAAAATATGGTATAATCCTAGGGGGTAGAGGGGCTTGTCACATTCCTATGCTCTTAAAAACAGGGCGTTCTTTTTATTGGCCGTTTTTTTTTTTGTGAAGAAGCTTCCATCCCCACGTTTTTAACGATTAAAGTTTCACTGAATGAAAGGGTTTTCTTTTGTGAACAATCTGTCGCCCTTTTGCGCCCCGAAATTTGCGCTAGCCTCTTATAAGTAGCACCACCTTTAATGTACTTCTAGTCCCATAAACCAGGCCACGGCACAGAGTATGACGAATATTTTTAGGATATTATTTGAAAATATTTTTGTTTGTTTCCTTTCTTATTTTTCCATTTTAGGTTCCCTGCCCCTGCCAAAAATTTTATTATTATCATAAGTATCTCGATAGTAATGGTAATAATGCTCTTCCCCCTACGTATAATGTCAATAACTATTATATTTCAAATAAAACAAGGTATAAGGGATAAAGACTCGGAAAATTGTTTTGCGGTTAATTTTGCAAATCTTCTATCCAATCCAGAAATAACACTACATGCATTTTTTATTTTATCGATCAGTCAGCGTTTAGTGACAATTTCATTTACTATTATATACTGGTCTATTCTATTACTGACCATATTTTGTTATACAAACATACAAAATCTAGCAAAACCACTTGGGTCAAAATAAGTAAAACGGGGCACCTGAAACTTTTTTTTCTCGGATTTCAAAGATAACTAAGCTTTTCGATAGAGGTACAAGGTACTTAGTATATATCACCGCTACACAAACACTTTATTTTTGCACTCGACGCGCGTTTCGCTAACCATGTTAACTTCATCAGGAGCAATAATTGACTGAATTATCATCGCTCCTGATGAAGCTAACATGGTTAGCGAAACGCGCGTCGAGTGCAAAAATAAAGTGTTTGGTGTAGTGGTGATATATACTGGGTAGTATCATTGTGCCAAAGATTCCTTTTGACCCCTTATTTTTTTTGTAATACTTCAATTATTTTGCGAATAATTGCAAGTTGAATATTTATGTATAGAACTTTTCATTTATTCATATTTCGGAAACGAATAGAGATAAGTGAGTTACTTTTTTTTTAGATGCTGCTAAATGTTTATACTTTTCAGTTCAATTCATGCAGTTGTAAAGATTTAAGTTAATAATCATAAACAATTTTTTTAAACAATTCCGAATTAAATCATGTTCTCGGTTTCACTCGAAAATGAGATCGCACTCCTTTAATGCGTAAAACGCCACTGAATGAATTTTTAAAAAAAAAGTAGTAGCCTCTTATATTAAAGAAGGTATTAATATTTCTCTGATGAAGCCCGGCCTCCCAGGTGCTCGTGAACTCTAACGCGCGAGCCGTTAACCCTGATGCTCTCGAAAAACTCATTAATTTTTTAACGAAGGAATTATAATAGTAATATCAAGACTTTTTGAATTTATTACTTAATAAACATTTAAGTAAAAATTATACAATTCATATTAAATTATTTCAAACATTATTCTTCAGAACTAGAAAATATTTTGCAATTCGATTGGTTATTTTTTTCGGTATAAACGCATGGGACTGGTGAGTCTTAGTTTTACCTGTTCGATGCTTGGATTGATAAATGTTTTCGTGAGCCTGACATTCTTTGTTTGTACAAAAATCGAACCTTACATTTTTAAAATAATTAACTGCCCAATCAAACAAGAGTTTGATTAGGCAGTTGCTTGCTTCGATTGATGTTTTCGTGAGCCTGACATTCTTCGTTTGTACAAAAATCGAAGCTTACATTTTTTTAAAATAATTAACTGCCCAATCAAACAAGCGTTTGATTGAGCAGCTAATTTAATTTTCACTATTTCTCTGAAGACTTGTAGTTCTCGCTGCACTTTTAACGCATCCACCAATCCCATCGCAAGCCCCTTTTCCATGGCAAGTGGCGAAAAAATGCCACTCTGCACTAATGCCACATTCAGATTCATGTGAGAGTAAAGAAGAAAAAATGGACTTGTGTTTATATTGAAACCCAGCTCTGTCAGAAAAATAATAAATTTTTTCAATGGCAGAGTCGCCGAATGTTACCTTTAAATGTTGAATCAATTTCTTATCATACAAATCAAATGAAGCCACTGAATGTTTCCCGTTCTCTGATCAGAGAATATTTACTCAAAAGTATTTTTTAATTATATAGTAATGTGTCATCCTATTATATATTTTTATTATTTAAATATTAAATATAATTAGACCAAATTTTGAAATTAATACAACAATAGTCTAGTAAGAATCTAAAAATAAAATATTGTATATCTTTATATATGTACATACAATAACCAGGATGATAAAATACCAAAATGATATTTGATATTTTTAAATTATGTTTTCAATATAATACCCATCTTATATCGATCTATTTGTTGAAACAAGAAATTTATTAACTTGAAATAGATGCTCTCATGGCATTGGTTAGATTAGACTATGCGGTATCAAATATATTATAGAATTCCGGACTAAAACTCCGGAATAAATCTCACATCTTATACTTAACAAATTGTTCTAGAGACAGTATATCGTATATAATTGAATGATGAAAAATAAAGTAGTGCATACCATATAGAGATCAATTGTGCAACGAAAATTTTCCATCTTTAATCAAAAAATGCTTTCATACTCAGCTTACATCAGTCAAAGAATATTTAGCACTTGAAGCTATTTTAAAAAAAGTTCATCTTTGATATTATTCGCTAATAAGTTAGAAAATAGTTACTCGAACATTTTAAATCAATTTACTCATTTTCACGAATATTAACTTTATACCTAACCTATTTAAAAGTTATATTCAAGAGAAATATAAATTTTTAATAAAATTTTCCATGTTTCAACAAAAAAAAAATGTATTTACTTTGCATGACTTTCTCAAGAGATCCAATAAGATGCTAACCTATTATAGATGGCAGATCGATAGAACAGGTAAATGAATTCAAGTACATTGGTATGAATGTCTCTCAAGTAGTCACAACCTGACTAGAGACATTAAAGGTCAAATTAATAAAGCAACCGCAATGTCTGGGTGTCTAAGAGACACTATGTGGGCAAACAAATACATGAGAATGGATAGCAAATTAAGAATTTATAAGGCATATATACGACTGGTTATGACATACGGCATAGAAACCAGAGAGGACCCTAGCCAAATTAAACGAATATTGCGAGCTGCTGAAATGAAAACATTGCGAACAATCATGGGAAAGACCTTAAAAGATCACGTAAGAAACTCCGACATCAGAGAACAATGTGGAATATTGGATATAGGGATGGGGGCGACAGAGAAGATGACAATGGTATGATCACGTGAGGAGAAAGCCAGACGACCCCGCATTGTATTGGAAGGGAAGCCAGGAGGTACGCGTCCACGTGGAAGACCACCGAAAAGATCGAAGGACAGTTGGCAGTCTACTTCACAGAAATTGCTACGAAATCGGAACTAACAGATCAGTAGATCTCAATCAAGAAGAAGAAGAAGAAGACTTTTTCTTTACCCAATGAGTTTATTAAGTTAATTAAAAAAAAAACTTACCGCTTTCATTTGATGATTCTGAAAATAGTTTTGGATGTTGCTTTAAGCTAGTCCATCGCCTACCAATGCCTCTTTTTAAAGTTGAATTGTCCTAAAACAAACATAATTTTGTGAAATACAATCTGAAATATTTATTAAGTTTAGAAAGTTAAATACTATGTCCAAATAATTCCAATTTATATGAATAAAATATATTTATCATCCGTTTACGATAACGTAAGCAAAATAAACAAATAAATAAACAGATCAAGAATAAACAATTTTTTAGGTTATTATCGAGTTTAGTCTTGTTGTCTTTTTTTTATGGGTCTAGCACACGTGCTGCAGGGAAGTCCCTAAAGTGCTCCAGGAGCGGCATGTGTGCGGAAAAAAAGCGATTCACGTTGTTCTTGAATCGCTGTAAATTGTACTCAGTGGGAAACACAGCGCTGGGCAAATTATTCCAAAGGGATGATGTTCTCCATATAAAAGACTGCTTGAAAAGCGTTGTAAGCGGAGTAACAAGCTGAACCTCATACGGATGTGAAGCACCAGCGCGACGTGTATTTCTAATATGCACTGCTTTGGGAGGAATTAAGCGGGCTACATTCTTCGAACACTTTCCATGAAAATACTTGTAGAACAGACTCAAGTCGCCAACCGTTCTTCGATGTTCCAGCGAATCACGTCCGCCGGTCAGTTCCGGGTCTCCAATCAGACGAACAGCTCTTCTCTGAACAGAATCCAACAAATGCAGTGTATGTTTGGGAGCGGAGCCCCAAACATGGGAGCAGTATTCCATAGTTGGTCGAATTTGAGCTTTGTAAAGAATTAACAGTTGTTGTGGAGTTGCTATGCCTGCAACATGTTCATGCCAGGACATATTTGCTCCCAAATTAACGCCCAACAAATTGAGCGACGATGCTAGGGGAATGGAGTGCCCCGACATAATTATGTCGGACTCAGCAACGTTAACTTTTTTAGAAAAAACTGCCGCCTGTGTTTTTGTAGCGTTAAATTCCACTTGGTTATTGTCACCCCAAGATATAATTTCTTCGAGGTCTTTGTTAAGTTGAACGACCTCCTGCTGTCTACGGTTATTCGCGTGAGTAGCCGATATCCGAGCGTTCAAAGCGAATGAAGAGACAAGCGTACTGTGGTCTACAAAGCTGTAGATTTGATTCCCGGTCTTTTCCAGCAGATCGTTAATGTAAATGAGAAAAAGAGTAGGAGATAGTATGGAGCCTTGGGGCACACCGACGTTGATTGTGAAGGTGTTAGAAAGAAATCCGTCGACCGCCACTCGTACTGTCCAAAAGGACCTGGAATTGTTGGGACAAGCGAGAAGTTTGTTTCTAATTCGTTGATTGTGTGCCTCCTTTGTTTCGTCGATAATTCCTTTGCATCTGTTCCGAGCACGAACAAAGGTGTTACGATTTATGGTGTTAGGATTTTCACGCCATTGTCGGTAGGCAATATGTCTATATCCAAGATTTCATCAAATATTATTACCAATTTAATGATTTTAAATTTTCATTCCTTGAAATATTAAAGAACGATTGGCTACTCGAGTTCCTCCCAGAGTGTTGTATGTTGGGAATACAGGTCCCACTAATACATCACATTCTTATGACATTCGGGCTGTTACGCCTTGTATTACTCTTTTCAAGAATTCTTTTATGAAAAGAATTTTACCCCTTTGATTCTAGAGCAGGGTTGAAAGTCTGGTTCGTATCAATTTTTTGACTTAATCTTGGCATATACAGTACAAAACGTCATAACAAAAAATACTTTCTATAGACACACACAACTTTAGAGTGTAATAATTATTTCGTAATACTCGTATGAATGTAAATAAGTCCAAAAAATTGAATAAATTCTTTTAAACTTCTCCTATTGGACCATTTTTATAGTTTTGGAAATCGCAACAACTATAATTTAATAAATACTGGTTTTTGATCAAGATAATTATCGTAATGACACTTAAAGAAATCCAACAACTGGTAGATAGTAATCGAATAACATAGGTACAATGAACAAGGAGACATCATCAAGAATACCAACAAAGAGGGACCATTTAATTTTCAACGTGTGTGATTACACAGGGAGTGTTAATATACTGTTACGCAACGCTAATATGTGCTGTTTTAAATTAGTATTACAAATGTTAAAGTGCAGTTTGATAATAGACACGATTATTTAACAAAAACGTAACCTAATATTTGGTGATCGTGTTCTAAACTCTACTTGTGTCGTAATTGAAGTAGGCCAAAATCAACATCGGAGTTTAATAATTATTTCGTAATACTTTAATGAAAATAAGTCTAAAAAATAGAATAAATTCCTTCAAACTTCTCCTATTGGACCATTTTTGTAGTTTTGGAAATCGCAACAACTATAATTTAATATAATACTGGTTTTTGATAAAGATAATTATCGTAATGAAATCCAACAACTGGTATTTAGTAATCGGATAACAATGAACAAGGTTACATCATCAAGGATATCAACAAAGAGGGACCATTCAATTTTCAACGTGTGTGATTACACAGTTAATATATTGTTACGCAACGCTAATATGTACTGTTTTAAATTAGTATTATCTCGTTACAAATGTTAACGTGCAGTCTGATAATAGACACGATTATTTAACAAAAACGTAACCTAATATTTGGTGATCGTGTTCTAAACTCTACTTGTGTGGTAATCGAAGTAGGCCCAAAATCAACATTTCCCTCCTGGTATTTTATAGGGTATGTACTTACTTAGGAATTCAATTTAACACCCAATAACTTTAAAAAAAACCTTTTACAGCTTAAAATTTAATGTTTTCAAGTTTTGCCTTTAAGTAAATTTCTTGTACCCTTTTAATATTTTATAAAGTAGTTCGGCTCATTTTGGTAACTTTAACGGCAAATATACTTAAAAATGTATTAAAAGCCGCTTATAACGGTATTATAAGAAATACTCTTTGATCTTAACTTTTAATTAGGGCTGTTGTGATCACTTTGTTCGTAGCCAGATATTAGTAGTGACAATAGCTCCCATTAATTTTCATTAAAAATATTTAAATTAGACTGTAAGACCTGAAGAGGTTTTTTTTTCTATATATAAAATGGTTTGTAAATACCAGTAAAATCATTAATTTCAGAAAATTTATTTCTGAAATTAGAAAAATTTTGAGCAAGTTAACAACGCCGTAAATATTTCTGTTGTAAAGTTTAAAAAATTCATTTGAATCATATTTTTACAGATTTTATACCAACCAAGAACACGTGTATTTTTAATTAATAACAATGAAAGTCTTTTTTTAATTGAATCTGGATAGTTATTTCCGCAGTTAATAGTAACTAAAGATAGGTATAGAGTACTTTTCTTAAATGTATGCTATAGAGTCAGACTCTACAAGTGGTTACTACAGTAAATATAGAAGAGTACACTATAACGTATTGCGAAAATAATATGCAATAACTTTTAATCCCTTAAAACAACTTCTTACAGATTTACCGAATAGCACACGTCACTTGGATTTCAGATCCTACGACTCATAAAATCACACAAGTTATTGTACGGAATTAAATTAAAATTTGATTGAAATTACAGAAGCCTTGTTCCTTTGAGAAGGTTCAAATTTCTTCATGTGACAATTTATCGCCACAATGTATGTCTCCAAAGAATTTGTATCCATTACGAGAGAATGCCGTATATCCTATAGAATATGCACGGAGGTTTTGTCTTTACCACATAGCCTGTATGTTATGGGGCCATTGGGAATTCTCATTTTCTCTAAATGTTTCGTTAGGCGTCGGTGACCGGTAATCAGTCCTACCACTAGTTTGATCTGGACCCGTGTTAAAAATGGGACGTGAGAGTTTTTTTGAAGGGTCGCTTTTTACGTTCCTTGCATGTCTTTGGGCAGATAATGAGAGCTAACGATATAAATATTGTTGTTGTGGCCATTTATTTATTGTCTTTTTCACCACTTGCTTGGGTATACTAAACGCCGGTTTTCGACCCCTATATCTTTTGGTGCCTTCGTATCTTGCTAGTTCATCTCCTTTTTCATTACTTATTATCCCCGAATGTTTCTGAATTCACACAAGTTGAATACTGTTGTTCTTGGCAGATAGTTCTAACAGGTCCCCTTAAAGGGGACTTCACATGATCGAGCGGGTGCAGTACGAACTTTAGGAACCGTCCCTGAGAAATTTTCACCGTTTTTTTCTAGTGAATTTTCACTATGTCAGTGTGTTGTTGAAGCATATAACATACAAATAAAATATAACGCGTGGTTCAAAATGACAACTCTTAATGGAAAAACCCGTATAAAAGCTATATATAAAAAAAAACTGTCCAGGTGCAAGTCAGACTTGCGCAATTACTGTTCAGTACGTTGATTGCTTTTAAAATAAAAATTTTTGTTATGGAGGTATAATATGATTAATGACTTCACAAAACACACCCCACATGAATTTTCAACAAAGTTTGTTTCCGATCTTTGTTAAAAACTGATGACCTTTTTTTTTTTTTTTATATATCAGTTAAATTATTAAAGGTAATGCACTCGTGACAACTTTCATTTGATCTACACCCTGTGGAGAATATCTCAGGATTTTTCAAAATTTTTTGATCAGTACTTTTTGAGATAAGGGGGCACAGCGATTTCTGACATTTTTTTTTGGAATAATACAAAAAAAAGTGTGTGCAAATATTATATTATATATATATATATATATATATATATATATATATATATATATATATATATATATATATATATATATTTTGGAATTTTACAAGCTTTCATTTGATACCACACTCGATGACTTGGTAATTTTTTTTTTTTCACTTCCGGTTTCATCTCCCAACACTAACTCTTAAAGTCAAAATTTAACTTTCAAAACTACACGGCTCTGATGAGACCATCAGTTCCTCTATTAGTGCCAAATTTCAACTTGTTATGTCAAATAGTTTCGGAGAAAATCGGGTGTGACAGACGGACAGACATCCAAGTGATCTTATAAGTATTCCGAACGGAAAATTTGCTCTAATTTATAAAATACCGCTTATATGTGAACACTGAATAATAACTGATGTTTTTTATAGAAATGTTGACTCATACTGAATCTGATCTAAATTGTTAAAAATGATATAGCAGATAAAACAGAGAAGAACTTTTAAAGTGGCATTTCTCTAGATAAATAAACGTTCTCAGTATTATGTTGGAAATGTAAATCCAGAACTATAAATCAACCAATTTTACTTTTAGCATGAATCTGTCTAGAAAGAATTAAACAGGCTACATTTGCAAAAGTTATTGCAGAAGTCTCTATAAAAGAGCTAAAAATCCATCCAATTTAGGGTTAGTGTGCATGTAGACCTGAACTCTTTTCAAATTATGGGTTAAGGGGTTATATACAGTTAGAATTTGCAAAAAATCGATTTTTTTTTATTTTATTTTCGTAATGTATATATATTTAGGTACACGCACAGAAAATTTTAAGTCAATCCGACGATGTTTCTGGAAGTTACACGAATATTTGTAAAGATATCAGAGCGCTTGAAAAGAGGAGGCCGGAGCGGCAGTGCTTACCTAGAACGCTCTCTCCTTAATTTATCTGCCTATTGTAAATGTCCCTTCTATTGTATTCAGGTACATAAAGTGAAAGTGTATTAGGGTTCTTTTTATACCTGCACCCAAACAACAGTGAGAGCTATAACCAACTTATATGGAAAATATCTCCAAAAATAGTTCCGTCTGGTTCTAAAACTGTGGAAATGGCTGCATACATTGCTGCCGGCGTGTTCAATGAAGGTATAAACATCCCTGTTGTATTACATGAATGCAATGGGGATTTCACTTGGGCCCAATGTGCATTCTTATGCAGAAAAAAGAAGATGCACAGCGCGTGACGATCTCCGAACAAAGAGCGCATGAGAGCACACGAGAGGGAAGAATGGCCCGCAGACAACACCAACTGGAATTACTAGAAGCTGCCGAAGGAGCGGAGGGTTTATTATATGGCCCTGGAATAGACGACTCGATGTAAGTTGAAAAAAAATTTTTTTTACTCTATGTAAAGTGCTTTTCAAACTTTAAACGCATTTTTCCCAAAACCATGTTTTTATAGTCGGTGACCAAGATTTCTTGGAAACTGCTGAACCGATCAGTCTCAAATTTTAAGACAAGATTTTTAAGTATATTTTTGAGTAATTAATCGAAGGTTTTTTCTCACCGATAGATATTTTTTTTTATATAAACAATTTAAGGCCAAAATTTTGGCCAAAAATCTTTTTTTTTCTTGAGAAGCCGCTATTTTCGCAAAAAATTTTATTTTGCTTATTCCTTCGATTAATAACTAGATTATACATTACTTTAACGATATCCGTTTGGTTTTTTCATTTTAGATGATACAGTCCAGAGATATCGTGGTCACCGCAAGACGTCTTTTTTGAGAGGAGCTCCTGGAGATCAGCTATAGCAGCCTTTAAAATTATTATTTTTTTACAATTAAAAAATGTTGAAATACAGTTAAAAGTTACCAGAATATGTGTAAAAAATTTTACATTAATAAATTTTAAAGTTTTCTCAGAAAAAATTCTTGAAAAATCCCTTTTTTTAGCCCTCCTGACTGTATATACTCGGTAGTCCTACATATTTTTACTTTGAAAATTAAGCACCGTTTATATTTCATTACGACTTTAAAAATATTGTGATAAGGAAGTTAAATATTTCAAGCGTTAGTTGAGATGTCAGAAAAACTTTTAGCGACTATGAGTTTTTTTCATAAATCAAACCAAAGGTACGTTGACATCTCTACAGCTGGTCAGTAGCGGGTTTGGTAATACATTGAATGTTATTATGAAGAACGTTACGGTGAAGTTTACCACTTACCACCTTCTTTAATGGTACATATTTTTGGCTTAAAAATAGAAGTATATTATTAGCCATTTTACCAAATAAATGATTATAGTCCATCAATCACAAAGCTATTGGAACTTCATATTTTATTATTAGAAACTAAAGAGGTATAGTCGGAACCTCTTTAAGAATATTATGTCTGCGGCACTGACAATTCTGGTAACATAGGTGGAAAGTAGGCACCCGCTTCTGTTAAGATTTGTATATCAGATGAGCATTAATTTTTAAAGTTAAGATCCATATTGTTCCCTTCCCTACCCGGATATTTTCCTTGTTGGAAATCTTAAAACCTTATGGAGAATAAAAGCTATGCACACCTAATTATGCACAAACGCCTTTAATTACTTATTAATTCATAAGATAGGTTAAAAGCTCATTATGAATAATGCTAATTAATTTTAGAATTTAATACTTTAATACGGCTTTAAACTTACTGTTTACGGTGGTGCACGTGGAACTAGCTAATTATATAATATGTTTGGTTAGCTGTAAACCACGAATTAAATTTGTCTTAAAATCCAGGATAAGATACATAACAAATATACATATATACACACATACACACACACATATATATATATATATATATATATATATATATATATATATATATATATATATATATATATATATATATATATATATATATATTATATATATATATATATATATATATATACAGTGAAGTCTGCTTATAACGAACCCGGTTATAACGAACTTCCGGATAAAGCGAATCAAATTTGGATGTTTTGTGTCCGTTTATAACGAACTTGCCACTCCCTGTGCTCTAAAACTCGCTAGGAATCCCTATTCTACTTGTTTCTGCCGCGTTGCTAGTTCGAGCAGTATTATTTTCAATACAGCTGTTGTGTTATGCGGTTCTAATGCATATTTGATCAAAGTAGAAAGGTGAAGTTTTTATATTAAAATGAGTACACAAAAATGTAAAGCGTTTGCGAACAGTTGAATTTAACTTAACCTACGATTTCTACCATATGGAAGAAGAGGCAAGAAATCTTATCAATCTATGATAAAAGAAACTTTAGTTGTAAAAAGGTAAGAAAATCTACAGATGATCAAGTCGATAGAGGACTCCTTAAATGGTTTATTCAAAAACGACATGAATATGTTCCTATTACCGGCTGTCCTTTACAAGAGAAAGCTAGTGAATTGGGAAGGAAAATAGAGAACACCGAGTTTAACTGTTCTAGAAGTTGATTGAACGATTTAAAAAGAGACATAATATTAGCGGGAGTAAGATAGTAGGAGAAACTGCAGGAGTGGATATGACTGTTGTTGATCAGTGGTTGGCTAATGTATGGCCGGAAATTCAAGAATGTTATGAATATGTGGTTATTTTTAATGCAAATGAAACGGGTTTGTTTTACAAGATGACGCCTGATAAGAACTTAAAGTTTGTCGTAGAGAATTGCGCTGGTGGAAAATTATTAAAAGTAAGGATTACTGTGTTGGTAACTGCAAATAAGTCTGGAACAGAGAAAAGAAAATTTTTGGTGATAGGAAAGTCCGCCAATCTCAGGTGTTTTAAAACAAACATTTATCAGTAAAGTACAAATCAAACAGTAAAGCCTGGATGACATCAGAATTTTTTAAAAATGAACTGATCGAATGGGACAAAGAATTAAAATTCACAAAAAGAAAAATATTACTTCTGATTGACAACTGTCCAGCGGACCCTGTAGTTCATCTACAGCAAATAAAATTGGTTTTTATTTCTCCAAACACAAGTGCAAAGCTCGAGCCTATGGATCAAAGTGTAATACATTCTTTAAAATGTCATTATAAAACGATTTTACTTTTATGAAAATATTAGAGACGATCGATAAAGGTAACATTTTTTCTGTAACTCTCTTGGACCCTTTAAACTTTATACATATGCCTTGGCAAAGAATCAGTAGAGAAACCATTGCCAACTGTTTTAAGCATGGCGGATTTTTAAGGAAGGAACGTAGATATGACTGAGATGATGAGCTACCGTTGACTCAGTGGATTGAAAATCATCGAGAAGATCCTACTGATTGTCTAGAATTTGTTTACGATGCTGACATTCAACAAAGTACAGCGGAAATCGAAATTAAAAAGATGTTTAATCACTTTAATTTTCAAGATTATGTACGTGGTGATAATGAATTAATGACGAGAGAAATATTAACTGATGATCAAATTGTGGCATCAGTGACTTCTAAAAAGATTTTAAGCGATAATAACGACGAAGACGAGCTTGGAGAAGGAGATAATATTTATGTTCCATCTATTTCAGAAATCACTAAGAAAATGACTGAAACTCGCAATTTTTTGGAATTTCATAAAGTTCCTGGACATATATGGAGTAGTTTTTGTGACGTTGACAATTATATAAACACCATTTCATTTTCAAGTAAAATCGTACAAACAAAAATTACTGATTTTATTGTATAAACTACGTATTTTAATGTTTTAGTTTATACTCGTATATGTACCAACATACATACATAATAATAACTTTAGTGTGACTTATTTTATTTTCGTTTGAACGTCTTCTTTTAATTTAATAATTATTATTATTCATTTTTCTAAGCATTAGTGCCTAATCTAAATAAAAAAGTAGTGAATAATGATATTAGATTTTGTTTACTGTTTGTAACAAACTTCGGATATAGCGAACCATTTTTAGCGATTTTTTGGAGTTCATTATAAACGGACTTCACTGACAATACATATACACGTATATTATATATACAATAAACGCATAATAAAAAAGCTAGGGTAGTGACGCATACTCCCAAAAAAACTTCGTATTATATATATATATATATATATATATATATATATATATATATATATATATATATATATATATATATACAGTAATACCCCGCTTAGCGCGACCCCGTTACGCGCGGTTTCACTATAACGCGAATTTCAAATTTCGCGCTCATGTAGTCATTAACTTCTCTATGGTCGCGGGGGGATCCCCGCTTTCTCTGAATATTCTCTTTGAAGAATTGGGAATTCCCTGTCCTTCGACTTTGTTCTATGGGGATTTCCTCGTTCGTTTCGTGTGTTCATTTGTTCCGTAATGTTAGTTCGGTCGGCTGGCAGTTTTGTTTTAATATTTATTGGAGATACATACATACATAATTTAACCCTACGTTAAAAATGCCGCCTGTAAAGAAAAAAGAGCGTAAAAGCGTCACTTTGGAATTGAAGATGAAAGTGTTAAGAAGAATGGAAAATGGAGGCAAAGCAACAATTGTTGGGAGAGATTTTGGACTCTCAGAATCGACTGTGAGAACGATTTATAAAAATCGGGAAAAAATTAAAATCTCCAGCGAAGGTTCAACACCTATAAGTGCAACAAAACTTTCTCGTTCGAGATCATCTATCTTAGAAAGAATGGAGAAATTACTGTCAGTCTGGATCGAAGATTTGAATAAGAAGAACACACCACTAAGTCAAGATCTCATATGCACAAAAGCAAAATCTTTGTATGAGATGCTGAAAACAAAAGAAGGAGAAGGGAGTGCCACTCCGACTTTTGCTGCCAGCAGAGGCTGGTTCCATCGGTTCAAGCAGCGTTCTAATCTTCACAATATCCACATAACAGGCGAGGCGGCCAGCGCGGACATTCAAGCTGCAGCTGAGTTTCCAGACAAGTTTCAAGACTTCGTTAGACGAGAGAAAATTCCTGCTTGTCTCATCTTCAATGTTGATGAGACCGCACTTTACTGGAAAAAAATGCCATCTCGAACATTCATTTCTAAGGAAGAACGTCAAGCCAGTGGTTTCAAAGCTGCGAAAGATCGACTAACACTTCTGCTGGGTGGTAATGCCACTGGTGATTTCAAACTGAAACCTTTACTAGTGTACCATTCAGAAACACCCCGTGCAATGCGAGGCACAGACAAGACAAGTCTACCAGTTGTGTGGCGATCAAACAGAAAGGCGTGGGTTACACGGGAAATTTTTCAAGAATGGTATTCTAATAGTTTTTGCCCATCAGTCAAATCATACTGTGACAGAAATGGGCTTGAACCTAAAGTTATATTACTCTTAGACAATGCCCCAGGACATCCAACCTCACTTGATACGCCCAGAGACTTAAAAGTGTACGTAAAGTTCCTTCCACCAAACACTACGTCAATATTACAACCTATGGACCAGGGAGCAATAGCAAACTTCAAAGCTTATTACCATCGCCGCACTTTTAGCCAACTAATTCATGAAACTGACGGGGAAGGAAGACAGTCTATGCGAGAGTGGTGGAAGTCATACAACATTATGAAGTCTATTCACAACATAGAAGAGGCTTGGAAGGAAGTTAAAATGAGTTGTATGAATGGGGTGTGGCGTAATCTTTGGCCAGATGTAGTGGAAGCACCTAGAAGAATTGTCCAGATGCAGAGACAAGTGCTTGAAGACATTGCTGCAATGATTGAGGGGTCTGAACTTGAAGATGTCACGGTAGAAGATCTCGTAGAACTTGTAGCAACGCACGACGATCCTATTAGCAATGAAGATCTGATCGAGTTACAGAATAATCCTATCTACGATGAGGAAGAACAAGTAGAAGAGAAAGTTTTATCTTCAGGGGAAATACAAAATGCACTTTCAAAAATTTATTCAGGTTTGGACATATTGCAGAGTATAGACAATAATGATGACCGTGTCTTGACCGTGTGTCAAACAATTAAAAACAGTGTTGGGTGTTATGAACGTATTTTACAAGAACGTAAACAAAACGTTACCCAAAAGACAATAGATGTATTTTTCCGTAAAAAATAAGAGTATGTATTGCATAAAGTGTTCTTAGAATTAAAGTGATTGATTAAAATGATTTGTATTTTTTTGTATTAAATTTTGACTATGTTTAATCATAAACCTCGATATACGCGAATTTCAGTTAACGCGATTTTTTTCGGAACGTATCCCTCGCGTAAAGCGGGGTATTACTGTATATATATATATATATATATATATATATATATATATATATATATATATATATATAATATACAACTTTAATTATAGTAATATAAAATTTTGAAAAAATTGTTATTTTCCTTTATATCAAAAATTCTATATGAAAATCTTATTATTGTTAATTTTTTCAAACATCATATTATAACATAAATCGTTGGTGGTCAGATCACCATCATTTGAAAAACATATCATACCATGTCTTGCATGTTATGGGTTATATACATATAACACACGGTTATAAATGTAATATAACATTATCAAATGTGGGACAGAGGTTACAAAAAATATTATTACTATAACAAAGAGTTTAATAACAATAAAAATATTTGAAAATTGTTATATTATAAACTGTCGAGTTAGCTTCGAGTGGCAGCGGCAGCAGGATCACAGTATCGAGCAGCAGCAGCAGCAGGATCACAGTATCGAGCAGCAGCAGCAGCTGGAAAATGCCAAGTGAGATTTTGGCGAAACGTCGTGCGAATTCATTGTTAGACGATCGGATTGAAACCCGGAATTTTAATGTATTATATATATATATATATATATATATATATATATATATATATATATATATATATATATATTACAATTCTAGAAGACGTATTTCGCCAATTAGATCGGATTAAAGAGGGCCTTAGGTGTGTATCTGAGTGATTTAGAGTCCACAGACGATATTGTAGTCGTCAGTGGCAATCCACATGAGTAATATATATATATATATATATATATATATATATATATATATATATATATATATATATATATATATATATATAAGATTTGGTGATATGTTATCGACCGTGCATCAATCTGATATATATATATATATATATATGATTATCGGGAATCGGTCTGAACTGTAAATAAAACTCTTTTCTTCTTTAAAACTCAATATTTCGTTATCGTTTGATAACTTCTTCAGGAGTAACTAACTATGTATTAATATCTTTGGATGTAGTATCGTTGTTTACAAATATACCTCTAGACTTAATCCTAACTATTCTGGAAAAAAAGTGGGAACTGATTCAAACAAAAACCATGATTTCAAAGCATAATTTCTTGATTCTCATTAAATTCATCTTCAACAACACATATTTTAGTTTCAACCAAAAATTTTTCAAACAAATTTTTGGAACTCCAATGGGGTCTCCTATCAGTCCTGTTTTGGCCAAGGTGGTGTTGGACCATCTTTTGGAAACGGTGGTTCCTCAATTACCATTCAACCTACCCTTTTTGTACAAGTATGTTGATGATCTGATTTGCGCTGTACCCAAGGGTAATACAGAAATCATTTTAAACCATTTTAATGCATTCAACACACATATACAATTCACTATCGAAATAGAACAGGACTTCAGTGTTCCTTTTTTGGACACTAAAGTAATAAGAACGAGTGACAACAGTATTATACTTGACTGGTATAAAAAACCCACAGCGTCAGGCAGATTCATTAATTATTTCTCTAATCACCCAAAAAATCAAAAATTTAACACCGTAATAGCAATGAAAAACAGGGTCATACGCATCAGTGATGATAGGTTTCGAAAAAGAAACCTAGACGAGCTGTATAACATTTTTGTCAACAATGCCTACCCTAAACACATTTTACGAAAATTAATTTATAATTCGGATAGTATTGATGCCCCTACTGACGAGACGCCTGCGCAGCATAGGATATACAGGAAGCTACAATTTATAAAGCCAATCACAAACTCAATTGTCGCCTTTATTCAGAGATTTTCCAAATATAAAAATTGCGAAATATAACAGCATACGAGGTTCTGACCTGTTTTCAAAAATAAAGGATAGAAGACCTATTTTATATAATAACTCTGTAGTTTATAGATTATCTTGTTTACAATGTGAAGCGAGTTATATTGGGCAGACAGGTCAGTGGTTGAAACAGAGACTCACACAGCACAGGAGTGACTCCCGATTGGGAAAGAATACGTGTGCTGTGGTGCAACATAATTTGAGAACGGGTCATAATTTTGACTATAACAACGTTAAAATCTTAGCTCATGACAGCAACTATAAAGGGAGACTTTTTAAAGAAATGTACCATATAAAACAGGGACCCAAAGTCAATTAACTATAAATCAGACACTAATCAACTTAGTATTATATATAGCAACATAATTAATAGGTATTAATCATTTACAATTACAGCAATAATAACAAATAAAGATTTGCCACCTCTTAGTATAAAGTAAATTAAAGACGTTTTTCTGTTGCTGTTTTTCCGTTTCGTTTGGAATTCACGGCAGTGCATATGTACCGAGGCTATTTACTCTCAGTTTGTTGTAGTAAATCGAGATGTTGAATGTTGGTTTCCAGGACAAACTCGCATTTCGTACGTGTTTTAATTGATTGTTCGTTTGTTTCATAATTGTTTGTTTTATATTTCAATATTTTAATGCCTTGACGAAAGAGAATAGTGTGTTAATATAGGTGTATTAATTTTGTAGTTACTCCTAAAGAAGTTATCAAACGATAACGAAATATTGAGTTTTAAAGAAGAAAAGAGTTTTATTTACAGTCCAGACCGATTCCCAATAATCATATATATATATATATATATATATATATATATATATATATATATATATATATATATATATATATATATATATATATATATATATATATATATATATATATATATATATATATATATATATTCGCAAATAAAAATTGTGCAAAATTTTGATGTTTTTTTTTTTTACTGTAAACATCCTAACTCTAATATACAATTGTCACTACTTAAAACAACAAATAAGAACAAACTTGTTTTAAGTTTTTTAAAGAAACTAATTGAACTTGATTTTCATTTACAGCAAACATACTTACATGTTCATAAAGAGAGCTTATGAGAGCATTACAGCCAACTTTCCTTAATAACAATTTTAATTAGTTCTTTGAAATGATGCAAGTTACTGGAGATGAATAGAAATTCCTGAAAGTTTTAAAAAGCTAAATACTTTTTTTGCCTAGACTCAAAAGCCTGTGAACTGAATGCTAACTAACTTAGAAGGTTTAACTATAGTATTAAATATACTTTTTTTGCCTAGACTCAAAAGCCTGTGAACTGAATGCCAACTAACTTGGAAGGTTTAACTATAGTATTAAATATACGTTTTTTACCTAGACTCAAAAGCCTGTGAACTGAATGCCAACTAACTTGGAAGGTTTAACTATAGTATTAAATATACTTTCAATTTTAATGTTATGTTGGGTGCTTTATTTAACTAAACGATTTATTTTTTTGACAAAAAGTTAAAAAAAACTGCACTGTGTGACTAGTCTACTCCACTAGTCACACAGTGCCGGTTTTTAGAAGACGGTGAAGGGAGCAGAGGAACTAGAGGGAAGTTTTTTTTTAAGAAAAAATAGAGAACATTGAAGGCTAAGCGATAGCGTCTTTTTTTTCTAAGCTCATTGAGGTGTAGAGAGTGGCATATGCAACAGGTCTCCTCTGGTGACGACATAGTTTAGGAAAGATTATAGTACACTTTAATGTAGCCTCTATAAAAGTTGAACTTTTTTTTTTTGGAAAAATATTTCCATCCACTGGCTAGTTTACAAGTTTCAACCCTTTTAGAGAGTGTTAAAACGCTGGTCCTTTGAGTTTGTTTATATTTCTTCGATCGATAAAAAAATTTAATAGTGCGTTTGACACTTTTCACATCCATCCTGAGTACTTTGCGTTTTGGTGTAGATTAAAGAATCTAAAACAGAAAGGTAATAGAAAAATAAGAAATAATGCTGAGAGGTTACAAAATGTTCCTAATAGAACCATCTTTTTCAACCGAATGTGACAATGATCACGGTGCTTAGATATAAGCGGCTTTGTCTTATACCACTTTTTGAAGACTTTTTAATATATTATACATATATCTGATGGGTTGTTAATGAACTTGTACGGATGTTCTTGATCAAAGTAGTAATTTTAACGAGCCGATTATTTTTCCTGCATTCCTCTATTTCTTGTCTCTATCTTCTCTAAATTTGGCTTGGCAGATATATCTCTCTCTCCATTTGAGCGTCGTGATCTCTCTGGAGTGACTTCACTGTTTTATCCACAGTTTACCTCCGTTTCTCTCAATCTTCTGTCAAGTGTATTGATACATGGGGGTTGATCTATAACTTGTTTTAATTGATCCGACCATCTTGTTGGCAAACGGCCTCTACTCCTTTTACCCTGGACCTCTCCCATCGTTATAAGCTGGTTTACATTATCACCTGGTCTTCTGGCTACATGTCCAGAATACTAAAGAATTTTTCTTAGACATAGCGATGATAAGCTGAATATTTAATTCCTTCAGTATAGATTGATTGGTTCTTATTGCGGTCCAGGAAATTCTCAGCATCCTTCTATAGCACCACATTTCAAAGGAATTAATAAGTTTACGTTCCTTTGTTCTAAGTGTCCAGGATTCTACGCCATATGAAAATATTGGTTGGACGAGGTATAATTTTGTTCTTTTCGTTATTTACGGACTTTTCCATATCTTAGTAAGCCTCGTCATATCATTTCTTGCTAGGGATATTCTTCTCTTTATTTTATATTATTTAAAGCATATTTACAGTTATTCTGCATTTCTCTTATTTTTAAGTCAATTTTTCTCGAGTTTGACATGTTTATGGTCCTAGGCAGTTACTACTTGATCGTCGGCGAAATTGGTAAAGAGGGTTGAATTTCTTCCTATTCCGGAGAATATTGTCTATTAATGTTTCAACACTTCGTTTAAAATACTTTAAGTGGAAAGAGGGACACATTCCTGCCTTAATGATCATAAAGTTGTCCGAAATTGTGCTTTATAATTTAGTATTGATCCCATATTATGGTAAAAGGGACAGATGGTCCCTATTAAGGTTATATTTGTTTGTACATAGATGACCTGCTCGGAATCCAGCTTGCTGTTGCAGTTGAAATGTAGTATCCGATAAAAAGCCTTGTGACCGAAATGAATTAGAGGTTATCAAACATTCGTTTACTGCATTTTGTGTATATATATATATATATATATATATATATATATATATATATATATATATATATATATATATATATATATATATGTATATAAAAATGCAACGTCTCTCTGTCTGTCTGTCTGTCTGTCCGTTAGTGCGCTTATCACTTGAGAACCACTTATTCGATTTACGTGTTTGGATAAATTTATACATATGTTCTATATAATTCGATATAAGCCTAGATAACGAGAGATAAGGTAAGATAATGGGAGATAAGTATAAATAATGGGAGATAAGGAGAAATAATGGGAGATAAGCGGAAATAAGTCTAGATAATGGGAGTGATGGTGAGATAATGGGAGATAAGGAGAAATAATGGGAGATAAGAAGAAATATTGTGAGATAAGTCGAGATAAGCCTAGATAATGGGAGATAAGGTGGGATAATGGGAGATAAGAAGAAATAATGGGAGATAAGGAGAAATAATGGGAGATGAGCAGAGATAAGCCTAGATAATGGAAATTATGTACATTTTTGTTTTCAGTTTTCGGTCTTGCTTGCTATTATCATACTGATCGCAGAAAGAAGTTAACTCAGGTTAGTTCAAGGCATATTAACTTAATTATAAAAAATAGAATTTAAGGGGTTATATACACTGGGCGCTGCAAAAAATATGTATATTTAAAAAGGTTATTAAGTGAATAATACAATGGCGATTATATATTTTTATTGTATTTTAAATTATAAAAAAATAGTTTTTTTTTATAATTTAAATGTTGACATTATTTTTTTATCGGTTTAAATAGACCACTGATGAAAACTATGGCGCCTCTTTGTCTGCAGGATAACTTCACAAAAAAGAATCCAATATGCAAAAATAAAAATTAATCTTGTAAAATAATGTAGTAGTTTAAAAATTGTCCAAGGAGTTTTTTTTTAAAAATAAAAAATTTACAGTGTTTCCAACTTTAGTATGAAACTTTCGACCAAAAAATTTATGTTTAATTATCTCTAAAAAATTGGTCTATTAGAAAAATTTAAAAAAACCACTAGACATTTTGCAGAAAAAGTAATTATTAAGATTAATAATAACCGGTCAAGTGCAAGTTGAACTTGCGCAATTAGTGTTCCGTAAGTAGATTACTTTCAAAATAAAAATATTTGTTATGGAGGTATAAAATGATCAGTGACTTCACAAAAAATAGAAACAGCGATTTTTCGCGATTTTTTAAAAATAACACAAAGAAAAGTATTACATTATATATATTTTTGAACTCGTGTTTTTACAAGCTTTCATTTGACACCCCCCTCGATGAACTAGCAAAAAAAATTTTTTTCACTTCCGATTTTACCCCTCAAAACTAACCCCTCATGTCAAAATTTAACTTTCAAAAGTACACGGCTCTGATGAGGCCATCAATTCCTATATCAGTACCAAATTTCAACTTCCTATGTCAAATAGTTTCGGAGAAAATCGGGTGTGACAGATGGACGGACGGACACCGAAGTGATCTTATAAGTGTTCCATACGAAACACTAAAAAGTTAAAATATATTAAAATTTGATGGAGTAATATTGCAGACACTGTCTGAAAACATGTAGCGGTCCCAATCCGACGCCAAAGCACACTTAATGCTATAACTCTGTAACGGAATGGCATTTTCTTAATTTTTGTTCTTTGAATAACTCTTAGAAGCATAAAAAATAAAAATCCTTAAAAAAATCGAATTTTTGAAAATTCGAGGTGTACGTAACCCCTTAATATTACCCAAATTAACTTGAGCTAACTTCTATTCACGTCAAGCTAAGATAAATTCAAAAACATATATAAATTCAAAAACTTATATTTAAGTTTAACCATTCGAAAATGTCCCTTTCTTGAACTCTACTTTCAAAAAGTTTGGCAGTAAAAATTTATTTTTTGAAAATATTGCTCCAGAAAATTAGGCAATGATTCTAAAAATACCCTTACTGAGAAAATACCGTGCATATCTACCATTAAAGTTAATGACAACCAGTTCTGTCGAGGTCTCAAGCTACCGAACCTTCTTAACTTTTTCTGCTTGAAAAACAGTGATATAACATTGCTACTGCACCGTTACCGTACTTAGCGGTCAAAATACTGCATAAGCTGTATTTACTTTCGTTTATAATATCAAGAACCCTTTATATTAGGCCAAGAAGGTTTACATAATAAACTAAAATAAATATTTTTCAGGAAAAAGCCTCTCAGGTATTTGGATCCATGATTATAAGACGAAACGTGTTTAGGAATACAAAGTTCCAGCATTAACGGAGACTTTAAACGATTACTGTAGATTGCT
Organism: Pachyrhynchus sulphureomaculatus; assembly: GCA_019049505.1. Taxonomy (NCBI): domain Eukaryota; kingdom Metazoa; phylum Arthropoda; class Insecta; order Coleoptera; family Curculionidae; genus Pachyrhynchus; species Pachyrhynchus sulphureomaculatus. The sequence goes on from CM032447.1 coordinate 50,640,905, forward strand.
AGGAACGATAAAGTGTACATTTTTAAAAAAGTTTGTTTATTTATATTAAGAATTTATGTAGCATGGAGTCCTCAAAGCACAAGTACAGCAGAATTAAAAAAAAAAATCATGATTGTGAGCGACATTTTGTTGACACTCTTTCTCTCAGAATTCGTGTAACCGCAGGTATTCTAACATCATTCAAGTACTATAAATATAAATCACCAGCTGGTGATTTAAATTTTAAAAAGTCATCCAGCTATGAGCTATAACTGACAATATAGGTCTTCAGGATTGCTCCTGTGTCGATTGAGTAAGTAACGCTGACGTTTCGCCGATCTTCTTGCAGGCTTCTCCAGAACTTGTTCCGCAAACTGATTTCTGCGAATCTAGCACGTAACTAAAGAAGTTAGTTCTCGGAACAACAGATGCGTTCCTTCATACTTCATCCAGGCTTAGGACAGGTCCAAAAGAATAGTCTTTGAAATTTGAAGCATGCTTAAAGGTAAACAGGCTAACAATAATAATAAGATACATATATATATATATATATATATATATATATATATATATATATATATATATATATATATATATATAAAATATAAATATATATATATATATATATATATATATATATATATATATATATATATCAATAATAATAATAATAAGATATATATAAGAAGAAACGAATTTGCGAAATTGACAGTGGAATTAAAAAATGGAAGCTCGGAGCAAAATTTATCAAGAGAGCTTTTTTAGACAGGAGAAGGCGGAGAATACAAGTATTTAATTAAAAATATCATAAAGAGTGGTATAAAAAGGTTATGACAATTTAAAAGTATACACAGTGCAATAAGTGGCGCCCCCTACAATTTACAACAAAAGTGTGAGCTGATTTCGATTTCTCACCTCAGAAAACCCCGTAGCACCGAATCTTGTACAAATAGTACAATTATTAAGAAAGCTATTTAAGAAAAACTAAAATAAAAGTATAACTTTGACACCTTGTATCTCAAAAATTACGAATTTTTGGACTAAGGTAAGTTGGGTTAAATGGTCATATGCTGATTCCAGAAATCCACAGTAACTCTATGTACACGGAATACTGGGACACCCTGTATATATATATATATATATATATATATATATATATATATATATATATATATATATATATATATATATAATACAAAAATTCCGGGTTTAAATCCGTTCGTCTAACAATGAATTTGCACAATGTTTCGCCAAAATCTCATTTGGCATTTTCAAGTGCTCATGCTGCTGCTGCTACTCGATACTGTAATCTTGCTGCTGCTCTAAGTTAGCTTCGAGCGGCAGCAGCAGCAAGATTACAGTATCGAGCAGCAGCAGCAGCTGTTATTTTTAAAGGTAATTAAATTTAAAAGTCTATTCATTACGAAGTTTTATCGTACACCAGTGGCTGCCTTTAAAAAATATTCATGTCTTGATGTTTTAAGGGTGGATTTTTTCGTTTATTATTGAGATCCGCTATTTAAGGTGAATGCATTTTTTACAATCGGTCTTGCTACAAGCTCATATATATATATATATATATATATATATATATATATATATATATATATATATATATATATATATATATATAATATATTGTTTTTTCATACAAATCATTTCTATTAGTAGCGGTAATCTTTCAGGGTTTGAAAAGTCAAATTCGTGATTTTCATTTTCTTCGTGTTTAGGTAACGCTGTGGATACATTTTTTGTGTATTTATGTCCATGTAATCTGTTGTGTTGATATTCCAATAATAATAAATATTAAAGATAAAGATTTTATGCCTTGTGGCAGACAAAGATGTAGGATTTTTTAGAATATATTTGATATTTTTGGTTGGTATAAAGTGTATAATTTGTGTATTTGATACGTTTGTTTACTAGTTTTTCTGGGAAATTATTATTTCAGAATTTTTTCTTCTTTCTTAAAATTTCAGGTCTAAATTCAGGTGAAGTTAAGGTTAGAGATCTGTCTATCAATACTATTATAACGCGGTTTTTTGGAGTGGTGTGAATTACAATTGGAGTATCGACCTGACGAAATATTCTTTGTATTAACATTTCGTTTTTAAGTCTTCACTGTTTTGTTGTCGTATTATTGTTAAATCAAGAAAGTTTATTGTGTTTTAGTTTTCTATTCCCGATGTAAATAGCTCGGAGTGAAAATTGTTAAATATTTGTAAAATGTTATTTTTTTTGTTTTCGTATACGGTGAGGTAATCATCCAAGTACCGTTTGAAAAATAAGACTGCAATGTAGGTGTTGCTCAAGACTTTCTCTTTTAAATTTTGTTTTAATTATACCATTTTCGTTTATTATATTAATTAAAAGCTCATTTGGTATATACAGTCTGTCAAGTAAGAACATGTCATTCATTTTTGATAAATGCGATTCTAGTAATTCAATAAAAAATCGGTAAAAGGAACCTTTATCTACAACGCACTTTAGCAAAAGTATCAGTCGATTCCAAACTTTCGTCGAAATTATGTAAAATCCAAAATGTTGTTTGCGCGTCGGTTCGACGCAGTCTTTCTTTGTTCCCATTCAAAGGAGCCTAAAATGACACAATCCGCGGCCGCTAAATATATTAAAAAGTCGGTATCGTTTGTGGAGAAGTGGGTAAGTTATATTAACGAGACGAAAAATGTCGACGACTTGCCAAAACGTGGCTCGAGAAGCAAAGTCACTCTGAAAGTCGAAAAATGAATCGTGTCTTTGTTTTCACGGGAGCCTAAAGTCACGTTACGTTAAGGAGCGGCAAAATTAAAAGAATCGGGTTTGAATGTGTTCCATGAGACCATTCGACAATATTTTCGTGCTCAAGATGTTAAATTCGGAAGCATGTTGAAGAAATCTTTGCTGGGCCAAAATCACGTCGCGAAGCGGCTCGCTTGGGCTCACGATAAGATACTAGAGTATCTATCGTCGGATGCGAACTCTCTTGAAAACGTTTAGTCCCTTGTAAAGAGAAAGCTCAGAGGAAAGACTATGGGGACTTTGACTCAGTTCTAAAGGGATTCGAAAAATTTGTAGGGTATGCGGAAAAACTGCCAGCTGATTATTGACGCAGAAGGAGATTGGACAACTTACTAAGGTTATTGTGCCGTTGTTAGTACACCAAATAATATATTGGCAAAAAATATTCTTGAAATATATATATACCGGTCAAAATAACATCGGAAACCTCCCTGGCGCAGTCAGATGGGTCGTCGGATCGAAAACAAACGTCTAACCAAGGGAAAGTTCGAAAATATTCCATGAGATCTTCCCATTTAGCAGATTTGTAGTGCCAAATCTTGCACGGTTTAGGCGCCTCTCTGTCACTGATTGGTAGGATACTCGATATCGATAGTAGTTTATGGTCAGAAGAACCTAACGGCAGATTCACGCTGACCGTGTAAATCTCCGGATTGGTGGTTAAAAACAGATCAAGAAGACTGGCGAACTCCCCGTCTCGATCAGGAATCCGTGTTGGTTCGACAATATATATATATATATATATATATATATATATATATATATATATATATATATATATATATATACATGTATATACATATATATATATATATATATATATATATATATATATATATATATATATATATATATATATATGTATATATGTATATACATATATATATATATATATATATATATATATATATATATATATATATATATATATAATATATATGTATATACATATATATATATATATATATATATATATATATATATATATGTATATACATATATATATATATATATATATATATATATATATATATATATATATATATATATATATATATATGTATATACATATATATATATATATATATATATATATATATATATATATATATATATATATACATATATATAATATATATATATATATATATATATATATATATATATATATATATATATATATATATATATATTAGTTAGCTTCGAGCGGCAGCAGAAGCAAGATCACAGAATCGAGTAGCCGCAGCAGTGGGAGCACTTGAAAATGCCCAATGAGATTTCGGTGAAACGTTGTGCAAATTCATTGTTAGACGAACGGATTTAAACCCGGAATTTTAATGTATTATATATATATATATATATATATATATATATATATATATATATATATATATATACAGATAATACCTTCGAAGACAGAATGCCGACCCGGCGGAAAACCTGCCGGGTATATTGTTGGTGAGAGAATGATCGGACCATGAAAAGAATCACGCCTACAAGGGTGTGGCGAATAGCTGAAGCCGGCTTTCAAGGACTAGGAACCGTCCGGAAAATTGCCGATGGAATATTGTCGATCCGTGTCCGCTTGAACTGGAAGACAGAAGATAGCGCTCTTGAATAAGACATAGAAGTCGAGCTGAAAAGATCAAGCGCCAACATCGAAGAAAATACTTGATCGCAATGCCACTGAGGCCGTCATGGGCATTAAGGTTGGCACCCTATCGAGGTTCGTGATCGGCGGGAAGTAAGAAGAGCAACACCATAAAACCAGCGGGCTAAGAGAGTACCGTCAACCCATTATGTGGTTCGGCTTCCACGTTAAACTATAGGCCCTCTCTGGCATTAATCAGATGTTAATATAAGGTTGACAAAAAGGATCTCTCTGGTCTGTTTGATGGGCTATAAGGGTTCCTAGCCATATTATTACTACTAATACAACTACCTATTGACACCATATAAACCCAGAGAGATAAGTCACAATCACGAATCATAAAAACTCTGGCAAAAATTGACATTCTTGACTTGGTTGAAAAATTCAAAGATATTTTATAAAGTATGATATTTCTTAACTCTTATTAAATAATTATAAAGTATTTAAAAGGTAAAAATTTAAACGACTTTTGTTTTTTAATATTTCATTGTTTTGTATGCGAGAGTAAATCGAGATATATGTTTCGGCAGACTGTCTAAAGTATGCGCTATACTAAGGTCCCAACCATATGAACATACTTCCAAAGACCGCAGATCTGCAAATTATTTAATATAGGTGTTGCCTGAGGGGCAAATACCATTACAAATTTAAGAAAGTGTATATTATTTGTGTATTAAAGAAATGTTATTGCTCGTTGGTAATATGTTAAGGGTTTATTTTGTATAGTGAATAAAGAGCTAAGGTAGAAACATGTAATCCCTTTTGTTCTAGAATGTACCGCTCAATTTCTATAGAGTGTCAATTTGACGTACCCCTTTAATTTAGGTTAAAAATAAGGCTCTCCAGGGCTACTGGTGCATGTTTCGTTTTGTATTCAGTAAACTTCAATGTAATAAAGAGTCAATAATTTTCATACTCGGCATCTAAACCAGGGTATTCGTTAGTTTGACTTACTTCGGCTGACGTTTCTAAAACAAAATGCTTCTTCTTTGTATATACCAAAAAATATAACATCACTTTAAATATTTAAAAAGATGAAAAGAAAATATCTTAGGTTGATTGTTTCATGAACACAATACTTCCCTTTAGTAAGGGAGGTCAAAGATATAGTTACATGAAATCTTAAACGTACCTAATTAATGGTGAAGATTTAATAATCTTAAACGTAGCATAATTTTGACAAAACTGATCTCTCTACCTTCATTAAATTTCATAACTTTAACCAAGAGAGTTTGAACTAATACTCCATTACGTTCAGCTAGAGAACTTACAAATTGTTTTAATTAAAATTAATCGTAAATTACACCTTAAGTCAACGGGAGAATAATGAATATTACACAGGGAAAATTATCGTACCACAAAAATGTGAATTAATAAAGAGTCAGTCGTGGGGTAGTATATAAATTGCACTTTCTCATCTCTTACCAGTTTTAAAAATAAATACTTATAATACAATATTATTGTTTTCATAATAAAATGTGTGGAGGCAGGACTTAAAAATTTTCAAAAGTCAGCGCCCTCCTGTTTTTTGCTTATTTTTTTCCTTTAAACTCTAAGGGGTAGAGGCGTGGACGCTAAACAAAAATAACATCAATAAACTGAAGGCATTCGAAATGTGGGCATATAGAATTATACTCAGAATACCTTGCGTCGATAAAGTCATGAAAGTGTTATAAAGATCGAGAAATTTTAATTACCATTAAACGGCGAAAAATCAAGCATTTGGGTCATGTAATGGGAGGACAAAAATACTATTGCAGTTGACCATGCAAGGGAAGGTTCAAGGCGGAAGAAGTGTTGGACAACGGCGTATCTCTTGGTTTCGCGATCTGATAGAGTGGTTTGGGTGTACATCTACTCAATTGTTTAACGCAGCATCTGGATAACAAAAAAAAATAGAAATCAAATTTATGATATTACACATAAAAATGTGGTTGTACCGGTTAAAAAAGATTTTTTAATAACGAAGGCACACAGACAGATTTAGATAAGTATTAACATAGGTTATAATACCCAGTATATATCAGCACTACACCAAACACTTTATTTTTGCACTCGACGCGCGTTTTGCTAACCATGTTAGCTTCAACAGGAGCGATGATTGACTCCTTCCTGATGAAGCTAACATTATTAGTGAAACGCGCGTCGAGGGCAAAAATAAAGTGTTTGGTGTAGTGGTAATATATACTGAATTGTGTCATTGTGCTAAAGATTCCACATTCCCAACATAATAGATTACAATTTAACTTCTGATCCCTCACTCTTATCGCATAATTTTTAATAAACCAGCCAAAGGCAAGTCGGACTTACACAAATAGTGCGTACGTTGATTGCTTTTAAAACAAAAATTTTGTTATGGAGGTATAAAATGATCAATAACTTCACAAAACACACCCCAAATGAGTTTTCAACAAAGTTTTTTTTTCGATCTTTACTGAAAACTGATATCCTTGAAATTTTTGTTTTTTTTTTTTTATATACCAGATAAATTATTAAAGGTAAAGGTTAATCTACATCCCGTGGAGAATATTCCAGAATTTTTTCAAAATTTTTTGATCCGTACATTTCGATATAATGGGGTGGGACAGCGATTTTTGGAATTTTTTAAAAAATAATACAAAGAAGAGTGTGCGCAAGTATTATATTATATATATTTTTGAACTCGTGTTTCTACAAGCTTTCATTTGACACCCCACTCGATGACCCAGTAAAAAAAATGTTTTTTTCACTTCCGATTTCACCTCCCAAATTTAACTCCAAATTTAACTTTTAAAACTACACGGCTCTGATAAGGCCATCAATGTTAGTGCCAAATTTCAACTTTTATGGAGAAAATCGGGTGTGACAGACAGACAGGCGGACAGACGCCGAAATGATCTTATAAGTATTCCGTACAGAACACTAAAAATTAATTAATCAATACTCTGAAAAATAGCTCTAGTCTTGGTGAGAATAAAATAACTTCAGAAATTATTATAAAAGAAACATGCACATTATAAAACCCTTTAAGCATATTATAAATCCTTGCTTCACGAGTTTTATTTCACCCCAAGACTGGAAATATTCGGTTGTTACTCCCATCTTCAAATTTAAAAATAAAAAAATATCTAGAATCTATAAGCCATAACTTTATAGAAAAATGTAATCTATCAGATGTTAAACAATACGGATTCACAAATAAAAATTGCACAGAAGATATGGTGTATAAATTTAAGGAAGGTATACAATAAATGAAAAATCTTCAGCACAAAAAAAAAGAAAATCCTGTCAATTTTTCTAGATCTTGTATTCCATAATATTCTTTTTGACAGACTGGATGGTAGGTGTTCGTCAAGGATGTGTTGTCTCTCTACTCCTTTTTAATCTATATTCTAAACACATATTCCAGAACGCTTCAAACGGTATCAAAGTTATTGACAATATCATCAACAACCTGAGGATGATGCCATTACTAGAGCAGACACAGCAGATGGACTTCAACGTCTTATGAACAATATATCTTGGGAAGATGAAGCTTTGGGAATGAAAGTTAATGTTAACAAAACTAAAGTAATTATCACCTCAAGAACACCTGGATTGCAAACAAATATTCGCGTTTAGGGTCAACTGATAGAACAAGTAACCCAATTTAAATACCTAAGATGCTGAATAACCATTGGTCTGAATCCTGAAGTTGAGATATGAGTTCGCATTGAAATGGCTAGAGCGGCTTTTTTCAAAATGAGACACCCCATCACAGACTTGTAAAATCCATATATTATATCCAGTGCTTTTATATGCTTAATGAATCCCTGGGAGTCTTTCGAAATGTGGGTCATGCGCAAAATATATGGAAGATCTTCTGGACAGAACATGTCGGAAACGAAGACGTACTGTGGCGAATGAGTAGAGAGCGAGAGAATTGCTGTCGTTTCTTAAAAGATAGAAAACTCGCTACTTGGGACATATGTATAGGGGTCTAAGATAATCGTTTCTCCGGTTATTGATGGAGGGTAAAATTAAAAGAGGTACAGGATGCCGAAGGCTAAAGAATATAAGAGAGTGGACAGGCCTGGACACTCGCATTTTATTAAAAATTGCCTAGGGTAGGGTAGAATTCGTCTTGATTACAGCACAACTTCAGTAATCGAGGTGCCACTATAAGAAGAAGAAGTTCATTCAAGACAATTACGACATCACAGGGTACACTGTTCTTAGAATCATACTAGTTTTAATATATATATATATATATATATATATATATATATATATATATATATATATATATATATATATATATATATATATATGCATATACAGTCCCTGGCCAAATTATTAGACGCACTGCAAAATTTCATGTAAAATATTAATTACCGAGTGATATTGTACCGTTTTATTATTTTAAATTGATTTGTTTTTTTATTTTTATATTATCCAATCAATTACCTATTTATTTGACATAAATAAAACAGCATTAATTTAGAAAAGCATAAGTTTATTAAGTTTTAAAGAAAAGTGAAATTAATGTTAGTAAAAGTCAATATTTAGTTGAGCTACCTTTAGCCGCTATCAAAGCTTTAATTCTGCGCGGCATGCTATCAATACAAGATTGTACTGTCTCCTGCATTTGAGGATGATGATTCCACACATGAATAATCTTTTCTAGGAGCTGGGTTTTGTTGGTAATCACATCTTTAGCCACTTCTCTTTTCATCAGCTCCCACACATTTTCAATGGGGCCAATCCAACAGAGGGATATTTTTTTTCTGCCAAAAAAGCTTTAAGCTTTAACAGACCGAACAGTGTGGCAGGGAGCTCCATCTTGCATGAAAGTGAATGGTTCCCCATTCGGAAACCATTCTCTGAGCTGCGGAATCAACCGATTTTGTAATACTTCTTTGTACTGATCTTGCCTCATTATTCCTTTGACGACGTACAGACGTCCAGTGCCCTTGCCGCTGATGACTGACCAAATCATCGCTTTGGTGGGGTGTTTAACCGTCGGGACGACACAATCAGGATGAAACTTTTCTCCATGACGACGACGCACATACTGAGCTTTATTCTGCAAAATTTCGAATGTGCTTTCGTCACTGAAGCAGACCTGTCAAAAATAGGAAAAATATATAAACTTCCATGTTTATTTGCTTTATTTAACTGAAAATGATAATAATGTATCAATTATGATTAAATTGCTGTATCTTACCGATCTCCAGAAGACCACATCTTTGTCTTGCCATTGTTTGGCCCACTTCAGGCGCTTTGCTTTCATTGCAGCTGTTAACTTGGGCTTCCTGGCGGGGCGACAGGCCTTAAAATCTAATTCTTTCAATTTTCTTCGAACAGTGCGCTCAGAAGCATTTACGCTAGCATCCTGGAGTTGTGATTTTATTACCTTTGTGGTAGCATATCTGTTTTCTACACAAATTTTCTTCAAACATCTCTCTGACCGTGGAGTGAAAATTGGTTTTCTACCGCATCTTTTCTTTCTTTTCGGGCTTAATTCCTTCCCTGACTCAATTTTCTTTTTTATGCGTCGTACACTAGCTTCAGAAACCTCCAATCTTCGTGATATTTCTCGGTTTGTAAGTGTTTTCGCAATCACAAGGGCCTTCACTTCAGCTTTTTTACATGGTGAAAGATCGCCTTTTCTACCCATAATGAAAATAGTCCAATTACTTTTTTAAAACACTGCATACAAAATAAACTAATAACTGAGTAGTATAAAACTGTTAAACAAACAATCACAGTCCATAAAGCCACAGAAACACGTCCGTACCTGACTCGATTCCGATCGCGACTGGTACAGATTTGTACTTGTTTACGTTCATGTATCACTTTGTCAACACAGTGTTGCCATATGTTAAAAATAAATACAAATATGTAGTCTACAACAATTCTTTTAAATAAAAATCAATAATATTGTAGTTTAAATATACCATTATTGCATAAAAACTCTTAAGAAACATAAAATTACTAAAAAAAATACAGTGCGTCTAATAATTTGGCCAGGGACTGTATATATATATATATATATATATATATATATATATATATATATATATATATATATATATATATATATATATGTATATAACTGGTTAACTTTTAAAAGACTGTAGTGTCATTTCGTAAGCCGATGATACAATTTTGCTGTTTGGTGGGGCTGTAGGACAGGACGGTTGTGATGGAGCAGAAAAGTGCTGCGCTCCTGGCTAAATAAAACTTTTGTATGTATCCAATGTATCCAAAATGTGCTTCGTACGATTTTCTAGAACAATTGTCAATCAACCATTAATTAAAACTCTTCATGCCTACCTTAAAAAAAAAACTGTTAAAAAAACTGTTCAACTGTAACGAAAATAAATAAAATCAGTTATGCAAATCAAAAATTACTAATTACCTTGTATAGAACTTTAGGGCAATCTGTTTTAAAATAGTGCATACTTGTATGGAAAAGTGCCTACGATAATACTTTAAAAATACTATAAATTTTTGAAGATAGTGCTCTAAAAATATTAGATAAACTACTCCATTTTCCTACATCATGATATTCCACCTATAGTATTTTAAATCTAAGAATTCTTTTTGTTTATTTCAGAAAAAAAAGGATATATTTCCCAATATATCAAGAAAAGCAAATACAAATGGAAATCTAGAATCTCCATTTGTGCATAACTTTGTGTGCCAAAGATTTTTAATATACTTAATGCCGAAAATGCACAACATGTCACCTATCTCTATTAGAGCTTTACTTCAACAAGAGCTACGTAAACAAGAACTCGAATCATTTAATCTTAAAAATCAGAATATTTTTAACTAACTATTCAATCGTTACTTCTTATTTTAAATCATCATTTTACCCTCGTCTACCCAGACTCTCGCCCTACGCAGCTGATTCGTGTCTGCTGTGGTTTCTTTCAGTCCAAAATTTACTTGCACAAACATTGTCCCGTTGTCTGAACTATGTGGACAGTGGCACACAAGCTATATTTATATTGTTGGCCAACTTACCTTCATAGATTTTTGCAGTATTTAGTTTCTCCCTTTAGTACATATTTCTCTGTGAATTGTCAAATATTTAGTTGTAAAAATAAGTTCAAATATTTTAAAGTATATACAAATCTAAATATTTAAAATATTAAACCTATTACGAAATCTTTTAATAAAATAAACGACCTTAAAAGCTCTACGTAAGACCTCACAAATCGAATAAGTTTTAAGAAAATCTTTTAAAGAAAACGGTAACTCTATCATTCGGTCAAATCTTTGTCATTTCCTTTCAGTCTTTCGTACATTCAGGTAAAGCTTCGGCCTTCAAACACGATCCTTATTGGAAAAATGTATTTATCTTAACTCAAATTTTCCTGAGAGTATTTTTTAGGATTGATGAAATACGAAGTTTTTCTAAAAAAAATAAAATTCGTAAATTTATTGATAACTGTAATACTCTCTCTCTCTCCATTCGTTTCCTCAGTTTTGAGGATCGTGATTTCTTTGGAATGACTTCACTGTTCTATCCACCGTTTCGCTCTATGTTATTTCTCTCGATCTTCTGCCAAGGGTTTTATTTGATCTTGTTGGCGAACAGCTTCTACTCCTTTTACCCTGGACCTCTCTCATCATTGTAAGCAGATCTACATTATCACCTGGTCTTCTGGTAACATGTCCAAAATACTGAAGAATTCTTTTTAAACATAGCGATGATAATCTTACGGTTATTTTTAGTTCTTTAAGTATAGATTGATTGGTTCTTCTTGCGGTCCAGGAACTTTTCAGCATCCTCTTATAGCACCACATTTTAAAGTGATCAATAAGTTTATGTTCCTGTGTGTCCAGGATTCTACGCCATATGAAAATATTGGAAAGACTGAGGTCTGGGCGAGGTATAATTTTGTTCTCTTCGTTATATACGGACATTTCCATAAGTTAGTAAGCCTCGTCATAGCATTTCTTGCTAGGGATATTCTTCTCTTTATTTCATCCTCGCATCCGCCTACACTACTTCTGGTTGATCCTAGATATACAAAGCTTATTATTTCTCGAACCTATTGAATAAGTCAAGATCTTACTACTCAATGAGCCTTATCGACTATCATCAACTCTGTTTTGTCCTTATTTATGGGCTAAACCTAGTTTCTCACTTTGTGCTCTATCCGATTTAAAAGTGTGGCCATCTCTTCCTTAGTTGCTGAAAATATGGCGGTGTCATCAGCGTAACGCAGGTTGTTTATTCGCTCACTTCCTATTAAGATTCCACCATCCCATTCGTTTAACGCATTTCTCTTATAAATTCGTAATAAAAACATTAAATAATACAGGAGATAGAATACATCCCTGTCTTACACCTCGGCAAAGATGAAATTGATCGGATGTTGTATTGTCTATTTTCACTACCGCTGTGCTGTCCCAATCCCAAAATCAAACTGTTTGGGGGTGGACTCTCAATCGTTTCTTGTCGGTGATCAGACATTTAGGGATTCATTAAGCTGATAATATCTAAATCAAAATGGACAATGTAATAAGACATTCATATAAAATGTCTAGAGTCTCCATACGTTTCACCCCAATTCGACTATTCTACAAAATCATTTCATGCGTAGTCTTAATATTCTCTCGGTTATACACAAAAACGAGTCTTCCAGCAAGGTGTTCATCATTGATGTTATTTTTTCCTTTTTTTAAATTCCTCAACACAATTTTTTTGATAGGGAGGTAAAAAAGACATTGTTCTTAAAATATATAAAACATGTCATCGTAAATTTTTTTTAGCGGGCAGTCCTTTCAACTGTGATTACTGATGGATATTCGATTTTAGTAAAATTACAATTTTTATCGTCATATCTTCTTAAAAAATGCTCTACAAATAGCACAATAAAATCTAGATCTAGATTTATATACTTATTTACTAAAGATCAAGCTGCTATCTCCGCATTTGTTCTTGACAATGGTAGGTGGTTTATACCAATTAGTTTTCAATACTTGTAGTTTATATATTTTTTTTTTCTGATTTATAGGCCTCACGAGCATATGTCATGAGCTTGTATGTATATATATATATATATATATATATATATATATATATATATATATATATATATATATATATGTATATATATATATATATATATATATATATATATATATATATATATATATGATTTTTAATTAAAATCCGCGACGATTGAGTTACTTGGCATGCTCTAAAATTCCTTAAAAAAATTATTTAAAAACGGTACGACTTCTGTATTTAACACTTTTACCTAACTGTTCGAATAAACAAGTTAGAAGGGTGGTCCATTAATAATTAATAATCTTGTACTTAACTGAATAAAATGAATTTGGCAGGAAAATTTTTAAAAATGTTTATTTTAAATATGTTTTAATATTAAAAAGATTTAAAAGATTGTATGCATTTTTTATTACTCATTTCTCAAAATGTTCCTTTTCCCTTAGTTAAAAATTAAATCTGCCTGATATTTAGGCTTTCATACAAATAATGGATAATCTAATGAATAAAAAGAAGTTCTGCAAAGTTTTATTTTATAAAAAAGTTTTTTTTTTTTTTTTTTTAACTTCCGGAAACCACCTTTTAATATATCAGCAGTTTAAAGCATAAAAAAATCAGTGGTGTTATTATTATTTTTTAGAAAATTAAATATATATATATATATATATATATATATATATATATATATAATATATATATATATATATATATACATATGTATGTATATATATATATATATATATATATATATATATATATAATATATATATATATATATATATATATATATATATATATATATATATATATATATATATATATATATATATATATATATATATATATATATACATATAATAACATATATAACATCATTAGCTTATTCCATCCATAGTCGGATGTAAGCCTTCCCAAGTTGTCTCCAATCAGCTCTATTATTTGTTTTTTACATCTAATCGTGTCCCGCTAATCGTTTTATGTCGTCCGTCCATCTTGCCTGTGGTCTCCTCTGCATCTTTTATGTTCTCTAGGCCTCCATTCAACCATAGGGCTTGTCCATCAGTTATCATTCATCCATGCGATTTGCCCCGTCCAATTTCACCTTAATATGCATATTCCTTATATTACATCTGTCACTTTTAATATTCTTCGTATCTAGAGGTTAGGAATACGATCTTGGAGTATATTATTTAGCATTCTCCTTTTCAATGCTCTTTAGATTATCTGGAGTTTATTTATTATATTTTTATTTAAAGCCCACGTTCCAGTGCCATATGTTAATACCGGCAGTACATACTGATCGAGCACTCTGGCTTTTATTGTATTTGGGATGTCCAATTTAAATGTAGATTGTAACCATTCGAACGCAGACGACGCTAACGAGACTCTTCTGTCTAAGTCAGCGTTTAAGTTATTTTTTGGTATTTCGGTTTTTTGTGCTAAATCTATGAATGTTTGTACCTTTCCCATTCTTTCACCGTCTATTAATAGTTAATGGATGTTTTCTTCACTTTCATTGTTCAAATATTTGGTTTTGGTGAAGTTTTATTTTTAGACCTAATTCTCGAGACTTGTTATTTAATTCCATCAGCATCTCTTGTAATTCAGCGATCAAAGTGACATCAACTGCAAACCTTAAGTGATTTAAGCATTCGCCGTCTATTAATATTCCTTTATTTTCCCACTTTAGCAATTTGAACATGTCTTCTAGAGTGAAAGTGAACAGCTTTAGGGTATTAAGTGGCCTTGTCTAACTCCATTTATATATATATATATATATATATATATATATATATATATATATATATATTCATATATATATATATATATATATATATATATATGTATATATATGTAAGTATATCAAGAAGATTTGTGTATCTTTCGTCGACTCTGCTCTTACTTAAAACGTTCAGGACTGCCTATATCTCTACTGAATCAAATGTTATTTCGTAGTCAACCATTGCTATCCACAAGGTGACCTCATATCCATTTGCTTTTTCCACTAGTAATCTAACTTTTTTCCACGTCCGAGCTCTCCAGCTCTTGTTTTCCCAGCCGTGAAAAAAGTAGTAGATCAACATAAACTCAATGTAATTAAGGTTTAACTTACTTTGGAGATATTCATTAAATCAAGGAATTTTATAGGAAAAATACTTAAATTTATTCATTGTTAACAAAATGTAAATTTTGCTTACAAATAAATTAATGGCTAGAAGTACCATTTATTGGATAAATATTGAATGTTGACTATATTCGTGCTCTTTGAGAGCGTGAAGCTCTAGGTTACACCGGTTGTGATAATGCAGGTGTATGAAGGTACCGGATTGAAATTCATCAGTTGTCACTACATAGAGCAATTTCTAAGTAAACTCGAGAATCTTAAAATTAGTTTTATTTGTAGTTTGTTTTCTCAGAAAATTGTACGCTCCCAAATAAATATTATCTATGTAATTAAAATTTGTAGTTTAAAACGCTATAAATAGATTTTTTTATGGTACGTGCTACAGGGAAGTCCGTAAAGCGCTACAGGAGCGACACGTGTGCGGAGAAAGCGATTCACGGTATTCTTGAATCGCTGTAGATTGTACTCGATAGGAAATACAGTCCTGGGCAAACTATTCCAAAGGGATGATGTTCTCCATATAAAAGACTGCTTGAAAAGCGTTGTACGAGGAGTAACAAGCTGAACCTCATACGGA
The DNA here is from genome assembly GCA_019049505.1 of Pachyrhynchus sulphureomaculatus. Taxonomy (NCBI): domain Eukaryota; kingdom Metazoa; phylum Arthropoda; class Insecta; order Coleoptera; family Curculionidae; genus Pachyrhynchus; species Pachyrhynchus sulphureomaculatus. The sequence goes on from CM032447.1 coordinate 50,657,025, forward strand.
TGTGAAGTATTAGCGCGACGTGTACTTCTAACATGCACCGCTCTGGGAGGAATTAAGCGGGCCACATCCTCCGAACACTTTCCATGAAAGTGCTTGTAGAATAGGCTCAAGTCGCCAACCGATGTTCCAGCGAATCAAGGCCGCCGGTCAGTTTCGGGTGTCCAATCAGACGAACAGCTCTTCTCTGAATAGAATCCAACAAATGCAGTGTATGTTTGGGAGCGGAGCTCCAAACATGGGAGCAGTATTCCATAGTTGGTCGAATTTGAGCTTTGTAAAGAATTAACAGTTGTTGTGGAGTGTAAAGCTTTTTGGTTCGAAACAATATTCCCAACTTTTGAGAAGCTCTCCTTGCTATGCCTGCCACATGTTCATGCCAGGACATATTTGCTCCCAAATTAACGTCCAACAAATTGAGTGACGATGTTAGAGGAATGGAGTGCCCCGACATAACTATGTCGGGTTCAGCAACGTTAACTTTTTTAGAAAAAACTGCCGCCTGGGTTTTTGTAGCGTTAAATTCCACTTGGTTACTGTCACCCCAAGATATAATTTCTTCCAGTTGAATGACTTCCTGCTGTCTGCGGATATTCGTCTGAGTAGCCGATGTCCGAGCGTTCAAAGTGAATGAAGAGATAAGTGTACTGTCATCTGCAAAGCTGTAGATTGGATTCTCGGTCTTTTCCAGCAGATCGTTAATGTAAATGAGAAAGAGAGTAGGAGAGAGTATGGAGCCTTGGGGTACACCGGCGTTGATAGTGAAGGTTTTAGAAAGAAATCCGTAGACTGCCACTCGTAAAGAACGCTCTCTGAGGAAACATGAGAGCCACAAACAGAACTTTTCAGACATACCATAAGAATGTAGCTTAGCCAACAGCCCATCGTGCCAAACACGGTCGAATGCCTTGGATATGTCAAGAGCAACCGCTCGAGATTCTCCAAAGTGTTCAATTGCGTTGTTCCAAACATGTGTTACATCAGTCAGAAGATCTGTTGATCAATTTTTACGAAAGCCATATTGGTGATCACTAATAATGTTGAATCGTTCAAGATATTTTAGAAGATGCTGATTGATAGCCTTTTCCATGACTTTCGATATTATTGAAAGCAATGCGATTGGTCCGTAGTTATTTGGCAAGGTCTTCTTGCCTTTTTTAGGTATCGGCTGAACTGTGGCACATTTCCAGCAGGAAGGAAATATTCCCTTTCTGTAGAATAGGTTGAAAAGTCTACAGAAAACTGGTGTTAGTTCCCTCGCACAGTTTTTGAGAACTATGGCAGGTATTCCGTCAGCGTCAGAAGCCTTTTTGGTGTCTAGCTCCATCAGAATACGCTTTATGATACGCTGTCTGAAGACAACATCGGGCATCCTTGACTGCAATATAGGAATAGTATGTGGTGTTTTTCCTTGAAAATCGACAGTAGAATGTGAAGCAAAGAGTTCAGCCAACAAGTTCGCTTTCTCAACAGGTGTCGTTGCAATAGAATTATCTGGCCGTGTGAGTGGTGGTATGGTGGATTTGGTGAAATTTTGACTAACGTCCTTAGCGACCGACCAAAAGGACCTAGAATTTTTCGGGACAAGCGAGAAGCTTGTTTCTGATCCGTTGATTGTGTACCTCCTTGGTTTCGTCGATAATTTCTTTCTTTGCATCTGTTCCTAGCACGAACGAATGTGTTACGATTTATGGTGTAAGGATTTTCACGCCATTGTCGGTATGCAAGATGTTTAGAAGCAACAGCTTCTTTGCATTTTCGGTCAAACCAAGGCTTGCCGTTGGAAGGGCATTATTTCGAAAGAGGGATGTAAGCCTCCATACCGGCCAAAATAATATCGGAAACCTCCCTGGCGCAGTCAGATGGGTCGTCGGATCGAAAACAAACATCTAACCAGGGGAAAGTTCGAAAATATTCCATGAGATCTTTCCATTTAGCAGACTTGTAGTGCCAAATCTTGCGCGGTTTAGGCGCCTCTCTGTCAGTGATTGGTAGAATACTCGATGTCGAAAGTCGTTTATGGTCGGAAGAACCTAACGGCGGATTTACGTTGACCGTGTAAATCTCCGGATTGGTGGTTAAAAACAGATCAAGAAGACTGGTGAACTCTCCGTCTCGATCAGGGATCCGTGTTGGTTCGTCAATAAGCTGAGTTAAGCCACAACATATTTAAATCTTGTAAATGACAGATGTACAGACTTCGTGTACGTTCATGCCTTTACATAAAAAATTGGCCTATAAATTTACCGTAAATAAAGAATTAAAATTAAATTTGATACAAAAATCTGACTCGGTAATTATAATTTTTTGAAAAACTTCGGTTTTTAAAATCTTTTCTCACTTTTAATTCGACTGCTTATCAGTGGTTCTCCGAATTATCCTATAAAGAAAATTCTTTATGCTTGACTGACATAAAAATTATAAAACCTGTCACACAAAGCTTCAATAAATTAAAATTTCAAATTCGTGTCGATTATTCGTTTGACTGATTTTTATTTACGGTAAAATTTTAATGAACGATTTATGTGTAATTTTAAAAAATTGATCTAACGTGAAATGCTAATATGTTTTTTTCTTTTTGCTGTACAATTGGAAGAAAATGTACTTTTTTTATACAGAAATAAGTTTATGCATTTTCATGTTGAAGACATAGTAAAAATGCTTTTTAGGAACTTACGATATTATTTCATACTGAAAAGCACGATTGATTACTAAAATACGAGGGTTGTATGATAAGTACCTGGCCTCGGCCAGAGAAGGCGCTACTACAATTTAAAAAATTATATTTTTCGTTAACATAACCGTTGACAAGAATCCTGTCAAATTTTGAAGTCGCTACGTGATTTAGTTTGTGAGTGGCAGCCATTTAAATAGAACAACTTCTATAATTTTACAACAGTGGAAAAATTTGAATATCGAACAGTGAGAAAATATTTGTTTTTGAAAAGAAAAAACGAATGCTGAGATAAACGCGCAACTCAGCGAAGGTTATGAGGACACTGCACCTTCGTTATCGACCATAAAATATTGGACAGCTGAATTCAAATACGGCCATACAAACATTTTTGATAAAGAACATCCAGGTCGTCCAAATGAGGTCACCACATTAGAACTGATAGAAACCATCCACGAAATAGTAATAAGTGATCGGATAGTGAAAGTACGTGAGATTGCTAAGACTATGGGTATCTCAATTGAACGGGTGCAGAACATTTTAATAACTCATTTCGATATGAGAACGCTTTCCGAAAGATGGGTGCGGTGATTTTTCATAATTGAAAATAAACACGCACACGTAACTTTAAAAACGAATGTTAGGCGATGTTAAAGCGTAATCGAAATGATTTTTGGCGTCAATTCATAATTGTTCACGAAACATGGATTCATCACAGCACGCCAGAGACCAAAGAACAGTCCAAACAGTGGGTGTTCCTTGGCGAACGGGCACCAAAGAAGGCCAAGGCGACTTTATCAGCTAATAAAGTCATGGCGACAGTGTTTTTCGGATGCACGCGACATAATCCACGTCGATTACCTTGAAAGGGTAAAGCGTACCACAGACCAAAGAACAGTCTAAACAGTGGGTTTTCCGTGGCGAACTGGCATCGGCATCGAAGACGGTCACGGCGACTTTGGGATGCCCGCGACATAATCCACGTCGATTACCTTGAAAAGGACAAAACGAGTATTATGTCAACTTATTGAACCGTTTCAACCAACCTGTGAAAGAACAACGTCCGCACACGTGTCATCGCCATGGCAAAATTTCACGAGTTAGGTTATGAATTGCTTCCGTATCCACCATATCCGTTAGATTTAGCTCCCAGCGATTATTTCCTATTTTCGAATATGAAAAAATGGCTTGACGGAAAAAAATTGGCTCAAACGATGAGGAGATTGCTGAAACAAACGCCTATTTTGAAGGGTTGGAGAAATCCTATTTTTTAGATGAGATACAGAACGATGGACTAAGTGTACCAAGCTAAAAGGAGACTCTGTTGAAAAATAAAATAAATGTTTCACATAAAATTGTTTTTTCTTGTCAAGGCTAGGTACTTATCATACAACCCTCGTATATGAAAAGCGGCAAAGGTTACATATATCTATGGACTATTTTCCATAATGTTATATAATATTAACATTATAAAATATGTGAAGCAGTCACTAATCCACGCAAGCGCATTGCACTTCGTTTTCCTACTTGTTATCTCTCCGGACGTTCTTATGATTGTGTGTGTCTATCTGATATTTAAATAATTACTGATTTGCTAACACGTAGGCTGAAAAGTTTTTGGTCTGATACATAGATGTTGCCCTTTTCAAAAAATCCAGTTTTAGGAAGTACCAACATTCAAACGTAGTTTACAAGTTACAGTGGTTTTAGGGACATATTTTCAAAACAATGGAAAAAATCGAATTTCGTGTGTTGACTAAACATTGTTTTTGATGGGAAAAATACCATTCAAGCAAAGCAATGACTTGATAAGTATTACGGGGACTCTGCTCCTGGAAAATTACTCATTATTTACTGGTATGCTGAATTTAAACGCGGTCGTACAGATACAAATGATGCTGAACGCTCTGGACGCTCAAATGAGGTAGTTACACCAGAAAGCATAAAAAAAATCCACAGAATTGTCTTGATGACCGTAAAGTGAAATTGCGTGAAACAGCTGACACCCTAAGGATATCGAAAGAACGGGCTGGTCATATTTTGCATGAGCATTTGGGCATAGGAAAGCTCTGTTCTAAATGGGTAACGCGTTTGCTCACAGTGGACCAAAAACAACAACGTGTTGATGATTTTGAGCGCTGTTTGGCCCTCTTTAAGAGCAATAAAAAGGATTTTTTCATGCGATATGTGACAATGGATGAAACATCGATCCAACACTATAAACCGGAATCAAATCGGCAATCAGCTGAGTGGACAGCAGCCGGTGAAAGCCGCTCGAAGCCACCAAAGACACAACAGTCGGCTGGGAAGATTTTGGCCTCTGTATTTTGGGATGCGCATGAAATAATTTTTATCGACTATACTGAGAAAGGAAAAACCATCAACAGCAAATATTACATAAAGTTATCGGTGCATTTGAAGGCAGAAATCGCAAAGAAACGACCCCAAAAGAACAAGAAAAAAGTGCTCTTTCATCAAAACAATGCACCATGTCATAAGGTAATGGTTACCATAACAAAATTGCATGAATTGAAGTTCGAATTGCTTCCTCATCCACCGTATTCTCCAGATTTGGCCCGCAGCGACTATTATCTATTCGCAGACCTCAAAAAAATGCTCGCGGGAAAGAGATTTGGTTCCAGTGAAGACGTTATCGCCTAATCTTAAGATCTACTTAACAGATTTTGTTAAAATATACAACACGTATTCTTTATAATATTATCTAAGATATATCATAGGATTTTTTTGAGTGGGTGTCACGTTCATAAGTTATAAATTTTTTAAACTCAAAATTTCGATAAAAATCAGAGTTTTTTTTTTCAAACAGCAGTCATTTCTACAAAAAAAATTTTAAAATTCTTTTTCTATGCTACATCTTAGCTATTACCTTTCTAAATAAGAATTTTTTTTTTATTTTTCAGACTATCCCCGACAGAAAATAAAAACACCATCAGCAAGGATTTTCAAAAAAGGGCTCTACTTGATGGCTCATATCTCCGTCATTTTTTAATTTTTTTTATTCGTTATTATTTCAAATTATCCATAAAACTACTATGTACATATGTAAAAGAAAAATTATTTTATATATTTAATAGTTGTGTCCAAAATTTTTTTATTTTTATACCTATTTTTCCGAGCGCCAAGGAGAGGTAACCACTTAATAATTACCTTATTAATTTGGAATATATGGTATTGAAACATATTTAATTTCACGAGGAAAAAAGGTGCAATTATAAATAATAACCTAAACATATTTCTCTAATTTTTACTTCATTTGTGCAATCAAAACTGTAGTACAGCGGGTTTATGTTATTTACAAATGAAATGAATCTTTAAAAACATATCTATCCCGTAAGCAATGCCTAAACGTCTGGAAGCATTCAACACGAGTGGTGAAAATCTGTTAGATGGACAGAATTAGTAACAACAGCTTTCTCACTCACATGGATAAGAGGTGATTATGACCATCAAGCGACGCAAATTAGAATAGTTTGGCAACATTATGACACATCAAGAAAAATACGAATTCTTGCATCTGATTATAGAGGGAAAAATTCCAGGTAGACGTGGTCCAGGGAGAAAGAGAATATCGTGGTTGAGAAATTTGAGACAGTGGTACGGAAAGTCTACGGTTCCACTCTTCCGAGTGGCTGTCAATAAAACGATCATCATCAACATGGTAGCAAACATGGTAGCTAATGATCGTTGAATAGTCATGTTAACCGAAAAAGAACAAGATTCCATACGAATCTTTTCTATAGATGTCAAATTCTAATTCATTATTACTTTAAATAATTAAAATATATAGAAATAGTAATTTTTCATTGCTTTCAACATGTAAATCTAGTGGAGTCATATCGGCTATTTAATTTAGAATAAAAATTATATACATTTGATTTTTCTGTATCGAAAATCGTAAATACCGATAGCATACTCCTTAAGTACTTAAATTCTTTACTGGCCTCGGTTTCAAACTCTCTCTTAAATGAATTTGCCTTGAAAGATGATAAGCACTTATCCTTTGCTGTGTCTTCTTTTACAACAAAATCTCGACTATTATACTAAAAAAAAATTCCATGCAAAATTTGACAATACCAAGTATTTACAAAGAAAGGGGAAAGGACAGATCCAAAAAACTGTCTAGGTATCAGCTTAATGAGTGCGGTACTAAAATTGTTCACTAAAATTTTAGCAGAAGAAATAATGTTAACCGGAATCTGTGAAGAACAGCAAGGGTTCAGAACGAACAGGTCTACTCTAGACGCCATATTTATAATCCGCCAAATTACCGTAAAAGCCATAGAGCTTAATAAGATAGCCTTTATGTGTTTCATTGATCTCACCCAGGCATTCGATAGGGTACGGTTAACTGATGTCATAACCCTACTACAAAAAAGGGAAATTCACCCGAATGTAATAAAAAATCGAAGAGTTAAACATCAACAACCACACATATGTAAGAGTGGCAAATAAATTAAGCAATAAAATACCTATGACAACCGGAATCAGACAAGGAGATAGTCTAAGCCCAATCTTATTTAACATCATAATGGATGAAATAATAAACGAAGTAAAGAAAACTGGGAGAGGATATCGATTGAGAGACAAAGAGATAAAAATAATATGCTACGCCGATGATGCAGTAATCATATCAAAAGACGAAAATAACTTACAGAGACTCCTACATAAGTTCCAACAAACAGCAAAAGTGTTTAATATGCAAATATCTGTAATCCCTTACAATATCTAGAGAACCGAAAAGATGCAAATTCGCGATTTATAATCAGAGTGTAGAACAAGTAATGTCCTTCAAATATCTAGGGGCAAACATAACAAGTACCAGGAACCTTAAGGAGGAAGTAAAACTCAAATAACAAAAGCATCGTTAATATCAGGATATTTAAGAGATATAATTTGGAGAAACAAGTGTATGAGAAAAAGGAGCAAAGTAAGAATATACAAAACAAGCGTAAGACCGATCATGACGTACGCGATAGAAACCAGAGCGAAGAACACAATAACAAAACGACTCCTAAGAAAAACAGAAATGCTAACACTTAGATCGATAACAGGACATACCTTATTTGACCGGAAGAGATGTGAAGAAATAAGGGAAATGTGCGAAATACAGGATGTGGTGAGATGGGCAAGGAAAAGGAGAAGAGAATGGAGAGACCATGTGGACAGAATGCCAAATGACCGGTTGGCTAAGGTTGCAAAAGAGAAGCGACCCCACATACCTCGACCGCTTGGAAGACCACCAATAAGATGGTATGAGAGCTGGTCTTCATCATCGCAGTTGTTTCTGGGATACCTTTGAAGTGAACACAGGACATGGCCCTAACGTAAGAAGAAGAAGAAAGAACTTATTCCTCTAAGTCTAAGCCACTCATGTCAAAAGTTCAGTAAAAAAAAATTTGGTGTAGTGCCGCTAATTATTATCTAACAATTACTGATACTATATAAGTGTCGCTGATGAGTCACGATATGATAAAATGCCTCCCGAGATAGTACTACAGATAGAACAACAGCAAATAAATGCTCGAATACTGACCTTATTTAATTCGATAGATGATATTGTTTTCTATATACGTCGATTGACTGACCCTTAATGCTTGCGCTGCCACCCGAGGATTTTTCGCCATGTATAGCGTATCATTGCCAAGAATGCTTTTGCAGATTAAGTGGCTAGCACGGCCCCCGGGAGAGGAGAGGAATGTTTTCAAGTTTGGGCTCACATTAGCCACTGATACAAATCGTTTTATCTTGCCAATTGATTTTTTAAGAAAAAATTTAAATGAAATGAAAATAATTAATTTTAGTACTTGCCATGTTCAAAAAATGTTATAATTAGATTCGCAAATAATAATAAAATCAATGAAATTATTTACAAAAATCTCTACAAAAATTTTGTTTGTAGGTTTTTATTTCAGAATTTTTCCTTTGACTTTTAAAATTGTACATGAAATTAAGGTTTATATAAATAGCGAATAACTGCGGATCATTTTGTTAAAAATTTATTCCCTAAGAGGAAATAAAAATTCGTAAAGTTTATTTATTGAGGAAAATTCTAACAGATCCGTATTTAGATCGGATTAGTATCCATGCAAATTTTTTGAACTTTTCGAAAAAAAAACTTGCGTTGATATGACTGATTAATGATTTCTATGTTGATTTGCAACATTATGAGAATAAGTTACCGAAAATAATTTGAACGTCACATGTTTGTTAAATTTTATTTTTAGCTTAGATTCTGCCATTAAAAAAAAAATGAATTATTTTTTGTTCTATCGGTTATGGAATCACTCTTTCGCAGGCGATGGATGGAGCGTTCAGATGTAGAAGAGGCACCTTCCACGACAGTTAGGAACAATATTACTTATTATTAGTATGTTGTTTAAAGGGGATTGACGAAATAAAGCCTAAAGTATTCATTTATTCATTGAAATCTACTTCCTATCTATCTTGTTCAAAATATACTTCTTCTGCTGCAACACTTTCTAGATATATAAATGCAAATATATATATACATATACATACATACATACATACATATATATATATATATATATATATATATATATATATATATATATATATATATATATATATAGAGGTTTTCACGGATGGTGGAATGTAATACATTAAAATTCCGAGTTTCAATCCGTTCGTCTAACAATGAATTTGCACGACGTTTCGCCAAAATCTCATTTCGCATTTTCAAGTGCTATTCGATGCTGTGATCTTGCTGCTGCTACCGCTCGAAGCTAACTAACATGAAAAAAAAAGAAACTTTTGTTGGAACTATATATAAATGTCAATATTTTATAGTACTCAGCAAAAAAAGAAAACAATCTCAAAACTTCAAGAATTTTTAACACAAAAACCATCAACTTTTAAGAAAATATGCAAGAAATAAAGTATGCTTAAATTTAAGCAGAGAATATGCACTTTTTATCCTACTTTTTTATTACTATGGGAAAAAAATTGCTTAAACAATGCATAAAAAAAACAGAAAAATTCTCCAAGATAGACAGTAGATAAATTTCAGTTGCTCCAAAAATATTAATTAGTTAATTCAATATGTTTAAACAATAATTGCTGAATATCATAAAAATTGACATTTTCAAAAAAAGTGTTTCCAACAAAAGTTTCTTATTTTTTTTTATGTAGAATACGAAAAAAATAAAATATATTAGTTTCTATTAAAAAAATTGAGTAGACCTTGATTTGATAACACTCGTATACACTATAAATTCACCATAGAGTGGTAATTTCAGCTTGGGGAACATGAAAAAATTATAGGGTAACATACCTGATCAATATATCTTTTTTACTTTCACCCAAAAACTTACGAATAATTATTGCATTTTACAATGACGCGTTATTGTGATGCGAAATTATGAATATTTTGCGACCATTCAGGCCCTTTTTACGAATTGATTCACGCAGACGACGCATAATGGTTAAATCATACTTTCTATTAACCGTTTAGCCAGTTGGAAAAAACTTTGGTTTACCAATTAGAGGATATTCATTATCGGCCTATTTTCGGATCATATGAATAGATCCACGTTTCTTTATCGGTAATTATGCATTTTAAAGTGGAGTCATTCAAATAAATCATCTGCTTAACCACCTCGACTTTTTTTTAAGAAAATTCAGTTGACTTGGAATAAGACGAGATAATACACGAGACAAGCCCAAATAGTTCTCTTTTAGTCGTTTAAATTGATCCAACTGATATTATCTAAATTACATTCCTAGTAATTCAGTTACTGTGACAGTAATTTAATTACTAAGAAAGCAATTCAATTATCTAGCAAGTATCACTCATTACTTTAATATTAGTTGTTGGAAAACCACTTGATCTATTAACCTATCAAGCTATCAAGTCAGAAACGTTAAAGGATTAATTAATAAAGCCGCAGTTATCTTAGGCTACTTAAGAGATGTTGTATGGACCAATCAACACATGCAACTAGACAGCAAGATTAAAATATACTTGCATCAGACCCATAGTGATATAAGTATTATGTATAGAATCACGAGAAGATGCCAATAAAACAAAAAGTATCCTACGTACCGCCGAAATGAAAACCCTAAAAACAATAGTTGGTAAAACAAGGAGGGATAGGGTACGAAATACTGACATCGGGGAACTATGTGGCGTGGAAAACATGGCAAGATGTGAAAGACAAAGAAGAAGATAGTGGCGTAATTATGTAAAAAGAATAGAGGAGGAGAGATTACCAAGAATCGCTCTGAAGGAAAACTAGCAGGCAAACGCCCAACGGGGAGACCACCAAAAAGATGGAGAGATAGTTGGCAATTTACCTCTCAAGAAATCCTGCAACCTCGGAATTAACAGATCATCAACACAACTTCAAAATATTGCTTAATTTTGTGAGCTTACATATTACGTTCTGTGCATTAAGTAATAATTACATATTGCTTACATTCCTTGGGTTTTCCGTTTAAGTGTATTTTTAAGTAAAAGGATAAGGAGTTTGCTAAAAAAATGAGTATGTCGCTGACACAGAGTGCTACCAAAAAGATACGAGGATATGAAAATCGTGCAGAACGAGAAAATATACTTGATATGTAACCCGTGAACTACCTACCTGCCAATATACTCACTCACCTGTCTGCCCGTCTGCCTAACCGCTGCTGTCTCAAGTAGGTTTACCCATCTATCCGTTATTTTGATTTTAATTGGGCTTGAAACAAAATCTTTTTTACTATTTTGGGATGTCGAAGATATGGTAACTTTGGAACTATAAAATCGACTTGAATTATTCTTCTATAAATATTTGAGGAAAAACATCCATTCATATCATACAAACGTAGTTACATTTGCGAAATTGTGTATATCGGTTCAGAAGAGTATACTTACTGTGGCGTGTTAAAAAATGCCCTCCCGTTTGGGCGTAACTTTGTACCGTCAAAAAAAAACGCCCGCAAGTTGAAACTCAATCTTGAAACGTCTTAACTTCTTTGCTTTTAATAAATATATTATTTATTAAATAGAAGTCGTTATTTGTCCCTTACGTATATCTTAATTTCTGAGAATGGATGAGTGGATATTAATACTGAAAGACCTAAAGAAATTAGATATAAACTAGCTCAGTTAGTTTGGAGAGATTATGGATAGGAGATAATTTTTGTACGTCTTTTGAAAATAGTCTCTATAGTTGTTTAAAATTTTGGTTGTACAGATTTTTGGGCACCATTCATTTTAAAATGAAAAAATCTAACTTCAGCTCAAAAAATGAAAAAATACTGAAGGGTTATGTAGTTGTTAAAAAAAATTAATATGGTACAACCGTTGTGTCCTGAAAGGTAAAGTAAAACGGGTGATTCAGTTAAACGCTAGATTTAAATAAAGAAAAAGGTTTATTAATGACAAAATTAAAAGTTCTAACTCCGCTACACTTAAATTACTATTAGTAAATAAAATCCCTTAATCTAGTAGATGGTACGATTATATGGAGTCTTTAAATCAGGATTCTAATTAAGGCTTAGCTAAACACGATGTTAAAAGTTCGTGGGATTAACTTTACGAGTTACACGTGCTGAATAGACGATTTAAAACGCACTTGTCAGCAGGAAGCTAGGTCTATGGATTGATATACTGGTGATTTACGGTTTTTCTATGAGTTTTTGGCCTGTCCTGGTGCGATATTCATTACACTGATGTCTCCACCTTAGCTACCCCAGTTCCCTTTGGGCTGCTAAACATTTCTTGACCCCTAAAGGTCTGGGAATAAGCAGGATATTTCAAGGAAAAGGCCTTGAACTTGAAAACTAAAACCGTTTCTGCACTACTACATCACTAATAAAAACGAGAACGGCTACGTGATAAAAAAAAGCCTACTGGGCGGCTTACTGAAGGAAAAGCCCTCTCTGGCTACATGATTAAAAGGAGAGCTCACTGCGGCTGGAAAAAAGCCCTTTCTACATCTCGGCTGGAAAGAAACCCTACGGCTACATGATGGAAAAAGCCGTTACTCTCTCTCGGCCTCGGAAAAAAGTTGTACTACATCTCGGCTGGGAAAAAACCGTTACAGCATCTCGGCTGGAAAAAGCCTTTACTACATCTCGGCTGGAAAAAGCCGTTACTAGTGCCATCCGCACGCTTAAATATTTTTCTCCCTTCCTTAAAGTAATGTCTCTAAAATGGCTTCCCGGATACAAATCTATAGCCAATCAGACAAATTCGATGCAAAGTTTGAAGTTCAAAAATCTCTAGGTTTGTTAAAATATCGAAAACAATTATTATAAAAAAAAGTGTTTAAAATTTCATTTTATGGGTATCGTGCAAAATGGAACAAAAAACTTATTTTATCAGTTGTTGAAATGAATGAAAAAGAGATTTTTATTTCCTGAACATAAAATACATTGGTTAGATCGACAGAATAATTTTAAAATTCGTTTGGTGATTCCAAGTCATGTTTTACTTCTTTCACAACCAACAACAATTAAAAAATGCGAATGTAATTCACTTAAAACATTTCTTAACCTGTGCGGAGTAATGCTATTTATTGCCCCATAAAAAAAAATCCAGCGGTGTTAAGTCTGGAGATCTCACTTGCTAAGGATTATATACTTCAATATTGTGAATGATTGTATGTTTTGTGTAATTGTATATATATCAATATACGTGAACACAAATTTTTGCTGTGCTTCGCACGATAAGGTGCGTTTGACGGTATAGGTGGTACCGTATAACGCCAAGCATATTTTGCGAGTTTACGTCAAATTGATGGTGCGAAAATTTTCAATGCTGAAGATCTGTATATTTGGGCTCGAAAGGTTTTTAAAAATATAAAATTTGATTATTGTATAAAACTGCAATATGAAACTCATGCTAAATTCCTAAAAACTCGTTTTAAGCAAGCCAAATCAATTCCAAACACACGTCAATTTCACAGTTACGTGCCAATTAATGAAAATACATTGTGTTATGATAGATTTGTTAGTTTTGATGTAACCCATTAACTTAACATTACGACAAGATTTCTCACTTATATATTTTTTTGTTAAAGGTTTCCTAAAAAATGTATTTTCCCATGAAAATTAAACGTTTTCTAATTAAAGAATTACTATGTTTATTAACCCTCAATATTTATATAAACTTGCGATTATATTGAATTATAGGTGCGTCTAACAACACTACGTTGCGCCGCGCCGTTTTACGCTACGCCACGCTACGCTTAACGCGGTACCTTCGCTCATAAAAACTAACGCCATTTGAAGATTAAATTAGGGCCACAAGATTTTTAGTGTTCCGTACGGAACACTTATAAGATCACTTCGGTTTCTATCTGTCTGTCTGTCCGTCTGTCTGTCTGTCACACCCAATTTTCTCCGAAAGTATTTGACATAGAAAGTTGAAATTTGGTACTAATATAGGAATTGATAGCCTCATCAGAGCCGTGTAGTTTGAAAGTTAAATTTTGACTTAAGGGGTTAGTTTTGGGAGGTGAAATCGGAAGTGAAAAAAAAAAATTTTTACTAGGACATCGAGTGTGGTGACAAATGAAAGCTTGTGAAAACACGAGTAAAAAATATAAATAATGTAAAACTTGAGCGCACTTTTCTCTGCATTATTTTTAAAAAATCGCGAAAAATCGCTGTCGCCTTATCTCGAAAAGTACTTATCAAAAAATTTTGAAAAAAATTCTGGAATATTCTCCACGAGGTATAGATTGAACGAAAATTATCACAAGTGCATTACCTTTAGTAATTTATCTGGTATATAAAAAAATAAAAATTTCAAGGTCGTCAGTTTTCATTAAAGATTGGAAACAAACTTTGTTGAAAACTCATTTGGAGTGTGTTTTGTGAAGTCACTGATTATTTTATACCTCTGTAACAAAATTTTTTATTTTAAAAGCAATCAACGTACGGAACACAAGTGCAAGTTCAACTTGCACTTGACCGGTTACTTTTTTTTTTTCACTTTCGGCAGAAAACACTGGCGCATCTATGGAATCAAACCTATTGTTGATAAGTAGTTAAGAACTTTATTAAATTCCAAACTTTTTATAATAAAGTGATTTTTTGTTATTATTTTTTTTTTATTATGCAATATATTTTTTTTTCAAAATTCATAATGTTTCTGGCCATTTTGGTCTCAATTAGACTTTTCATAAAAAAAAATCATTTTCCCAGTTACGAATTTTTTTTTTTAAATTGACCTAAAACTTGTATTATGTATAACAACTAGCCGGGTCCGCGGCTCCGCTCGCGTGGACTTGATTCACTACTATCGTCCTTATGTTACTCAACGTAATAAAATATCTCCCATTAATTCTCCTTATCTCCCAATATTTCTCCTTATCTCCCATTATCTCTACATAATTTCCATTATCTAGGCTTATCTCTGCTCATCTCCCATTATTTCTCCTTATCTCCCATTATTTCTCCTTATCTCCCATTATCTCACCTTATTTCCCATTATCTAGGCTTATCTCGACTTATCCCCCATTATTTCGCCTTATCTCCCATTATTTCTCCTTATCTCCCATTATCTCTCCTTATCTCCCATTATTTATACTTATCTCCCATTATCTCACCTTATCTCCCATTATCGAGGCTTATCTCGACTTATCTCCCATTATTTCTCCTTATCTCCCATTATCTCACCTTATCTCCCATTATCTAGGCTTATATCGAATTATATAGAACATATGTATAAATTTATAAAAACACGTAAGTCGGAAAAGTGGTTCTCGAGTGATAAGCGCACTAACGGACAGACAGAAAGACGTTACATTTTATATACAGTAATACCCCGCTTAGCGCGACCCCGTTACGCGCGGTTTCACTATAACGCGAATTTCAAATTTCGCGCTCATGTAGTCATTAACTTCTCTATGGTCGCGGGGGGATCCCCGCTTTCTCTGAATATGAATAAAAAATAAGAGTATGTATTGCATAAAGTGTTCTTAGAATTAAAGTGATTGATTAAAATGATTTGTATTTTTTTGTATTAAATTTTGACTATGTTTAATCATAAACCTCGATATACGCGAATTTCAGTTAACGCGATTTTTTTCGGAACGTATCCCTCGCGTAAAGCGGGGTATTACTGTATTGTATTCTTCGCTACATGATATTGTTCCATATTTAATGCTTTAGGGAGTGTATTGCAAGAGAACGCACTAGCGGCAAACTTTTCTCCGACTTGATTCACTATTATCGTCACTGCTTATTCCTTATGTCACCTAATAAAATATATCCTATAACCTGGCCACAGAACATACGTATGTTTAAAAAAAAAAGCACGTAAATCGGATAAGTGGTTCTCCAGTGATAAGCACACTAACGGACGGACGGACAGACAGACAGACGGATAGAGAGACATTTTATATATATTATAGATATTCTCTGCTACATAATATTGTTCCATATTTAATGGTTTCGACTGTGTATTGCAAGAGAACGCGCTAGCGGCAAACTTTGTCCGACTTCATTTACTATTATTGTCACTGCTCATTCCTTATGCTACCTATCGTAATAAAATATAGCCTATAACCTCGCCGGAGAACATATGTATCTTTTAAAAAAAAAGTACGAAACTCGAATAAGTGGTTCTCCAGTGATAAGCGCACTAACGGACAGACAGACAGACAGAGATACGTTGCAATTTATATGTATTATAGATGTAATAAAATATATACCTATAATCTGGTCAGAGAACATATGTATGAATTTAAAAAATCACGTAAATCAGATAAGTGGTTCTCGAGGGATAAGCGCATTAACGGACAGACAGACAGACAGACAGACAAACATTGCATTTTATATATATTATAGATATAGATTATTATTATTATTATTATTATATAACCTGGCCAAAGAATATATGTATGAATTTAAAAAAAGACAGGTAAATCGGATAAGTGGTTCCCGCGTGATAAACGCACTAATGGACAGACAGACAGACAGAGAGACATTGCATTTTATATATATATACATATATATATATATATATATATATATATATATATATATATATATATATATATATATATATATATATTATAGATTATACATTACAGATATTCTTTGCTACATAATATTGTTCCATATTTAATGGTTTAGGCTGTGTATTGCAAAGGCACGCGCTAGCGGCAAACTTATTTCCGACATCATTCACTATTTTACGTCACTGCTCATTCCTTATGCTACATATCGTAATAAAATATAGCCTATAACCGGGCCAGAGAACATATGTATGTTTTAAAAAAAAAAAGTACGTAAATCGGATAAGTGGTTCTTCAGTGATAGGCGCACTAACGGACAGACAGACAGACAGACAGACAGAGAGACGTTGGATTTTATATAATAGATTATAATAATCAACATCAAATGAAAATATTTCAAAGTTTGTTCACTACCTATATGTATTATTAAAATAAATCATTGTTTTTGGATTTTCGAAAAGACGGATATATTGTATATATGTGTGTGTGTGTGTCTATATATATATATATATATATATATATATATATATATATATATATATATATATATATATATATATATATATATATATATATTTATTTAACAAAATTGTTTTGGGGAGTTCTGTCATACAGCCATTATACAATATTATATAGATACGTATTTAACTTAGAACCGTCGTTCTTATAGTAGTGTAGTAGGTTAAGAAATCGGAACTGTAAGTGTTTCTAGGTATGATGCTAGTAAGTTATATCTATCTGTCTTAAAACCTTATTACTCTTAACTACATTATTAAGCTCTTTGTAGCTTTATTATAAATTTAAAGGTCTAAATAAAGTCTTAAACAGCTTTGAAGTGAATGAGAATAAAGAACTTTATGATTTTTTATTTCTGTGCTGAAAAATATAATAATTTAAGTTTTATACGGGTCTGTTATTCGAGTAAACCTTCAGGCTCTACTAATTAGGAGCAACTTTATTGTATATTTTTTATTTCCTATTTTCATTTTTCCAACGCGAATAAATTTTTAATTAAAAAATAAGCATTATACTTTTGTTTTAAATAAAATACATTGTTGATGTTTGCAGATGAAAAACATGAAAAAAAGTTTTATCCGAGTAAGCGACATAAACGGAGTGCTGAAAGGTTACGAGACAACAACACCAATTTCATCACATGACACGTGTAAATTAACATAAAAATAATAATTTAATAATCATTTAATTTTAAATAACTGCTTTTAAATACCTAAGAATATTTTACTAATTACTTTACTAATTTGAAAGGTCAGAAAGTCTAAAATAGAAATCTTTGATTGTGTTAGCCGATACTTGTTGGAAATTCATAATAAAATTATATAAAAACAACACTATGTTTTAATTTCCAATATATTTAAAGTCACTTGACAATTGTTTCACCATACAATGGCTTCTTCAGAAGTACTTCTGAAGAAGCCATTGTATGGTGAAACAATTGTCAAGTGACTTTAAATATATTAGAAATTAAAACATAGTGTTGTTTTTATATAATTTTAAAATAGAAATGATTGACTTTCTTTACTTTCTATATTTTTAAAAATTCCAGAACATTTCATATTTAATGAAATGGTAGAATATACTAAAAATCATCATATGTAACTTAGGCATTACTCAAATTTTCGGGTACATTTTAATAGAGTGACGTTACTTTGTAAACTTCTTCTTTATAAGCTATAATTTCTCCACTGCCGGAGATAGGCCTCTTCAAGTTTGCTTAAATTGTCTCTCTCCGATGCCAGATGGAGCCATCTACTGTCTGCCATTAGTCTGATATCATCAGTCAATGTTTCATTAGTCTTCCGACACTTCGTCTATTCCCCTATGGTCTCCATTTAAGTAATTTTGTTGTCTATCTGTCATCATTCCTTCTAGCTAGATGCCCCGCTCATTGTCACTTTAATTTTGCCACTATTTCACTGATATTTATAATTCTTGTTGTTAGTGATATCCTCGCCTCTAATGTGTTCTCGTTAACTAACACCTAGCATCTGTCTTTCAATGGCCCGTTGGGTTCGTTTGAGTCGACAAACAAGGGTCATGGTTTCCAGCCTATACATACTTACTGGAAGTATACAGCTCTCATATACTTTTCTTGTTAAGGACATGGGGATATCTCCGTTTTTTAGAATCCCAATCTTTCAAACGTAGTCCAACTCAGAACAATTTGCCTCGGTATTTTCGGTCTCTGATTGTCCTTAATTAATCCAATTTTATATCCTAAGTACACTTATTAATCCACTCTCTCAATCTCTTCAGTACCAGACTCGAGTCCTACTTAGTTAATCATGATTTTTAGGTCTTCTAAATCATCGTTAATCAGTACTATATCATCAGCGAATCGCAAGTGATGTAGATGTATGCCATTGATTTTAATTCCTTTCTCCTTCCACTCAAGAGCCTTAAATACATCCTCTGTTTTTAGTGTTCAGTACGGAACACTTATAAGATCACTTCGGTGTCTGTCCGTCTGTCTGTCACACCCGATTTTCTCCGAAACTATTTGACGTAGAAAGTTGAAATTTGATACTAGTATAGGAATTGGTGGCCCCATCCGAGCCGTGTAGTTTTCAAAGTTCATTTTGACTTTTTACTAGGTCATCGAGTGGGGTGTCAAATGAAAGCTTGTAAAAACACGAGTTCAAAAATATATATAATGTCTTACACGCGCACACTTTTCTTTGTATTATTTTGAAAAAATCGCGAAAAATCGTTGTCCCTCCTTTCTATCTCGAAAAGTACTGATCCAAAAATTTTGAAAAAATTCTGGAATATTCTCCACGGGGTGTAGATTGAACGAATATTATCACGAGTGCATTACATTTAATAATTCATCTGGTATATAAAAAAACAAAAATTTTAAGGTCATCAGTTTTCAGTAAAGATCGGAAACAAAGTTTGTTGAAAACTCATTTGGGGTGTATTTGAAGTCACTGATCATTTTATACCTCCGTAACAAAAATTTTTATTTCAGAAGCCATCAACGTACGGAACACTAATTGCGCAAATTCAATTTGCACTTGACCGGTTATTTTATCTAATTTAACCATTAATATCGCATTCTCATATATGAATTTGAGGAGTTCGGTATATCTTGAGTTTATTCTGGCATGAGCTCACTGCTGACCAGTGTTTCGATAAGCCTTCTTATAATTTATGAAAGCTAGGTGACCGTTCATATTATACTTGGTCGCGTTTTCGATTAAAAGGCCTGGATATAATCTGTTGTTTCGAATCCCTTGGGAAAGCTCACCTGTTCGACTGGTTCGTAGTTGTCGAATTTATTTGTGATCGCCTTTCTTGAACAAAAGTATGACCTGACTGTTTTGCCAATAATATATTCTTTGTTCTTCGATGCATTTGTTGAACAATATCTGTATCACTTCAAAAAGTTCATTTCCTCTCATCTTTTAGATGTTATTTTATCTTCACCTGGAGATTTCTTATTCTTTATTTATTTTAACGCAATTTTCAATTCACTCCGGCTTACCTCACGAAATTCTGCCGAGCCAACGTTAAGAATATATGTTTGCTGCTGCTTCCGATTTAGTATAATCGAGAAGTAGAATTTGGTGTAGAATTTCTTTATTGCATCCATTATTTCCTTCCTGTCAGTCAGTATTTGACCCATTTTATCTCGTAATGTTATTATTTTAGTTTTACCTTGTCACATCTTGAATTTCAATAGTTTAATATTTTTACAATGCTGAGAATGTGGAATCTTTTGCACAATGACACTACTGACATGTTAGCTTTATCAGGGGCGATGATTGACTGATGAGTCAATCATCGCTCCTGATGAAGCTAACACGGTTAACGAAACGAGCATAAAGTGTTTGGTGTAGTGGTAATATATACTGAGTAGTTTAATATTTTTGTTTCCTTCAACAATATAATGAATCAATACTAATATATTGCAACTAATACAGTTTTACTTCATTCAGCTAAAGCTTTTATTTCTTTGGATTGTTACTAGCTAAGCTATATTGGCTTTAGTGTTTAAGATTTATGAGTATAAGTTTGGTAATTAATTTTTTTGCCACCTGTAGGGAACCAACTTTGTATACAGAGTTGCCTATTTATATAACGAAAACTAACCCAACTCCTTTATCTATGACTGTAATATTACAACAAGAAGACGATTATCGTTTTTGTTATCAAAAGTAATGGAAGAGAGAGACATAGGTCCCGGAATTTTTGGTCAGTAGCACGCACTAAGCTACGAGATAGAAAAATTTGGAAATAAAAAAACATGGCGTGTTCACAAACCAGGACCTGTAGGTATATTTGTGGTTTAAGCTGTCGAAAATCGCAAAATCGTGAAGATGTAGGTCAAGAAATAACATCGTTTTCCATATCGGGTGGTATTAGTACTTTATTCTTGGTCTTTGCCCTTAAAAGTGTTAGCGCCTCACACCGGAGGGCGTTGTGGTTTTTTGGCTACTGGCACTTTTGTATGCTTTCTAAATCTATCCTGCTGTTCCGTTTATGTTAGTAGACTGAAAAGTTTTTGGTCTGACATATAGATGTAGCCCTTTACAAAAAAATCCATATGATTTTTAAGAAGTACCAACCACACGATACGTGTCAAAATTTCACGAGATTTCGAAGAAAATAAGTTTACAAATTACAGTGGTTTTAGTGACGCCACTTTTGATATTTTCAAAACAATGGAAAAAATCGAAATTCCTGTGTTGATTAAACACTGTTTTTTGATGGGAAAAAATACCGTCAAAGCAAAGCAATGGCTTGGTAAGTGTTACGGGGACTCTGCTCCTGGAAAATCACTCAACATTTACCAGTATGCTGAATTTAAACGCGGTCGTACGGGCACAAATGATGCTGAATGCTCTGGACGACCAAATGAGATCTCAAAAGAACGTATTGGTCATATTTTGCATGAATATTTGGGCATGAGAAAGCTCTGTTCGAAATGGGTACCGCGTTTGCTCACAGTGGACCAAAAACAACAACATGTTGATGATTCTGAGCGATGTTTGGACCTGTTTAAGCGAAATTAAAAGGATTTTTTCATGCTATATGTGGCAATAGATGAAACATGGTTTCACCACTACACACCAGAATCAAATCGGCAGTCATCTGAGTGGATAGCAGCCGATGAAAGCAGCCCGAAGCGACCAAAGACACAACAGTCGGCCGGGAAGGCTTTTTGCCCTCTGTATTTTGGCATGCGCATGGAATAATTTTCATCAACTATGCTGAAAAGGGAAAAACCATCAATAGCGAATATTATATAAAGTTATTGGTGCGTTTGAAGGCAGAAATCGCAGAGGAACGGCCCCAAAGGAACAAGAAAAAAGTGATCTTTCATCAAGACAATGCACCGTGTCACAAGTCAATAGTTACGATGACAAAATTGCATGAATTGAAGTTTGAATTGCTTCCTCATCCACCGTTTTCTCCAGATTTGGCCCCGAGTGACTATTATCTATTCGTAGACCTTAAAAAAATGCTCGCGGAAAAGAGATTTGGCTCCAATGAAGAAGTTATCGCCGAAACTGAGGCCTGTTTTGAAGGCAAAGACAAATCCTTCTACAAGAAAAGTACCGAAATGTTAGAAAAGCATTGAAATTATTGTATCGCTCTTACAGGAAATTATGTTAATGAACAAAGTCGAATTTTGTAAAAAAAATATGTTTTAAGTAGCTAGATCAAAAACTTTTCAGCCTATATATATATATATATATATATATATATATATATATATATATATATATATATATATATATATATATATATATATATAAATACTCTCTTAATCCTTTCTATTATAAATTTGCGATTATTAAATTAATTATAAAATTAGCTAATGACAACGGGTCTATAAAGACAAAAGACAGAGGAGAATGTAATTAAATTATAATGCTTTGATTGAATAAGTTATGAAATTTTACATTATGGATATTTCATCTTTATCAAAGGTTCCCCGCGATCTTTATATTAATTATATAATACACTTTGTTTTTTACAATACAGATAAAATAATACAACATATATATATATATATATATATATATATATATATATATATATATATATATATATATATATATATATATATAATTTTCTCTTTTATTTAACTTCAATCATTTCTTTACAACAGGTAATATTTTTCTTGGGTTTTGGTTGTCACTTAAACAAAAACTTACTATTGTCCCATGTATAACCATTTTTCTCTGTCTGTCATCTCTATATCGCTTCAGACTTTACTCGGTGAAAAACGCAGTATATGGATATTCATAATAATCAAGATTTTTGGTAAATTCTGGATTCACTATCAAATAGAATCTAACTCGTGCAGGTTAGATGAAGTATAAACGTGGCCTCTTATAACTATTCATCAAGAACTACCGTGGGTTATTGCGCCGATTTGTTTCTTTCTTTTTAATCCTAAAACTTTTTGAGTTTTTTTCTGAATGGTGGAAAATCCACTTTCATCAAGGTTAAATATATGGTTAGATTTGCCTTACTCTCCTCTCTCAGTCCTCGCCCCTTACCAAGGAATTATTTCTTTTCTTTGCCACTAAAATTTTATTTGCTTCATTGTAAATATGCGCATTTCATGGGCGGGTTAATTTTGTAAATGATTTGATAAAATGCAGTTTTGCCCCATTTTTTAACTTTTCAAAAATTTTCGAATTTCATAAAAAAAGTATTGAATGTACTTCTACATGATACCACGAGTCACCTATTTCAATATATGCAGTGAATTTCATAACACCCTATATATATATATATATATATATATATATATATATATATATATATATATATATATATATATATATATATATGTGTGTGTGTGTGTGTGTTTCATAACACCTTATATATATATATATATATATATATATATATATATATATATATATATATATATATATATGTACGTATGTGTTAAGGAATTCGTATTTCATAAGTTTTATTTAGCATATTTTTGTTCATAAGTTGTATTTTTTGATATTTTTAAATATTATCCTTGGAAGGAAGTTAATAAACTTTCTCGCTCATGAAACCCTCTCTTGAGAGGGGAACACAATAATTCAAGCAGCTGCAGTGTACAAACAGGCACAATCGTCTACATAGCCTACAGCCAAGCAACCAACCAACAAACAAGTGCAGAGTATGTTATAAGTGAGAAAAAGGACCCAGACATGAAAGCAGTCTAGTCCATTTTATATTAATGAAACGTCCAACTAATTTCAGGAACCCATCACGCCAAGTTGACCTAATATCCGAAGACAAATAAATATTGGAACATGGCATCTAGCCATGTGTCCCTTAATTAGTGTGTAAATAATAGCGACTAATGTAATTTACCAAACATACTATGTTTCGTGTGATTGTGTTATCTAAGTATATTTAAGACCGCATTAATAACAGTTTAGAAAAAATACCTTTTTGAGCGCGGCATTATTTTATTACACCCTACGCTAGCCATATGGAAAATCTTTCTGAACAAACGAACGTGAACTTTATTGGTAGTGTATAACTGTATAGATAGCGGAAAGTAAGTGATACAAAAGATGATAATCAATTTTAGAAAATTATCCACTTCTATCTCTCATTTACCTTTCACTATATCTAGTTTCTTTTGAAAACTATTATGACAAGAGACCGACAGATCGGCTAAAGTTGAAAATTATACTACATTTTTCGTAATCTAAGGACCTTTTCGTAAATACAAAGTTGTTCTTAGCCAGAAAAAAAAAAGTTAAAGGTAAAATATGATGGTAAATGTGGATATAAAAGTACATTGAGAAAATATCGTTCTTAAAAGTAAAGAACATATTTTGTTTTTATTCCAGACACAAAAAAAATAGACAGAGTATGCTATTTATAACATTTTTTTCCACCAATTCAATGATGCATAAGAAACTTCAGTGAGTGCGGTTAACACAGATCTCTCACCCTGTTCTATGGGAAAAAAAATACAGTATCTCCGGTTCGTCCAGCGCTTCTTAAAATCAAAATAATCGCACGTGTTCTGTAAATCTGGCTGTGGATACGTACCGGCGTTGCCATTTATTGTCGTTTGCAGTCTGTTAAGTGAGAACGTATCCACGATAATTTATTTTTGATAGATACGATTCTAGCGATTTAAGAAAAAATTGATAAAGGGAACCTTCGTTTACGACGCATTTTAGTAAAAGTATCCGAACTTTCGTCGAAATCACGTAAAATCCAACATGGAGTCACTTATTTGTGAGTCGGTTCGAAGTAGTCTTTCTTTGTTCCCATCCAAAGGGGCCTACAATCAGACATTCCGCGGTTGCTAAATATATTAAAGGGTTCGGTATCGTTTGTGAAAAAGTAGGTAAATCATTTTAACGAGACGAAAAATGTCGACGACATGCCAAAACGTGGCTCGGAAGGCAAAGTCACTCCGAAAGTCGAAAAACGAATCGTGTCTTTGTGTTGACGGGGCCCGAAATTGATGTTGCGTCAAGGAGCGGTAAAATTAAGAAAACCCGATTTTAATGTATCCAATGGGACCATTCGACAACAGCCTCGTGCTCATGATATCAACTTCCAAAGCACGTTGGAGAAACCTTTGCTGAGGGAAAATCACGTCGCGAAACAACTCGCATGGGCCCACGATAAGATATTAGAGTGGCCCTCACAATCACCGGATGCCAATCCTATTGAAAACATATAGTCCTGTGTAAAGAGGAAGCTCGGGAAAAGACTCTGAGAACTTTGAATCAGTTATCTCGCGAGATTCGAAAAATTTGCAGAATATACAAAAAATCTCGTCGATAGCATGCCTCGAAGATGCCAGGTGATTGGACAACTTACTAAGGTAATTGCGTCGTTATTAGCACACCAAAGAATACATTGATGGCAAACAATGTTCTCGAAATACATTTTTTCAAGAATACGAACGGTCATGTTCTTACTTGTCTGTATATTGCTTAATTTCGACTTTCACCTATACTCCGAGAAAATATTTAATAAAGCACTAAAGAGACCTAACAAACAAAGGCATCAAGATAAATGGCGAGATGATTAACAACATAAGATACGCCGATGATACCGTCTTGCTTGTCAGTAACATCGATGAACTGAAGATTTTGTTGAAAGGGTGCAGACGGTTAGCGAAACGTATGTGCTCCACCTGAATATCTACAACCAAATGGATAATAATAGACAAATCTCAACAAGCAGCAAGACAGCTTCAGTTAAATAGCTACATAATTAAGCCGGTGAAATCTGATATATACTTGGGGACAGTGGTTAATGCAAAGTGGGACCACTCTGTCGAAGTAAAATCAGGAATCGAAAAGCCTGAGCATCTTTTAATCGTTTGAGAAGACTATTTACATGCAATAATTTGTCGCTCAGGCTAAAAGTAGATTAACCAAATGCTCCGTATTCCCTATTTTGCCATACGGTGTAGAATCGTCGACAATGACGGAAAGACTAATGAAAATTGTTGAAGCCTTTGAGATGCGAGTGTACCGCCCGCATTCTGAAGATTTCGTGGCCCGAATATATCACCAAGTTAGAAGTTCTGCGCCAAATAGGTAATGATAAAGAAATCGCACTCACAATTAAAGGGCCATGTCATGAGACACAATAAATACCGTCTCTTGCAGCTGGTAATATAGGAAAAGATCGATAGCAAACGAGGTCTAGGAAGGAGAAGACATTCCTGGCTATATAACTTAAGATACACTTAAGCAATTGTTTCGAAGCTCTGCCAAGAGGGTCAAGATTGCCATGTTAATAACCAACGTCCGAAACGGATAGAGCTCTTGAAGAAGAAGAAAAATTTCGATGACAGGGTATATATGATTATATATAATTTATTAAAGTACAACTTTAGAAAATATTCAGTTGTGACAGACGGTGAACCAATGAATTTTAAATTTCAGAGATTTGACAACACTTCTTTTTTTATCCATCATCGTATTCAACGTGTAGTGATTTCAGTACTATTCATGACTGATTTCTTGTGATTATTTGCTCTTTTGATTGTGATTTTCCATCGGGATCTATCTTAGGTTATTTTGTGCACGTTTTCCGTGTTTCTGTCTAACAGTTTTGTGACAACATCTGTCCATCTAGTGGGTGATCTTCCCCTTCTTCCTTTACCTTCAGTATTTCCCTGAACCACCAGTCTTCCTATGTAGCCGCTACGCATGATGTGACCGAAAAGTCTTAATATTCTTTAATATGTCATACTGGATAGTCTCTGGGTTGGCTGGATTTCTTATAAAATAGACGCATTGGTTCTTTTCCTCTTCTTCTTCTTCTTCTAACAGCCCTTCACGGTCCACTCCTGGACATAGGCCTCTCCAATACTCTACCATAATTTTTTGTTTTGTGCTATCTGATGCCATTTGTTCCCTACATTGTTTTTGATGTCATCTAGCCAGCGTAATTGAGGTCTACCAACACTGCGTTTATGAAGGCGAGGTCTCCGTTGTACAATATGCCTTGTCTATCTTGAATCATCCTGTCGTGCAATATGGCCCACCCATTTCCACTTTAAATGAGCAATGCGTTTTATAACATCTTCAACCCTTGTTCTATTCCTAATATTCTCATTTGTGATATGATCTCTGAGACTTATTCCTAGCATTATTCGCTCAGTAGCTCTTTGTGACGTCCTGAGTTTGTTGGCTGATTTAATGGCGAGCGTCGTGGTTTCCATCCCGTATGTCATTACTGGTAATATGCAGGTGTTAAATACTTTTCTTTTTAAATTTATCGGAATTTTCTCATTTCTTAAAATATGCGTCATTTTATCTATGGCTGCCCATATTAAACGAACACGCCTACTTATCTTGGCAGTTTGATTTTCTTTGCCTAATTTGATATTGTGACCTAGTTATACATATTCCTCGACATTTTTAATAACTTGTCCTCCTATATGTACAATAATGTACATCTACCTCGTCCTTTGTCATGATTTTAGTTTTACACATATTTATTGTTACTCCAATTTTTGCGGATTTTTCTTGAAGTTCTTTTAACATAGTTTGCAGTTCTGTTATGTTTTGGCTAATAAGCACAATGTCGTCCGCAAAGCGCAGATGGCTTAAGTACCTACCATCTATCTTGATGCCCTTTTCATTATAATTCAGTTTTTTAAAAAACATCTTCCAATGCGAGGGTAAATAACTTTGGGGAAATGGTATCTCCCTGTCTAACACTGGGTGGATCAGTGGTTCTTTTAGCCGCCCAAAATATTCGAAGCATTCCACGCCGGCACAGCATCTCGAATGCCTCAATTCGCCTTAGATCTGCTTGGCGAATGATCTATGTGTCAGAAGCACGTTCGAAGACTGAGTATGTAAGTGTATTTGCAAGTTTAATTTTCGTTGTTTTCGTAATATTTCTGTGCTTCCAAATGTTTCTCAATTGTGACATTGCAGTTTGACTAAGTTGACTACGGCATTTGATCTCATTTATGTCCGTATCCCTGTCTATCCTCTTCTAATCTTTGCAATAATTGCTCTGTACATTTAATGATATTAATACTGCATCGTCAGCAAATCGCAGATTGGGAAATATATTGCCACTTAGAGATATTCCAACATGCCATTGATTCACAACTATCCGCATTACATATTCACTCTAGATCTTTTCTATTAAAATGTTTGGCAGAAAACTGACTCATCTGTCCAAACAATTTTATTGAAGAGTTGTACTCAGTCCAAATAATTTTATTGTTTGTTCATAAGTTACATTATGTCCTCTAAAGTATTTTGAATCCTATAATAAATTTTGCCAAGATCTTTATAGTTACAGAACTTCTTGGATTTTCGAAAATCAAAAAAATAGTCAATATTGGTTTTCATTTAATTTTCGTAAGAGTAAGATACCTTCGACATACGAAAGAATTTCCAATTTTTCATTTTCGTAGTTTCCTTTTCTTTCTGCAGATTTTTTTGTTTAAATATTGCTTCACTTAAGATGCGATCAAATATTCTTTAAAATGAATTTAATCTAATAATTCTTCTTTGCCTTCCATGAAGTCTTATGATTAGAGTATATGTTTTTCATCTTAATTGTGCTGTTGTTATATAAGCTGGAAATTAGTTTGTTCAGATGGTTTGGGACTCTAATCCTTTGTAATATAACCCAAAGATAGGAAAACTTGATACTATCAACGGCGTTTTCAAAATCTATGAAAGAAACTATTACAGGGACGTAGTCCTCTCTTGACTTTTCAACTATGTTGCAGATAATGCAGCCCTTATTTTTGACAAAATGCGCTTGTTCTAAGGGTATTTTTGGATTAACGAAGTTAGATAAGCGGTACTGAAGTATGTATGTAGATCAGAACTTTGCTGACAAGGGTGATCAAGTATATTATTTTGTACTTAGCGCAGATGTATATTGTGCGTTTCTTACGTAGTGGAACAGTAATCGAGTTAGTCCATTCTTGGTCGTCAGCGTCAATTTCGGTTCCCGTGAAAACAAAGACACGATTCGTTTTTCGAGTTTCGGATTGACTGAACTGAGCCTACCAAGCCACGTTTTGGCAAGTCGTCGCCTCGTTAAAACGATTTACCCACTTCTTCACAAACGATACCGACTTTTTAATATATTTAGCGGCCGCGGAATATGTCATTTTAGGCCCCTTTGGATGGAAACAAAGAAAGACTGCCTCGAATTGACGCGCACCCATTTTGAATTTTACGCGAGTTCGATGAAAGTTCGGAATCGACTGATACTTTCACAAAGATGCATCGTAGACAAAGGTTCCCTCTATCGATTTTTTGTTGAATTGCTAGAATCGCATCTACCAAAAATGAATTATCGCCGATACGTTCTTACTTAACAGACATTAAACCAAATCATAACTCATCTTTTCCAATCGCCCTTCCTTGAGTCCACTGTTAGTCTAGGATCGCGTCGAGACGAAAACAAGAGGAGCCCTGGTTTTTATTACAAAAGTTATTTTCGTAAGATTCCCTAATAACTTATAAAGCGTAGCTTCTAACCATGTATCACATTATAATAGACAATAAATAGACATCATATTACAAAGTAAGTTTTTGGCATTAAAATTTTAGAGACTACACAGTTAGACTTTCTACAACAGAAGAATATAAAAATAAACATGTCCTATCTAAAATGTATGTTATCAAAGGAGCTCTTTTCTCTATTGGGAATACTTGAAACATTTAAAATTATGTCTAACATATTCGGGTCCCGAACGAAATCTCTACTTCAAGTGGAAATATTTTATGACTTTCAGGAAATATCTATTTACATTTCTACCGATATTTGAAAATTTTGCATAGAAAAAGCCATCGCAGCAATATTATACAAGGGCTACCTTTTAAGTTTTAACAAAAACAACGAAAGAAAAAAAAATTGTACAGATCATTTTTTTGTTTCTCAGAATATTCGCTGTTAAGATTTATACACTTTTGCATGCGTTCGATCTCGAAGTAATGTTTCCACTTCGAGGTTGGTACCTCAAAAACATGCTTTTGAAGAGACTCAACAGCATCTTGAGGTAATGAAAATCGCTGTCCATGTTTTTTTTTGGCATTCGGAAACAAAAGAAGTCGTTAGGCGACAAATCAGGTGAATACGGGCAATGAGACATTAATTCGATGTTTTTCTCCGTCAAATAATCAATTGTTTGATTTGCCGTGTGAGAGCTGGCATTGTCATGATGAAGAATGATGCGACGTTTTCGCTTGTTTCTAATGATTTCATCGATGACTTCTGGCAAACAAATTATTGTATACCATTGAGTATTAACTTTTCTTTAATCCTCTAATGCAATGGTGGCAACAATGTCCAGTATAACTAAAGAAACAAGCGATCATTTCCCTGGACGTTTTGTCGGATGGGGTTCATCTTGGAACACCCAAATAGTTGATTGTTGCTTATTCTCCGGCTCGAACAAATATATCCAAGTTTCGTCTCGTGTTATGATGTTGTATACGGATTTTGTATGTCCTCGGTCGAATTTTTTAGGCATTTCCTTACACCATCTGATACGAGCCTCTTTTTGAGTTTCTCAAATTATTCATGATCGTGACGAAATTCTGCAAACCAACTGTAAACAGTCCTTTCTGATGGTGATTCTTTACCAAAAGTTAAACGAAGCGATTCGAAGCATTGTTGTTGAGTTAGGCCTTTACTAAAATCGTAAAAAATCATTCAACGAAAACCTTCATGTGAAATTTCCATTTGTTCACAAATTTTTTTTTAATGCTCACTGTAAACAAGCTACTTGGCCAATTTCCAAATTGCCGTTATTTTAACAATAACAAATGTCATTTTACAATAATGGTAATGTCACATCTCAATAGCGCCATCTAGTGGTCGTTTAAAAAAAACTTAAAAGGTGACCGTAATACCGTCGAACAGACTATTAGGTGGAAAATTGATTCCTAAAGAATTGTAGATTAACGAAGAAACAAATATGCTAATTTTAATTGAAAAATTGAGTAGGAGAAAAATTATTGTGAATTGTAGCCTCAAATCTTGAAAAATGAACAGCGGAAGTAACGTCGGCTGGATGTCTTGAGTGATTTTTCCTCGATTGCATACCTCTTTTCAGGACTAGCTACAGATGATGAAAATTGGTGTTTCAAAATCATTAGTTTCATTTCGCTTAAAAATGGTACTCATATCACACTCACACACATTATATTCTAAGAAGGACACCCGAAATCTGGTCTAACAAGTGTATTAATCTTCACGTCAATGCACCAACTCACAATGTACTAATTCTGAAAAAACTGCCACACAAGCTAATGCCTAATTAGTTCATCCTTTTCACCTGACTCAGCTTCATGTCATTTGTGAAAAATTTCAAAATTAAAATATGCTTTGAAAGGACTAAGATTTTATAATATAACTGATTTCTGTGATAGCTGCTCAAGAATATCCCGAAAAATGATTTCCAGGCCCGGTTCCAGAAGTGGGATCGCAGTTTACTGCAGTCGGACAGATACAAGAGTAAAGTATCAAGAACCTTTACATTCACTTGTAGTGACGGACTTTGTTAAAGTAATAAGCAGCTTTTAATACATACAGAAAATGCATAATAACTATTAATCCGGAGCGCACGTGATCTTCTTCACACTTGCTCCACAAAATTTTTGACGTTTTAAGCAGGATGGATGGACATCGCACACTAAACACACTTCCATCAGTCATTCAAAAATTTTTGCGAATAAACTGATTTTAGAAGGAGATGATTTGAGTTGGTTTCAACCTAGCTTTGATTTGACACCAGTGGATTTTTTTAACAAACTTTTTTAGAAAAATATTTGATTTCATAAAATATAAGCTTATTTATTTAAAATTGGTATCTCAATGTAGTCGATAGTTATCAGGCCAACAGGTCGAGAGACACATCGACGGAAGTGAGTGACTATGTTTTTCGTGATCTAGGAACCCTAAGAAGTAAAGAAAAGCAAAAATGTAATATTTTCATGAATAGAATCCATTAGCAAGAATAGTAAAAATAGTCCAAAATATGACTTCTAAAAGTGCATAAAAGGTTAATCGTAAAGTAAGTCCCTTGATATATTTTAAAATTCTTTATCAGCCAAATGGAAGAAACAAGTCCTTTGAGAACGATCGTTTTAGAGAATACATACGATATCTATTTTTACTTCGAGATGTTTTTGTAAAAAATGTAAATTTTTAAACATGCTAGAGACGGCAGAGCGGTTGAAATTTTCTTTCTAGATAGTTACGTGTATTTTGTAAACAAAACGACTATGAGAACAAGAATTTTTTGTCTTTATTGCATTTGTTAGTTGTTCACATATAAGAAAGAGAAAAAGAATACGAAAAAAAAAAATAGTATTACAGAATTGGACCACTAAGTTAAATGTCTGTACTGTTTGTATGTTGAAAGTCCATATAGAAGCTTCGATTGTTTAATTATTTTTAAAAAGTTAACTTCCTAAATGTTATTGTCCTTATACATAAGTATTTTAAAGTAGCTATTTTAGTTCAAGATATATGCAGAGATTGAGTTTTGTAGCCTTTCTCTTCTATCTACTGGTGGCCCACTCCTACATTTTAGATTTTACCAAACAGGTCCTGCTTGTTTATCTAACAAATGTAAAAACCTGACACTGTTGGATGCCGGGCATTCACAGAGCACGTCTTTAGCCGTTTCATCCTCTCGGTATTTTAAACCTGCCCCAGTTTTTGCATATGAAACCAGAGGATACAATAGTCAGTGTATAGCCCTCCTAAAGCCGTGAGCTTTTATCTGCCCATTTTCAGTAGTTAGTTGTCTGTTTCTTTGTACAACTTAGACACACTTTTGCATATGTAAAACTTGGTAGTCTGCACCAGTATTGATAAGCACTTTCCTCTGACCAGTTGAACATTATCCTTTTCGCTATTTCATAAGCAATATCTGCAGAAGGCAGTCTCATGAAGTTCAACTCTGCACCCTCCTTTGCCAGTTGACCAACGAATATATTTCCCTCAAACCCGGATGTCTCGGGATTCAGATGAGATTGACTTTATTCACACTTTCTAAGTTGTTTCCAGCTTCAGGTAAACTCGACATTTATCATCTCCACATAAAAATATTGTTCAAAGATTTTCGGAAAGAATATAATTTTTGGTAACATTATACATTGAATAATGTATTGTAAAAAATGTATGTGAAACTACGTAAGAAATCATGGAAAAAATTAATTTTCCAGGTAATTTTACACAAATATTTATTTATACCCAGAAGAAAGAAAAATCTTAAGTTAAGCGATAAAGTTACATATGTCTATGCATTATTATAACTTTCCATGTTGGTGTGTAATATTGATATTATAAAATGCATAAATCGTATTCACACCTGCGTAGCGTCGTCACACTGACGCTGTTATTTGATGCTGTCGAAGAAGGAATTTAAGTGTTTAGTTTCGTTGGTGCTGTTAAGAGATGATTGATGGTGGTGTTCAAAATCTTTACATCATATGAATTCGTATTTACAGCTTAAGAAGATAAGTGTTTTTATTTCTATTTATGTATTTTACGTAGTTATGTCTGCTGTCTAAATGTTAGGCCTATACTTCAAAGAAAATGTTCGCTAAATTATCTGTCAGATTGAGGTCAGTTGTTCCCATTTTTATTTTATTAATAACGTTAAATTTTTAATTTTTATTTTAGAAAATACAGCTGGATGCACCATAAATTATGGTTGGCTTTTTACAAGTTTGTGTACATCTTTTAAATTTGTGGGTAATGAAGAACGTCACCATTATTGTTGGTTTGATTTAATTTTTTCATTCACTTCACATAATTGGACCTAATCTAACTTAAAAAAACTGATTTAATGGATGGTTCAAATATTCAAGTCAGTAACAAGAAAACTTGTAAAATGTCTCCATGCAACTGGTTTAATGTAATTTGACTTAAGAGATTTTAACCATGTATTTTCTAATTTTAGAATGAATATTAAAAAATAAAGAATTTTTGAAAATGCCTAAAAAAAAAGGCGAAACGTCAAATAAACTAGTTTGTATTTTCCAAAAGAACCTAAGTACCCAAGAAAAACCAATCAAGTTTATGTAAACAAAAGGTTCAACAAAAAAATTATTATATATATATATATATATATATATATATATATATATATATATATATATATATATATATATATATATATATATATATATATATATATATATATATATATATATATATATATATATATATACGAGGCTGGTTTGAAAAGTCCGTGCAAAAATAAAAACTACTTATGTGTTTGGGGTAAACCTTTTTTATTTTTCGACATAGTCTCCTTTTAGGCTTATACACTTCGTCCAACGATGTTCTAGTTTGTTGATCCCTTCCGAATAATAGGATTTGTCCAAGTCTGCAAAATATCCATTAGTGTCTGCAATCACCTCCTCGTTTGAATAAAATCTTTGTCCCGCCAGCCATTTCTTCAAATTGGGGAACAAATAGTAGTCCGAGGGAGCCAAGTCTGGAGAATAGGGGGATGTGAAACGAGTTGGAATCCTATTTCCATTAATTTTGCGACCACAAACTGCTGAGGTGTGTGCTGGTGCGTTGTCGTGATGGAAAAGGACTTTCTTGTGGGCCGATCGCGGGCGTTTTTCTTGCAGCTCGGTTTTCAAACGGTCCAATAACGATGAATAATATTCACCTGTAATAGTTTTACCCTTTTCCAGATAGTCGATGAGGATTATGCATTGCGAATCCCAAAAGACAGTCGCCATAACCTTTCCGGCCGAAGGAACGGTCTTCGCATTTTTTGGTGCAGATTCTCCCTTGGTAACCCATTGTTTAGATTGTTGTTTGGTCTCAGGAGTATAGTAATGTATCCATGTTTCATCCACAGTGACGAAACGACGCTTAAAGTCCTCCGGATTCTTCTGGAACAGCTGCAAACCATCCTTGCAACACTTCACACGATTCCGTTTTTGGTCAAGCGTGAGCAATCGCGGCACCCATCTTGCGGATAGCTTTCTCATGTCCAAATGTTTATGCAAAATATTATGTACCCGTTCAGTCGAGATGCCCACAGCACTAGCAATCTCACGCACCTTAACTCTTCTGTCATCCATCACCATATCATGGATTTGATCAATGATTTCTGGAATCGTAACCTCCACAGGCCGTCCACAACGTTCAGCGTCACTTGTGCCCATATGGCCAGTCCGAAAATTTTGAAACCATTTATAAACTGTTCTAATCGAAGGTGCAGAGTCACCATAATGTTTATCAAGCTTCTCTTTAGTCTCCTGAGGCGTTTTGCCTTTCATAAAGTAATGTTTAATCACCACACGAAATTCTTTTTCGTCCATTTCTTGAAAATCACTCGACTTCCTTGATTCACACGAATGCCAAACACAAAGAAATAGACCAATATGGCTGAAACTTGGTGTGCGTTCATTCAAGAGATGCTACTTTGCACGGACTTTTCAAACCAGCCTCGTATATATATATATATATATATATATATATATATATATATATATACGTATATATATATATATATATATATATATATATATATATATATATATATATATATATATATTTAAAAATGTTGATTCTACATACTTATGTAATCTTGTTTACATAACTTTATGGAAATTTACATAAAAGCTTCGTTACAGGCTACATAATTTGTCTATAATGGCATGCACAATTTGTGGTTATAATTGAAGCCAAAATTATTCATGTCATTATTTTTTACAGAGTATTATTTTCTCGTTTTATCTCTAATTTACCATTATACTGTCCTATCTGTATTTACCGTTACATCTGACTTTCGACCTTTTTATTATCCATATCGTTCTGTTCTAAAAATAGAGATGATTCTCTTCCTATTCATTTGTATGATAATAATGGCACGAGAACTATTCAATTTTCGACACCGTAGACTATTTCGCAACAGCAGCCTTTGTTATATGTATTGAAACACCTGTGTCAAGTTCGAGTATTGATGTTGGAAATATATTGGGCGATTTAAGGTTAAATGCAAAGTACTGATGAGTTATGCTGGCTAAACTTAAACTAATATGGATGTGTAATTGAATTATCGATATTCTATAATAAGGCAAGGTTAGTAATTGGTATTACTAGGGTTTTTTTGGTAAAAAAAAGGACTTTTAGCTATATGGATCGCCAACCTTCGTGAGGAGACGGCGTCGTAAGAAGGAGAAGATCTTTGCTGACGAAATCAAAACAGGGGCTCGCTAATAATAGAATCCATCCAGATATTTCAAAAGTGCTGATTGACTTTACTTTGTCCTCACCGTGCATATCGCTAACCACGTTAGCATGATCAGGAGCGATGCTTGACAATGAAGATGCTAACATATGGTAGGTAGCGGAACGCGCGTCAGGTGCAAAAATAAAGTGATTGGTGTTGCAGTGATACGGTTGTGTAATGTCAGTATGCTAAAAATTCCGGTACCAACGTAGTTGAATGAGAATCTTTCCATAATTTTCGATATTGCTGATGGCAATGCGATTCCTTTATTGTTTGCCTTGGTTTTTGCATTTTTTAAGTATCGCCTAAACTAGAACGCATTTCCAACAAAATTCCTGTAGGGATAGCCTGTAAAAATGTCTGTAAGAATTGGTGTTAGTTAGTAGTTGGTACATTTTTGTATACTAAAACCGTTTTGGTGTTTAGTTCATTAAAATATGTCTTATGACATACTGTCTGAAAATGGTATCAGCCATTTGCGATTGCACACTGGAAATTGTGGTGGTGTTTTTTCAATGAAAATTGATACTAAAGTGGAGTATAATTACCTTTGTTTTAAACAAAATAATTTAATATACCTTCCTATGAATCCTGCGCTGGCGGCTGAGTGTTGTGACGTTCCAGAATTTAAAATATACAAGCTCGCAGCTAATACGGTAAGTTCGTGAGGCCAATAAAACAGAAAAAAAGAGATATATGAAAAAAAATTATTTTGTTGGATATCATCGTAAATCAGTAACATGTCAATTCCTCTAACGTGAAACGCTGTTTTTACGCAGACGCCTTTCTTATATCGCCTTAGTGATGAGTGTGATAAGTCCACAAAAATAAATTCTAACCTTTTGGTATACAGCATATTAATAAATTTCCTTGTATCAGTGAGTTCTTTGCTATGCCAAAGAAAATATTCTTGTCTAGG
This sequence comes from Pachyrhynchus sulphureomaculatus, assembly GCA_019049505.1. Taxonomy (NCBI): domain Eukaryota; kingdom Metazoa; phylum Arthropoda; class Insecta; order Coleoptera; family Curculionidae; genus Pachyrhynchus; species Pachyrhynchus sulphureomaculatus. Next base: position 50,694,338 of record CM032447.1, read on the forward strand.
CTGGTAATGTGTTAAAAGATAAAATTTCTTCTTTCTCTCTTTTTTACCTCCAAAAGTCAATTGTGTTTGTTAGAAAATAATATTTTCTGTGCTCATGATGAAAAGGTATAAATGGTCACGTAAAAAGGAACCCCAAGGGAAAAACAACAAGAAATGGAAAAAGCTCCTTTAAAAGAGTAGACTTTCCGGTTAACTCATGACAAGCTTGAACTACTTTCCACTAATACAGTAAACAATTTTACGAGAAATGTGGAGCCACTTCGGGACTTTTATTTAGTTTGAAAGTATTAACAGAGGTGAGGTTTGAACTTGTTTCTGTATACCTTCAAAGCAAAAAAAAAAAAACGTTTCTAAAATATATTTATATGAACAATGTCTCAGATGATACTTTACTTTTTAATAATTAACTAGTTATTTAAGTTAAGTTAAATAATATTTAGGGAACATTTTTTGTATTTGTGAAAGGATAGCCTCAGATCTTTCAAAATTTTCTGTGATATTGGAATATTCAGTATCATCTACAAATAAGATTAGTTTTGCTTCTGCGACTGCATTTGATGTACAAAGTGAAAGATAGCTTAAGTAGTTAATTTTAGCTGCTGCTTATTTTAAAACGCCTAAATATTGCCTTTAAAATTTTATGTTGCCCAATTTTCAAATTTAAGTTTTTTAAACAAGACTTTTCTTTAAAAAGGTCATCCCATCGACATAAATGAAATTGGTAAGAAAAATAACAAACAAAATATGAGGGCTGTATGATAAGTACCGGGCCTTCACAAAAAAACATTTTTATGTGTAAAATTTATTTTATTTTTCAACATAATCTCCTTTTAGCTCGATACACCTAGTCCAACGTTTTCTGTGTTCTGTATCACAAGTAAAAAATAGGATTTCTCCAACCCTTCAAAATAGGCGTTTGTATCAGCAATCACCTCATCGCTTGTGACAATTTTTTTCCGCCGAACTATTTTTTCATATTCGGAAATAAGAAATAATCGCTGGGGGCTAAATCTGGCGAATATGGTGGATGCGGAAGCAATTCGTATCCCAACCTATGGGCCATGGCGATGACACAAGTGTGCACACGAGGATTGTCTTGATGAAAGAGAATTTTTTTTCGCCAAATACGGACGTTTTTCTTTCACAGCAGGGTTGAAACAATCCAATAAGTTGACATAATACTTTTCATTAATTGTCTTGTCCTTTCTAAGGTAATCGACGTGGATTATGCCGCGTGCGGTCCAAACACTTTGGCCATGATTTTGTTGGCCTTCTTTGGCGCCGGAACGCCGCGGAAAACTCACTGCTTGGACTGTTCTTTGGTCTCTGGTGTGCTGTGATGAATCTATGTTTCGTCAACACTTATGAATTAACGCCAAAAAATATTCTGATTGCGCTTTAACATCGCCAAACATTCTTTTAAAGTTGGCACACGTACGTGTTTATTGTCAAATGTGAGCAATAGCGGCACCCATTTTGCGGAAAGCGTTCTCATATTCAAATTAGTTGTTAAAATGCATATTATGTTAAAGAAAGACGCGAAATAATTTGGTTTTCAAAGTATAATGAATGTGGCAACGTAGCTTCTCGCTTGCTTTCCGCCGCACGCAATCACGTGTTATTTATAATAACCTTGATACTTTTACATCATATACAATAAAAATTATGTTTGATTAAAACGATACTTGGGATTATTTATTAAAAATTTATTATTAAGTATTTATAATTAAATAAATGATCGAGCGGGGCACGCATTTATTCTAGTGTCTTTTAAAAGAAAGTCAGATCAGTACGATGCATATATTAGTCCGGGAGCTCACGACGAAAATGCGACCCCATCAAAGAGTGGCAGATAATATATCACTTTGTTAATTATGCCTCCCTTAGTCCCTCCAGGTAATTTGAAGCCTCAAGTCTGGTTCCTGTTCCTGGAAATGCACTTTAAAGCTGTAAGAAAAAGTTGGTGGACGAACCCATCGCCGAGTGGCAGATATTCTGGGTGTAGCCTCATTTCTGTGAAATATGACTGAAAAATGAATATCTGCCATGGATATTGGGTCATTGGTACATTTGAAATTTTTGATTTTTAACATGACAGACATTAAGAGTGATCCAAAAACCTCAAGAATTAAAATTTTAAACATTTAAAACGTATAATAATTTTGCGGCATTCGTTTAATGCCAATACAACAATGACCGAATACTCCATCAACCCGGGTTTCACTGTGTTCTTTTTAAACTTTGAGCGTTGTGGCTCCATTCTAATGTACGAGGCTGGTTTGAAAAGTCCGTGAAAAAATAAAAACTACTTATGTGTTTGGGGTAAACCTTTTTTATTTTTCGACATAGTCTCCTTTTAGGCTTATACACTTCGTCCAACGATGTTCTAGTTTGTTGATCCCTTCCGAATAATAAGATTTGTCCAAGTCTGCAAAATATCCATTAGTGTCTGCAATCACCTCCTCGTTTGAATAAAATCTTTGTCCCGCCAGCCATTTCTTCAAATTGGGGAACAAATAGTAGTCCGAGGGAGCCAAGTCTGGAGAATAGGGGGGATGTGAAACGAGTTGGAATCCTATTTCCATTAATTTTGCGACCACAACTGCTGAGGTGTGTGCTGGTGCGTTGTCGTGATGGAAAAGGACTTTCTTGTGGGCCAATCGCGGGCGTTTTTCTTGCAGCTCGGTTTTCAAACGGTCCAATAATGATGAATAATATTCACCTATAATAGTTTTACCCTTTTCCAGATAGTCGATGAGGATTATCCCTTGCGAATCCCAAAAGACAGTCGCCATAACCTTTCCGGCCGAAGGAACGGTCTTCGCCCTTTTTGGTGCAGATTCCTCCTTGGTAACCCATTGTTTAGATTGTTGTTTGGTCTCAGGAGTATAGTAATGTATCGATCTTTCATCCACAGTGACGAAACGACGCTTAAAGTCCTCCGGATTCTTCTGGAACAGCTGCAAACCATCCTTGCAACACTTCACAAGATTCCGTTTTTGGTCAAGCGTGAGCAATCGCGGCACCCATCTTGCGGATAGCTTTCTCATGTCCAAATGTTTATGCAAAATATTATGTACCCGTTCAGTCGAGATGCCCACAGCACTAGCAATCTCACGCACCTTAACTCTTCTGTCATCCATCACCATATCATGGATTTGATCAATGATTTCTGGAGTCGTAACCTCCACAGGCCGTCCAGAACGTTCAGCGTCACTTGTGCCCATATGGCCAGTCCGAAAATTTTGAAACCACTTATAAACTGTTCTAATCGAAGGTGCAGAGTCACCATAATGTTTATCAAGCTTCTCTTTAGTCTCCTGAGGCGTTTTGCCTTTCATAAAGTAATGTTTAATCACCACACGAAATTCTTTTTCGTCCATTTCTTGAAAATCACTCGACTTCCTTGATTCACACGAATGCCAAACACAAAGAAATAGACCAATATGGCTGAAACTTGGTGTGCGTTCGTTCAAGAGATGCTACTAACTAAACATGACCTCGATATGCGCCGGTGGTGCCATTTCTCGGACTTTGCACGGACTTTTCAAACCAGCCTCGTACTTTATGTTTTTTTGGGTCGCAGAATTCGATCTGCAATTAGTTTTTTGAAAAAATGAGCTATTAATTGTTATTAACAACTTTTTAAGCAATTATCTAAAAAAAGGAATTTGATATAATTAATTTTTCTACTAGCGAAATCTAAGTTTATTAAGCATTCCACCCAAATTTTTTTAGACGTATTTCGACCCACTGAATACGAATTCAAAGTCTATTTGTGCAAACACTTAACCTTTTTATTGTTATAAACAATTTATTATAAACAATTATGCTAATAAACAGAGTTTCATAAAATTTATCTCCATAACAGGAAAATCTAAGCTTTTTCCGAGCTCTAAATAAATTTTTTTGGATAAATTTTGACCTGCTGCCTGAATTTTTAATCCATTTTTCCAATTTATTAAAATTAAGAGCTATTCAGTTTATACATATGCAATTAAATAAAAATATTTGTATTTAATTCTCAAAGAAAAATTAATATAATTATAATAAATTGTCAGTAATAATAAAATAATTGAGTTTTTGAAAAAACGAACAGGGGAATTAAATAATATTATATTAAGTTATTATAGAAAAAAAATATAATTATTTGTAACAAAGATTAATAAATTTTTAGCAAAAATGGATTAGAAATTTAACGTGTCAAAAAACATATGAACTCATGCATCACAGCTAGGTAATAATGCGAATAGGAAAACTCAATTCGTTTATAACTTAAACTTTGTATTAAAAATAAAAAAAATTCTGCTGATAAAAGCAGGAACTGGACTTCATGGCACATATTCGGGCTTTCACCTCGTATTATAGTATTCAAACACTGGTTCATTTATCTGCAGCTCTCGAATGAGTTCAGGTGGGTCAAAAAACTCTACAGGTTCAAAAATTCGTAGAAATTCAAAGAACCAGGATCTACGGCACATAATATTTTTTCACTTCTTTTTGGGTCCCAAACTAACTATATCTCGAATATCTGCCACTTTTTTTCAAGAAAAAAAAAGGTTTACTCCCAAAAGGACCTGTCTCCGTGGCAGTGGCAGGCCACAGTATCCTCATAACATATAAAACTGCTACTCTGGGATGGGTTCACGTACCCTCAATTTTTTGTAACTTCCCCCTTCCATAACCACGGCAGGAACCGGAATTTGGATCTATAAGTTGTATTTTTTAGTTCAGTTTGTCACATTTAATAAGTGATATATTTATCTGACGCTCTTCGATAAGTCCAAAATCTTGGTTATGAGCTCCCGGACTATTAGAAATTTGAAAAAACGCCCGCGTCCACGCGAGCAGTCTTCTTTAAGCTACTTACTACAGCGAAAATTCACTTTATAAAATTCAATAAAAAGTAATATTTATCTAATATTTTTTCAACAACTAGGTGGTAAACTGAATTCATATTTTAACAAACAGTAGCACAGTAATTTTTTTTATGTATATATAATTTTTTGTGACTTTTTACTTTTTAATGCACATACGACAACAAAAATTGTAAAAAATGCATGCTCTTGATCGAAGAAAAAGTAGGGAATCCTGTCTTATACGTGTTAAACATCTGAAACTTTTACAGTTAATTATGGCAATACGGCGTGGTAAACCATCTTTATATTGAAGCAGTGAATGCATGATGCTAAAATCTATTATTTGTCAAAATTTCAAGCAAAACTACCTTTAACTACCTTTACTCGTAAGAAATACCTTAAATTTTTTCCAATGTGGTAAAATCACAAAAGTTGTTCTATTTAAATGGCTGCCACTCACAAACTAAATCACGCAGCGACTTTAACATTTGACAGGATTCTTGCGAAAGGTTAAGTTTACGAAAAATATAATTTTTTATATAGTATTAGCGCCATCTCTAACCAAGGCCAGGTACTTATCATACAACCGTTATAATTTCTATTTCCACTAGTTTCAAAACTTTTATAATAACGTGTGCAAAATCAAAACAATATTTTGTTTGCGTAAGATCATCATTACAATAATAAAATAGACCTGTTGATAGAATTCTGACACCCCGACAATAGTAGCAAACAATCCGTCATGCCAAACACAGTCGAAGGCCTTGACTATATCAAAAGCAACCGCTAGAGATTCTCTAAAGTGTTGCGTTGTCTCAAACATAAGTTCTTCTCTTTATCCTTGCTTACGAAAGCCATACTGATGATCGCTAATCATATTGAATCCTTCTAGATATTTCAAAAGATGCTGATTGATAGCCCTTTCCATAACTTTAAGGCAATATTATTGAAAGCGACTCATCGGTAGTTGTTTGGCTAAGTCTTTTTGCCTTTTTTGGGTATCGGTTGAACTGTAGCGTATTTCCAGCAAGAAGAAAATATTTGAGTTCTGTAGGATAGGTTGAAAAGTCTACAGAAAACTGGAGTTAGTTCGCTCGCACATTTTTTGAATACTTTGGCAGGTATTCCGTCAGCACCACAAGCTTTTTTGGTATCTAGCTTCAATAATACGCTGTCGAAGATAATATGGGCATTGGGCATAAATCTGGTGCACTTCTGGAGATTGTGGATAAAATGACAAAACATGTCGTATAAGTGGGAGATTTCAATATATATATATATATATATATATATATATATATATATATATATATATATATATATAAACTTATTCAATTTTCAACACATCATACGAGGCTGGTTTGAAAAGTCCGTACAAAGTCCGAGAAATGGCACCACCGGCGCGTATCGAGGTCATGTGCATCTCTTGAATGAACGCACACCAAGTTTCAGCCATATTGGTCTATTTCTTTGTGTTTGGCATTCGTGTGAATCAAGGAAGTCGAGTGATTTTCAAGAAATGGACGAAAAAGAATTTCGTGTGGTGATTAAACATTACTTTATGAAAGGCAAAACGCCTCAGGAGACTAAAGAGAAGCTTGATAAACATTATGGTGACTCTGCACCTTCGATTAGAACAGTTTATAAGTGGTTTCAAAATTTTCGGACTGGCCATATGGGCACAAGTGACGCTAAACGTTCTGGACGGCCTGTGGAGGTTACGACTCCAGAAATCATTGATCAAATCCATGATATGGTGATGGATGACAGAAGAGTTAAGGTGCGTGAGATTGCTAGTGCTGTGGGCATCTCGACTGAACGGGTACATAATATTTTACATAAACATTTGGACATGAGAAAGCTATCCGCAAGATGGGTGCCGCGATTGCTCACACTTGACCAAAAACGGAATCGTGTGAAGTGTTGCAAGGATGGTTTGCAGCTGTTCCAGAAGAATCCGGAGGACTTTAAGCGTCGTTTCGTCACTGTGGTAGAAACATGGATACATTACTATACTCCTGAGACCAAACAACAATCTAAACAATGGGTTACCAAGGGGGAATCTGCACCAAAAAGGCGAAGACCGTTCCTTCGGCCGGAAAGGTTATGGCGACTGTCTTTTGGGATCCGCAAGGGATAATCGTCATCGACTATCTGGAAAAGGGTAAAACTATTACAGGTGACTATTATTCATCGTTATTGGACCGTTTGAAAACCGAACTGCAAGAAAAACGCCCTCGATTGGCCCAGAAGAAAGTCCTTTTCCATCACGACGACGCACCAGCACACACCTCAGCAGTTGTGGTCGCAAAATTAATGGAAATAGGATTCCAATTCGTTTCACATCCCCCCTATTCTCCAGACTTGGCTCCCTCGGACTACTATTTGTTCCCCAATTTGAAGAAATGGCTGGCGGGACAAAGATTTTATTCAAACGAGGAGGTGATTGCAGACACTAATGGATATTTTGCAGACTTGGACAAATCCTATTATTCGGAAGGGATCAACAAACTAGAACATTGTTGGACGAAGTGTATAAGCCTAAAAGGAGACTATGTCGAAAAATAAAAAAGGTTTACCCCAAACACATAAGTAGTTTTTATTTTTGCACGGACTTTTCAAACCAGTCTCGTAGATATTCCTACTAGAATAATACACCACTCAGTCACTCTAATAGATAATATATATACAGATCTCAGGGTCATAGACAAGAGTGTGATAGATATATCTGACCACACTTACCAATACCATACTCTTTAGAAGTTCCTAATATCGTTAACAATAACATAACAAAACAATAAAATAAGATTTAGAGACTTTTTTGATGAGAATATAGAGAATTTTAAATACTATTTACAAAACGAATCATGGCAAGATGTGTATATAGCAACTCATTAAGTTTTAATGATTCATTCGATGTTTTTATAATACACTTTTACATTACTTTGAGTTGTGCTTTGGGTACAAGGAAAAAGTTGTTAAAAATAAATATGAAAAGGGATGGGTAACACCCGATATTCATTACCTATCAAATTATATGAAAGAGTTTTATATTCTTGATAAATTTAAAAATTCACATATTTTTCATAAAAAATATTTGGAAGCTAAAAAAACTTACAAAAAAAGAATATCGATGCAAAAATGAATTACTATGAAAATAAAATATCCAGTGCAACTAATAAATCAAGAGCAGCCTGGGAAGTGATTAATCTTCATCTTAAAAAAGGTCAGAATAATAAAACTATTCCTAATTTAAAGGACGCAAATGGTAAAATATGTAATGACTTCCTAACAGTGGCGAACTTATTTAATAATTTCTTTGTCGAGACGGGAACAAGTAATAATCGTAAACCCGTTTATAAAAACAAATCCATTGGCAATAGTATATGGTATTTCTACGAAATCTTAATAATGACGATCTCTTACGGGTCGTTATGTCGCTTAGGGCAGAGCAATCACAGGGATTTGATAAAATTGCTGGTTTCTTAATTAAGCAATACTTTAAAGTTATACAACAGCCTCTTCTGTACTTGGTGAATTTTTCACTGTAGTCGGGTAATTTTCCGACGAAGCTTAAAAAGTCGAAAATAACACCAGTCTATAAAGGTAAGGGTGATCACCACGACCAGTGGCTGTACAAAATCAATTAAGTAAGGTTTTTGAAAAATCATTTCAAACTATATTATCACCTTATCTGTTTAAAGATACTAAAATATTATCTAACTCACAGCATGGATTTGTCCTCAATAGAAGTACCGAATCTGCACTTTTTGACACTGTAAATATAATTCTGAATTCCTTGGATGGAAAATGCAAAACAGTGGGAGCATTTTTTGACTATAGTCGCGCTTTTGACCCGGTCGACCATAATATTTTATTTCATAAACTTAAGAAAGTTGGAAAAAGGCAGTGGTCTTAGAATGGGTAAAACCTTATCTATCTAACAGAGGGCAAATAGTAAAGTTGTCAGATGGTACAAAAGCTAGGGAGATCATAAACAGCAGGGAACTTCCCCAGGGGAGTCTCCTATCTCCTTATAATGAGCAATGATCTGCCATCAACAGCAAACAGTAATTTAAATAGTAACGTCTGTCCCGTGCTGTACGTGGACGACTCTAACTCCATTGTAAGTTCTAAAAAAGAGGAGATTTAATCAGCCACTCAGAGAATTGTTAATGCAGTCTGCCAGTGGTCATATAACAATGATTTAAAATTAAATTTAGCTAAATCCAAAATAGTACAGTATATCCCTAAGCCCGTAACCTGGGATGAGAGTTTACTTATTCAATTTCCAAATAAAATATCTGTGGTTCAAATAGACCAAATAAACTTTTTAGGAGTAAAATTAGACTACAAACTAACATAGGAAGCACATATAGTAGAAATATGTAAAAAAATAAATTCATTAGTATATCTCTTTAGACAACTGAGACCAATAGTCAAAGACACTACACTTCTTACTTTATACTATGGCCAAGTTTATTCTAGACTATCTTACGGAATTGTATGTTGGGGTAATGCTGCACATATTCATGGAATATACATTTTTTGCAGAGCTGGGTATGTTAAAAGATATATTGAAAAATTCGAGGTCCGTAGTAATATTCATTCTTAAAACACTCAGCAAGCAGACGAACTTCACAAGCCCCTATGTAGGTATGGTCCGCAATGTATGTGGATTCGGATATACGAGTACAATAAACTTCCAAAAAAACTAACGGAAATCTCATCTCTAAGTAAAGTTAAATCACAGCTAAGAAGATACTTGATACCTAAAGCACATTACTCATTAAATGAGCTCTTTATATAGGTTGAGATTGTTGGCACCCAGATGTGAATAATGTAATGATTACTATTTTTTATGTTTATATGTTACATATATTTTTAATTGTGTTTGACGTATCCTATACTATGTCTTTGTGCTATATTGTGCATCTGAATCAGTCGAAAAAAGCAAATAAATGTTTATTTATTTATTTATCCTTAACTGCACTATGGGAATAGTTGGTGGTGTTTTTCCTTGGAAATCGACAGTAGAATCTGAAACAAAGACTTCGGCTAACAAGTTGGATTTCTTAACTGGTGTTGCTACAATAGTTTTATCTGACCGTGTCAGTGGTGGTATAGTGGCTTTAGTGAAATTTTTACTAACGACCTTAGCAATTGACCTAAAAGACCTGGAATTGTTGAGGCAAGCAAGAAGTTTGTTTTTACAGTCTGTCAAATAAGAACATGTGCTCATATTCTTGAAAAAATGTGATTCGAGAACACATTTATGTCATCAATTGGTGTGCTAACAACAGCGCAATTACTTTAGTAAGTTATCCAATCCCCTCCCAGATCAATAATCACCTGGCATCGCACCGGACAAGTGAGTCGAAGTCCTTAGGGTCTTTCCGTCGAGTTTTCTCGTTAAAAAGGACCAAACGTTTCCAATAGGGTTGGCGATTGTGAGGGCCACTCTTATCCTGGGTTCAAGGGAGCCGCTTCACGACGTAATTTTCTCCCAGCAAAGGTTTCTTCAACGTGCTTTGGAATTTGACATCATGAGCCCGAAAATATTGTCGAATGGTCTCATCGGACAGATTCAAACCCGATTTTCTTAATTTTGTCGCTCCTTGACGTAGCGTCAATTTCGTGTCCTGTGAAAACAAAGACACGATTAGTTTTTTCGACTTTCGGAGTAACTTTGCCTATCGGGCCACGTTTTGACAAGTCGTCGACATTTTTCGTCTCGTTAAAAACGATTTACCCACTTCTTTACAAAGGATACCGACTTTTTAATTTATTCAGCCGCGGCGAAATGTGTCATTTTAGGCCCCTTTGGAAGGGAACAAAGAAATCTTGCCTCGAACCAACGCATAAACAAGCGACTCATTTTGAATTTTACGTGAATTAGATTAAAGTTCGTAGTCGACTGATACTTTTACTAAAATGTGCCGTAGACATAGTATCGATTTTTTGTTGAATCGCTAGAATCGCATCTACTATCTTACTTGACTTGACTGTGTCTCTCCGTCGATAATTTCTTTGCAACTGTTCCCGATATGAACGATTTATGACATTAGGCAAGGCAAGATGTTTAGAAGCAACAGCTTCTTTGTATTTTTGGTAGAACCAAGGCTTGCCGTTCTTCGAAGCAGGGATGTAAGTTTCCATACCAGCCAAACTGATAACAAAAACCTCCTTAACAGAGTCAGATGGGTCGTTGGACCTAAAACAAACATCAAACCAAGGGAAAGTTTAAAAAATATTCCATGAATTCTTGCCATTTACCATATTTGGAGTGTCAAATCTTGGGCGGTTGAGGCGCGCTACTGACCGGTAAAGAGAAAGGGTTGAATTTTGCGTATTTTTAGAAAAATATACCAAGTTACATAATAAAAATTTCTATTTTATTACATAACTTCTTCACAAACAAGATCTGGTCGGCTGATATGCTCTAACGTCAATTCCCACTCTATTCCTGTAGCATATTGCACTGAAATGTCATGACATGCTCGAATAGACTTTTTGATACTTTCTATGTCTTATCCATAAATAACCGGTCAAGTACAAGTTGGATTTGTGCAATTAGAGTTCCGTACGTTGGAGGTATAAAAATGATCGATGACTTTACAAAATATATCACAAATAAGTTTTTTTTTGATCTTTACTGAAAACTGATGACCTTGAAATTGTTTTTTTTTATATACCAAATAAATTATTAAAGTTAGTGCACTCGTGATAATTCGTTCAATCTACACCCTAGGGAGAATTTTTTGGTCAGTACTTTTTTTAAAAAATAATACGAAGAAAAGTGTGCGGAACTATTACATTATCCATATTTCTGAACTCGTGTTTTTACAAGTTTTCATTTGACACCCCACTTGATGACCTGGTAATTTTTTTTTCACTACTAATTTCTCCCCCAAAAATTAACCCCTAAGTCAAAATTTAACTTTCAAGGCTACACGGCTCTGATGAGGCCATCAATTCCTATATTATTGACAAATTTCAACTTTCTATATCAAATAGTTTCGGAGAAAATAGAGTGTGATAGACAGACGGACAGGCTGACACCGAAGTGATCTTATAAGTGTTCTGTATGGAATACTAAAAATACCCCTAAAAAGCATAGAACATTTGTTCCAAGTTTTTTAAGGCTTTTGGTGTTTTGTCTGTCAGCTTGTAGCCAGTAGCTAACTTAGAAATCGATTACAAAGTCGAAAAAAACAAGCACATACACAACTGAAGCGTAAAATTTTTACCAGACTAAATTTAAACCTTTTTAGCAAATGCGTGTGTTCATATCGTATCTCTAAAACTCTTTTATATCGGCCCAAAAAGATATCATATTTACTTTTAAAACATTTTTATTTATTCCGCTAGATACAACATTCAAACCATTTTTTGTGGCATGCTCTTAAGGAGACCCGAAGGAATTTTTCTTCCCTAAAAGTTAACATTAAAGAAATTTTATACCGAAAAAAACATATTAGTCCTCTTTCCACTTCAAAGAAATAAAATAAATTTTTCCTCCCTAGACAAGACAAATTTGGACAATATGTGTCATGCATATACAAGTAGAGATTTGAGTTCATTATACCGTAAAATATGTGATATAATGTTAGTTTTATTTTTCTTCGTAACATAGATGTAACAGGTGGATTCTTACTAGAGATGTAATGGATAGTACTTTTTAGGATTCGGAAACACCGGGTATCCGGCCGGGTAGGGTCCGGCAATATTAATTATGTTCGTTCTTTACTGTTTTATTCCATTTTCTGTCAACACTGCCAACTTTAGGTAATTTTTTTTATGATTTGGCAATATTATTACGTCACGATAACTTAACGCTTAGATGACTACGAGTCTGATTGCTCTGTGAGAAACCCCGTATTTAGCGGTAATTCGATGAATCCCCGATCGAAATAAAAATCTTATTCCGATATTTTCTACGATAAATCTTTTTAACGATAGCTTGATTATAAAAGATGAGCAATGTCTGGAACTACTATTTGCTTGGCGGGGAAGATAAACCAAAAACGATATGTCGTAACTGCGTGGCGTAGTAACTTACTTGTTGTACAGAAGGTCTTGGGTAAACCTCTGCAGGTTGGTATATTTTATTTATTAATTTATTTAAGTATATCTGGCCTGGCCACGTACATAGGTAGTAGTTGTTTGCAGAAATGCAATAACATCCGTTGCAGCACTACCGCGTTGTTTAAAAGGTGCTGTAAAATACAAAAATATATATTTCGGCACTTGTATAAAACGTTGACGGGTATTACGACATCCTCGCCGATATCCGCAGGACAGGAAAAAGGGTAAAATCTCTACTCAGGCGGGGGGTAAGCAATAAAATAAAATAAAATAACCGGTCAAGTGCAAGTTGAACTTGCGCAATTAGTGTTCCGTACGTTGATTGCTTTTAAAATAAAAAATTTTGTTACGGAGGTATAAAATATTCAGTGACTTCACAAAACACCCCAAATGAGTTTTCAACAAAGTTTGTTTCCAATCTCAACTGAAAACTGATGACCTTGAAATTTTTGTTTTTTTTTTATATACCAGATAAATTATTGAAGGTAATGCACTCGTGATAATTTTCGTTTAATCTACACGCTGTGGAGAATATTCCAGTACTTTTCGAGAAAAGGGGAGGGACAGCGATTTTTCGCGCTGTTTTAAAAATAATACAAAGAAAAGTGTATAAATATATAAATATATAAATATATAAATAAATATATATATATATATATATATATATATATATATATATATATATATATATATATACATATATATATATATATATATATATATATATATATATATATATATATATATATATTTACTCAGTATATACCACCACTACACCAAACACTTTATTTTTGCACCCGACGCGCGTTTCGCGAACCATGTTAGCTTCATCAGAAGCGATGATTGACTCATCATCATCATCGCTCCTGATGAAGCTGACATGGTTAGCGAAACGCGCGTCGAGTGCAAAAATAAAGTGTTTGGTGTAGTGGTGATATATACTGAGTAGTATCATTGTGCCAAAGATTCCACATTCCCAACTTAATATATATATATATATATATATATATATATATATATATATATATATATATATATATATATATATAAATATATATAAATATATAAATAAATAAATATATATATATATATACACTAACGTGCATAGAAATCGGCCCACTGTAAACTTTTGACTTTAACTATATTTTTTTTTTAAATTATTCATCAGATCAAAAAAAGAAATATGCTGTTTGAAAGACAATTTAATGTGAGTATAAATTTATCAAGAAGGCTTATCGTTTATATGCGTAGCAACCGGTAAACAAATGAAACGTGTTTATGTGGTGATTGTAACGAAAATAACAAATTTGTCAAATATTAAAATTATTGCTTTTGCAACTGAAATTTGCATATTAATTCGTTTTTCATAATCTCAGTAGTGTTTAAGTGTGTTATTTTAATGCATACTACACCACAAAAAAGCCGCCCAAGTTTTTGCTTTAATCGAAAATGGACTTAGTCAGCGAGCTGTTGCTAGACAATTGAATATGACACGCGCAGCGCTTCGAAGAGTGTGCAAACGTTATGAGGAGACTGGATCCTTTCATAGGCGACCTGGAACAGGCAGAAGGCGATTTACAACCGCTCGTGATGACCGCTTTATTGTGTCAACAACATTAAGAAATCGTCACCTTAATGCCGTTCAAGTGCAACGACAGCTCCGTGAGGTGCGAGGAGTGGCTATTAGTCAGTGGACAGTAAGACGAAGACTGCAGGAAAATAACCTGACCCCTAAAACACCTGCGATTGGTCCAAAACTTACTCCAGCTCATCGGCAAGCCCGCCTGCGTTTTGCACGGGATCATCTGAATTGGACGTTGGAACAATGGGGATCTGTTCTGTTCTCAGATGAGACCAGAATATGCTTCCATGGTAGTGACCGAAGAAGGAAAGTGTACCGAAGACCAAGAGAGCGATTTGCAGATTGCTGCTTTGAAGAGCGGAGTGCTTATGGAGGTGGTTCCTGTATGATCTGGGGTGCAATTTCTATAGGAGCACGAACCGACCCTGAGTTCATTCGTAGGGGCGACCGTGTTCACGGAAGAAGAGGTTTAACGGCTGCTAGATATATCGAGGAGATTTTAGCAATTTATGTGGTACCTTACGTCGACTACATTGGAGACGAATTTACCTTTATGCATGACAATGCAAGGCCGCACACCGCAAGAATGGTGCAAGATTACATTGCAGAAGTCGGTTTTCGGGTTATGGAGTGGCCAGCATACAGTCCTGATCTAAATCCGATCGAACATTTATGGGATGAGTTAAAACGAAGAATTCGAGCTAGAGTTCATACCCCAAACTCGATCGCAGAGCTTATTGTTGCAGTAGAAGAAGAGTGGTTTAACATCCCTCAAGAAACAATAGCAAACTTGATTAGATCTTTGCCTAATCGTATGAGAGATGTTATTAGGGCAAGAGGAGGTCATACCCATTATTAAAAAATTAAGTTTTAAGTTTTAAATTGTCAATAACCTTATTTATGTTAATAATAAAAAGCTTAATTTGCTTAATGCATTAATTTCACTATGTTAAACATAGGAAGTCGAAATAAGTTTTCGTAAATTTATACTCACATTAAAGCATATTAAATTGTCTTTCAAACAGCATATTTTTTGATCTGATGAATAATTTTTTTAAAAAAATATAGTTAAAGTCAAAAGTTTACAATGGGCCGATTTCTATGCACGCAAGTTTATATATATATATATATATATATATATATATATATAAAATATAAATAAATATATATATTTATATATATATATATATATATATATATATATATATATATATATATATATACATAGTAGAATCTCGATTATCCGAAATAATATGGACCAAAGTGATTTCAGACAATCGAAATTTCGGTTGATCTGAATTTTTTTATAAAATGGAAGTTCAGAATGAATACAACATTGCATTCATTTATACGAGATGCTGTTACGTACATAGGTATTTATTAAAACAAAGAATAGAACAATTAGTTTACTTATTTTATGTTTATGTATGGAAAATCGAAAATAAAACAGTTTCATTCTTAATTTTAATGAGGAAATTTTTAACTGCACTCGTTTTGCGTTAGTTCTGTTTTTGGCTGCAGTGTCTCTCCAACGTTTGATAAGCAAAACGTCCGCGGCGGTTGCATTTTCTTGCTGTTCTACATAAGTTAACACTTTTTCTACGGCCTCTAGTCCTTCTGAATGTGACATTTTTACTGCAATATTGTCAGTGGTTTCTACTTCGTTATCATCATCGTCATCACTGTCTATTTTATTAGCATTTTTGCATACACTTTTAATTAATTCTTGGTCAGTAATTTCATCTTCCACACTATCACTGTTTAACCATTCACAAACATCGGTTTCCGTAACACTTTCACATCCTGATATTCTTGTAATAATTTGATGTAAACTTTCATTATCTTCTGTTTCTGCGTCTGAGTAATGTCACTCCTCTTGTGGAATCAATTTGGACCAAGATTTTTCCACAGTACTACTCTTTAATTAATTCCAGGCTGAAGCTATCCAATATATAACATTTTTCAAATTTATCTTTTTTAGACAATCAGTAAGATTGACACCTTCATCTACTTCTTCTTAAATATGCTCCAATAACAAACGCCTGTAACTGCGTTTTAAATTTTCCAGTACACCCTAATCCATAGGCTGAATGAGCGAAGTTACAGCAGGACGCAAAAACATTGCTTTTATTTCCCCACTTTCAAGTTGCTCCGCACTTGGGTAAGTGGGGGCGTTATCTAGTAACAGAATACATTTTCTAGGATATCCGTGTTCTTTTAAAAACAGTTCCACTTTGGGAACAAAATCTCCGAAAAACCAGTCTTTAAATAGAGTCGGGTTTATCCAGGCATTGTTTTGATTGTTATACAAAACAGGAAAAGCTTTGCGACGAATATCCTTAAAGGTTTGTGGATTTGCTGACTTACCAATACATAATAATGGGAGTTTGTGTCTTCCAGAAGCATTACTGCATGCAAGAATAGTAATACGTTCTTTGCAACGTTTGTAACAAGATGCTCCAGCTTCCGTTTTTGAAGCTAGGGTATTTGACGGCAACATTTTGTAGTTCAAGTCTGTTTCATCACAATTAGAGGTTTGGTCTGGTTGTAAACCATGTTCTTTCATAAGCTGCTCAAAATGCTCTGCAAATCTTTTTGCAGCAGATACATCAACCGACAATCTTTCTCCACAAACTTTCAGTTGACCTACACCATATCTTTTTTTCCACCTATCTAGCCATCCATCACTTGCAGAAAAATTATATTTTCTTTGATAAAAATGTAACTAACAACTTAAAATTAAAGAAGATATTATTTTGTACTTTTCGTTGAAATCAGTTTATTTTTAATATAATTTTAGTTCGTCACGTTAAATTTATTTACATGGTATGTACGAGTATGTAATAAAATTCGTTTGAATTTAAAAACCTTTTATTCTTTCTCCAATTCTGTTTATACGGCATACCAACATCCCAAGAAAACTTTTAAAAAATGCTTATAAGAAAGCCCCAGAGAATTTTGTTTCCTAGTTGACATTTAAAGGCTTTTTCTTAAAACACATTTTTCCCTGGTTTCCCTTTGAAGAAACAAAAAACTTTCGGTCTGCCGCAAAAATAAAAAAATATATATAAAATAAAAGTCGTATAAAGTACTGAATAAAATTTATCATCCCAGAAAGCAAATAATATATACCTAGAAACTTGAAATATTTGTATATTAAAATATCATTATTATGACAAGAAAATATATATAACAGCTCAGAGGACCAATCACCAAACCAGGATATGCATGGGTTACTTCATAACAGAGCTCGTCAGCTAACCTAGGTGAAGGGGTATATCGCAAACACATACTAACTGATATGAAACGAAATATGCATGTCCTGGTTTGGTGATTCCCAAATGGCACGTCGAGGTAGTTTAGAATTTTGGACGCCTGTAGTTTTGATGCAATCTTGGAGCGCTAAGCCGATTTATATCTTTTTTTTATATTTTTATGCACGGTAAATATTTACTTTGCTTAGGATTAATATTATGTCTTAACAACTACGAATACGTTCCAAAATGTCAAATTTAAAATTTAAATAAACAATGTTACGTATATATAGTAGCAAGTTTTAATTAAATAATTAACAAATTAGATGGAATTACAGGCGTGATATCGAAGGTTATTAAAAAACGTTATTAATCAGAAACTTTTAAAATATCTAGAAGGATGTCATTAGCGACCACCAATATGGCTCCCCTAATCAAAGATCAACGGGAGATCTTTTTACTGATGTTATTTATCTTTGGAACAACACAATTCAATACTATAGAGCAGGGGTGCTCAAACTTGAACTGCTGGCGTCTACCTCAATATTGTCAGACTACGATCGATCGACTCTGAGAGGCTGCAAGTAAGTGTGATGCAGGATTGTCGTCTAGGTAGGGTGTATCATGGCATAAATATTAGTTTTCCGCACAATATGCATTTTTTTAGTCAAGGTCAGGTCTGCTCTAAAATGTCAATGAAAAAACTCATAATTATTCAAAATTGCGAGTTTATTGGTTCTTACAAAACAAACGAGTTCTAGTGTCTAAACTTCACTAAAGAGTGACTTTGGATGTTGAAGCGTGACACTGCATGTCCTCAGCATACTTTTCATAAGATGGTACGTAATTACCGAGTGCTAATCGCAAACATGATGACATATGTTCGTCAGTTAGTCGATTGCGATATTTTAACTTAATTATCTTCATTTTAGAAAATGCAGACTCGCACAAGTAAGTTGACTCAAACATTGCCGTCAGTTGAAGGGCAACACCAGAATTTTGTATTAGATGCTGTGGCTTTGAGATGTATATCTGATATAATCTGCACTAACTCATTTTCAACAGAACATGAGTCCATGTTAAACTGACTTGCTATTTCAGTAGCTAATTCCTCAATGTTTTTACACGAAAAAGGATAACTCATAAATGATGCGATATTTGCCAATTTACTGAAATCATAAAAACGTATTTCGAATTGGCTCAAAATATTTGATAATTCATTCATAAATATCATAATTCAACTGAGGAATCCTTGCTTTCAAAGACGGAAAATTTTTCAGACCCTTTCTTTTCAGTTGATCTATCATAAGTTGCAATTTACTTTTGAATGCGTTTATTGCGCTAATCATCTCAATAATAGTTTTTCCTTTACCTTGAAGCTCCAAATTAATGGTGTTTAAATGCATTGTGATGTCTGTCAAAAATGCGAAATCAGTCAGCCATTTTCCGTTTTTCAGCATCTGAGTGTCATCACCTCTTTTGTCCAGAGAAGCTCTTATTTCGGGCAATAATTCTTGAAACCTTTCTAGGAATTTTCTGCGACTGAACCACCTGACGTCCGTGTGAAGAACTAAATCAGTGTGTTCAGCTGACTCACTGTCTTCCAACTGCAATTTAAAGAGCCGTAGTTGCAAGCTACATGCACGGATAGAATTCACAATTTTTATTGCAATGCCCATAATCTCCTCCATGTTTAGAACTTTTGAACACAAAACTTGTTGATATATAATGCAATGGAAGGAGAAAAATGAAGGGAAATCATCATTAGCTCGACACAATGCCACAAAACCGTTTTCGTTTCCAGTCATTTCTGGTGCTCCATCGGTTGTAATGCACACTAGTTTATATATTGGTAGCTTGTAGTTTGTTACAAAATTGAAGAAAACGTCATATATATCTTCGCCACGGGTCTTTCCTTTCAGAGGAATCATTGTCAAAAACTCTTCCTTAGCCGACATGTTATTGAATACCATTCGAATAAAAATACACAGCTGGGCAGTGTCTGTCATATCGGTGGATTCGTCGAACTGTAAAGAAAAGTATGTACATTCCATGATATCATGTTTTAGTTTATCTGCCATGTCCTGACTCATGACTTCAACACGCCTTGTGACAGTCGGACGAGATAACTGAAGTTCTCTAATAGCAGACATAATCTCTATTTTATTTTTAAAATCTCCAAATAGTCTCACCCGCTTCAATAAATGCTTCCTTCACAACCAATCCATCATCAAATGGTTTCTTGTGTTTCGCCAATATATGAGATATTTTAAATAACGCGATCGTTGCAGCTTTTGATTGTTTGGCTGGTCTTGCGAACATAGTTTGTTCTTTTTTTAAACAAGTTATCAAATCACGTACTTTTCGTTTTCTTAATTCACTCTGTGATGGAAAATCCTTTTCATAGTTTTTATGACCCGTTTTATGATGTCTCTCTAAGTTCCCACGCTTAGGTATTGCAACTGACGCACGGCAAATGAGACAAATGCACTTATCCTTTACCATACAAAAGAAAAATTCTTCCTCCCAATCGTTATTAAAATGATAAGTTTTACTTTTCTTCGCCGGACTCATTTTGGACTATTTATTAATAAACTTTGTATCGATGTATCGCCTTCAAGTTACAACTCAGACTGACTCCTATGCAGGGGCAACATTTATATCCGCGCGAACGAAGTCTCGAATGTTCCCGTCAAATAAGCCGCCCGAAGTTTCTAGAAAAATTGGCTGGAATCAAAAACGCGGCTTTTCTTTGACAAGTACCGCGCGTTTCTTTGATAAAGCCGCCTTTTGCCGCTAGCAGGGGGTTATTACGATAAAAGAAAGTGATGAGGGGGTTATTCTGGCCTAATTGTGGATCGAATAAATTTTAGTAGTTTATTCATTACATTTTGTTTTAGTTACCTAAAACAAAATGTGTGAATAGTTCTATATCGGAATATTTTTCTCGAGATCGACTCAAAAAGCACTCGCGATCGACTTGTCGATCGCGATCGACCGTTTGAGCACCCCTGCTATAGAGAGTCCCGTCGACACTTGAATTGACGTTAACTTAGAAGAAAAATGGCATAATTATGATACATGCGTCTATTCCCAGATTCAATTCAGGAGAATATCTGCGTGGAGATTTGGAACTCACTCGATAAATTCACAGATTTGAAAGTTATTATTAAAAATAGACAGATAGATAGAAGATAGCAGAAGAAGTATATCTTCAATTTAGAAAGACTCATCATAAAAGCTTTGACGAAAAACTAGGTAAGGATTCTTTCTTTTAACCTGTTAACTCGATTGTGGTACAGCGCCTGTGAAAGTAATCGAATTAACAATTTTTTCTTCTACGTTGAAACTTTGGAATCTTTAGCACAATAACACCACATACCAGCAGGGCCGGCTCTAGGCGGTAGGCAAGGTAGGCAACTGCTTACGGTGGCAAAATTTAGGGGCGCCAAAACCGCCTGAACTACTAGAGCGCAAAAAAAAATAAACACAACCCACAAAAATATATTTCGATTACTTAAATCTAGAAAATAAATGAGTAGTAAAATCAAATACAACAACTCTCTACAGAAATATCCAGAAGTTCTGGGTATTTCTATACGTAATTGTGAGATGCACTTGCGCCGGCACCGCAGACAGGATTCAACAAGCTTTTCCACTCACCTATAAGAAAGAGTCAGATTTAAAACAATGTTTTATTTATGCATGAACGTCCAGTTGTGGGAGTGATACAGTTTTAGTTAGTTAGTTACAAGTGTAGTGGATGTGGAAAGTAGCGATTTCATTGTGCTAAAAGGTAAAAGAGGCTTGAGATTCGTTTATAATCTTTGTACTTTCTACGCTAATAATACCCTGTACATATACTAATAACTTCGTTATTGTTAAATGTAAATTTTATGGTTAGGTTCCGCCCTCTGTTGAGACGATTTTTAAGCTTTAAATCACGCCTTTGTCGTATTACGGTATCAGATACTTAAATAGATTGTTTTGTTTTAGAATGTCTGACGGAAGAAAAAGGCTATCTGGTAGTCAATATAAAGAAAAGAGAATGGAGATGCAAACCCAGCTTCAAAAGCAAGCAGGAGCGTTGCATAGCTTCTTAAAAGATGCAAGTAGTTCCAAATAAAACAAAGAGCCAAGCGGTTGCCGGGATCTGAACACTACCGTCAATTTTGTTTTTTGGATTATCAAGACGACACCAATAACAAAGATGAAATTGCGAGTTATCCCAGTCAGGAACAGAATTCAACAAGTTTTGAGACAATGGATACTACCACGAGAAATAAAGGAAGCCTCAACCTAACTCTATCATCAAATCTAGGATTATGGCCTGATAGTACAAGCGACTCAGATCGAATATTTTTAGTTAGAAAAGGTCCATTTTCTCCTTTATTCCAGTACGATCTCCCGTTTGACAATCAAACTCCAAATCGAAGATTTAGTGAAAAACACTATCATAGGGTTTTAAAAAATGGAGAATAAGTCGCGAGAGATTGGCTGATGTAATCTGTGTTTAAAGATTCCGTGTTCTGTTTTTGTTGCACACTTTTTGATTATTCAAAATTAAGTTCTTTTTCAAATGAGGCTTATAGAAACTGGAAAAATATTGGTGAGGTATTAAGAAAGTATGAAGACTAAAAAAGTCATGTAGATAATTTGCAATCATGGATAGAGCTAAAACGAAGGTTGGAAACTTGTCAAACAGTAGATTCAGCTACACAGAGATTTATTAATGCTGAAATTAAATATTGGCATGAAGTGATTTTACGTATAATATCACTTATTAAATTGCTTGGAGAAAGTTCTCTAGCATTCCGGGGTACAAGCGACAAGCTTTATGAACATAATAATGGAAATTTGCTAAAGTTAATTCAATTGCTAGCTAAATTTGACTCAATAATGGAGAAACACGTTCGTAGAATCCTCAACAATGAAGAAAATAGAGTGTCTTTTAGGGAAAAACATCCAGGATTAAATTATTGGATTATTACATGATAAAATCTTATATAATAAAACAAGTTCAAAAAGCGACATATTACTCGGTTATTCTTGACTGCACTCCCGATGTGAGTAAAGTTGAACAAGTGACATTTGTATTAAGATACGTTTCTATTGATCAATCGGAATCGGGATTTGAATGTAAAATTGGGTTTTCTTCCTACTGAGGGAGCTACTGGTAAGGAATTATCTCAAGTTTTATCGGAAGAGTTAGGAAAAAATGGATTGAAAGTTGAAAATATCATAGGTCAAGGCTACAATAATGGTTCAAATATGAGAGGCGACCCATCGGGTGTACGATCAAAAATTAAAACTTTAAACGCTAGAGCATTTTACGTATCTTGCAACAGTTATTCCTTAAACTTAGTAATTAACGATATGGCAAAATCTTCTTTGGAGGCAGCGAACTTTTTTAATATGGTTCAAAAGCTATATACATTTTTTGCCTCATCGACTTTTGGGTGAGCTATATTAAGAGAACACCTCAATACTCTTACATTGAACCCATTGAGCGACACTCGCTGGGAAGGTCGTATAGATTCCCTAAAACCCTTACGTTTTCAAATAGGAGATATTAATGATGCTTTGTTAAGTATTTATGAGAATGCCGAAATAAATAATCTGATTCAAGATAAAGCCAGCGGTTTATTGAATAAAATTTATATTTTGGATCGTATTAATCAGATAAGTAAGCTACTTCAATCTAAAGATTTTGATTTATCCCAAGCCACTAATTTATTAAATAGCGCATTAATTCTTTTTAAAGAATTAAGATCGGATGAGTCCTTTGACAACATTATCTTAGAAGCTGAAAATTTAGCCAGCGAAATTGACGTAGAAAACTTTGAATTGACTACATCAAGTCATCGTGTTCGGAGTACAAAACGAAATTTTTCATATGAAAGTTTAGACGCACCGATACAAGATCCAAAACAAAAATATAAAATGGAATTTTTTTTCTTTACTATAAATCAGGCGATCAGTTTATTGGAGCTGAAATTCAACCTACTGAATAGTCATAATGATTCTTTTGAATTTTTATATGATGTTTATAAATTTAAAGACAGGTGTATAAATGAATTACTAGCACATTGTAAAGATCTCGAAAACGTCTTGACAGATGGTGATTCTTCCGATCTTAACGCTTTAGATCTGGCTGAGGAAATAGGCCTTATTTCTTCACTTTTAACTAAGAAAGAAGGTCCAGTTGACGTTCTTAAATTCATTACGTCCCTTAAAATTGGGCCAAATTTTAACTAAGAATTTTGTTAATGCTGCCCATAACTGTTGCTACAGGCGAAAGAACTTTTTCTAAATTAAACATAATAAAAAAATTATTTAAGAACTATGACTACACAAAATCGTCTTAATGGGTTAGCAATGTTGGACATTGAACACGAATTGAGTAGTAAATTAGATCTGAAAGAAATTATTCGCGATTTTGTAGAAATGAAACTTTGAAAAAAATTGTTTTAATGAATATATATATATATATATATATATATATATATATATATATATATATATATATATATATATATATGTGAGTGAGTAAACAACGTGATTTTTAGCTCCTAAGATCTGGTGAATTTTCGGCGGAAGTAGTGCGAAATTAAATTTAATTTTTGGTGAGCAAATAGAAATGGTAGTGACTGATCGTTTGGTAAAAAAATTAAAATGACAGTGAATTTGTAAGCCTATTAATTAACAGTAAAATAAAAGTGATATGCACCTAGCAAAAGCCTAAAAAAGGATTGGACAAAAAATGGAAGGCAACGAGCCTGAGGAATGTGTACAATGTAAACAAACTTTAAATGATGAACAAGGTTATTTGTGCGACCTTTGTGCGTCAAAACTGCACAAAAACTATGTTGTATTATCATCTTCGGAGATAAGATGCATGCCATTACAAAAAAGAGTTTTAACACTGCTGTGTGTTAAATGTAGGGAATTTTTGGGCAAAGCACCATATTTAGCAAATAATATAGAACATATGGTCAATAACATGAAACTCATGATGGATAAAATTGAAAATTTGGAACATAACCAAAAGAAAATGATAGATAAAATTGAAAATTTAGAACATAAAATAGTTGAATTAAGGACAGAACTTGGAAAAAAAGAAAAATTTTCAAACAATTCATATGCTGAAATGGTTAAAAACGAAAACAAAACCACGATAAATCGGAAAACTCAACTTTGCACACTTATTATAAAACCAAAAGGTCAGCTGGATGCGGAGCAAACAAAAAAACTCGTATTGGAAAAAATCAAACCTGAGAAACTGGAAGTAGGCATAACTAGTCTTAGAAGTACTAGAAATGGTAACCTAATTGTAAAATGCCCAATAAAAAATGAAACTGAGAGTCTAAAGAAGGTTATGGATACGCAATTGAAGAATAAACTGGAAGCAATTGTACCAGAAAGAAGACTGCCCAGAGCGAAAGTTGTTGGGTATACGGGAAACAATGATATTAAGTATATTGAAACAAGTATTAAACAACAAAATAGACGGCTTCAAATCGATGATAAAATTGTTGTTTCTTTTGTAAACCAGAACAAAAAGAATAAGTCTTTTACAATCTACTTGGAATGTTCCCCATCGGTTTTCATGAGGTTAATGGATGTTAAGAAAGTTTACATTGGATGGAATCGGTGTAGAGTGTTTGAGGATATTACTGTTACAAGATGCTTCAAATGTCAAGGATTTCATCATAAGAGCAACCAGTGTACAAATAAAACTATCTGCGGAAACTGTGGAGAAGAACATGAAACAAATTCCTCTACGAATAATCAAAAAAAATGCATCAACTGTTACCTCGCGAACAAAAAGCTCCAAACTAATTACAATATACAGCATTGTACCTCAGCTCAAGACTGTCCTTCACTGATTTACCAATTGGGAGTTATAAGAAACAAAATTGACTATGGAGATCCAATTACTTCGCCTTCACGCCTATAGAAGACATCTTAGACGTTCTTAGAGTTTAATCTCAATAATTAGTCAAATGGAACTGGAAGAGGAATGGAGAGATATTGAAGTAGTGGAGGAGGAATTACCTGATTTACAATCTCTTAATTATAAATTGACTAAATATAATTTTATCATTCATGTTAATGTGAGAAGTCTAAATATGAATTTTGAATCTCTGGAAATTTATATTGAAAGACTAGAGGTCAAACCTGATATTACTGTGTGCACTGAAACGTGGAATTTAGATTGTGTGCAATATTATAAGTTAAGTAATTATAATGTTTATTGTAATAGTAGCGTAAATAATAGAGCGGATGGAGCTGTTTTGTATATAAAAGAACAGTTGGTGGAGAATACAGAAATAGAAAGTTTTGGTAAGGTAAAAATTTTGAGTACAAGTATCCGACTTGCACAAAGTGTTGTATTTAAGGTTTCTGCTGTTTACAGGTTCATGACATTGAGAAGGGTGCATTTATTGAACAATTTAGGAAGTTTATTGAATCTAATAAGAAGGTAAATAATCATTGCATTATTGGGGACTTCAACATTGATATTCTAAAAATGGATTATATAAATCAAGATTTTCTAAGTCAACTATTACAATTTGAATATGTACCTTTCTTCAATGGCGTTACTAGGCCATCACAAGATAACATTGAAATGGGGTCTTGCATTGATAACATGTTTGTTAAAACTAAAATGCTAAATACTAAATCTTATAAAATTATGGAAGTTTTTACTGATCATTATCCGTTAGTGTTGGAAATTAGTATTAATGCTTGTTGCCCTCAAGTAGATGGCTGGACTTCGGAGATCAACTATAAAAAATTGACCTCTGAGGTAAATAAACTGCAATGGAATGACATTCTGCAAATAAAGGATCCTAATCTAGCCACAAATTATTTCATTGAAATGTTACAAACAGCCCAAAATAAAGCTACCCACAAAAAGAAAAAAAATGGTAATAAATATGCGCCAAGGAAAAAAATGGATAACCCGAGGTATCATGATATCTTGTTCAACCAAGGAAACATTGTATAATTTATGGAAAAAAAACCCAACACAGGAAAGCTTTAAGACTGATTACAAAAATTACGTTAAGGTATTGAATAAAGTAATTAAACGAGCAAAACTTAACTATGAATCGGCTATGGTTCAAAATGTTTGTAGTAACAATAAATTGCTATGGAAATATATACAACGAAAAATTAGGCCCAATGTAAAAACAAAACCCAAATGAAATATCGTTTATTATGGATAATGATGAAAAGGTTGAAAACCCAAAAGAAATAGCAAATCTTTTCAATTCTTATTTCTGTAATGTGGGCAGCAATTTGGCTAAAAATATTGGAAAACCGCAGGGAGCGTCACTTAACTTACCAAAAATGAATAGAAACTCAATTTATATCAAATTAACAGACCCTCATGAAATCCGAGCAATTATAAATCGGTTAAAAGAAAAATGTGGAGGAGTCGATGGAATACATGTAAAAATTATTAAGAGTATTGCTGATAAGATTTAAGTCATATTTTTAATTTAAGCATTAATACATCTGTTTGGCCAAACGCATTAAAAACTGCAGAGGTAGTACCCATTTATCAAGCTGGTGTAAAACATGATCCAATAAACTATAGACCTATCTCTTTAATATCTAATACAGCTAATATTTTCGAAAAAATCATACACTCTCGCTTATACAACTTTATTAAGAAAAACAAATTAATATCAGAACACCAATATGGTTTTGTCAAGGGTAAAGGAACTAAAGATGCTTTAAATTTCTTGAGTAATACAATTTATAATAATTTAGACCTAAATATTCCAATAATTGTAACATTTTTGGACTTAGCTAAAGCTTTTGACACAGTGAACCATGGAATTCTTTTAAAAAAACTATATCATATCATTACGGTATTAGAGGTATGGCTCATGACTTAATTAGAAGTTATTTAAATAATAGGATACAGACTGTCAAAATAGCAAGTACTGTCAGTGCCCCTAAACAAATTACATGTGGAGTCCCACAAGGAACAATCCTTGGACCTCTATTATTTATTTTATACCTAAATGACATGCTTGAAATTTTGGAAAAGCAGTCTGTGATGTCATATGCGGATGATACAGCCATTATAAGCACTGAAGAAACTTGGGATAAAACCCAAAATAAAATGAATGATCTTTTAAAAACAGTAAGCACATGGTTAGCATTAAATCAGTTATCTTTGAATATTTCAAAAACAGTCATGACTTTTGGTGTGTATCGTGATAGCATTCCGAGTGATGTAACTATTAATATTAATCACAGTAGAGTAAAAAGAGTTGAATTCTGTAAATATTTGGGCATTGTGTTTGATTGCCATATGAGATGGGATAAGCGTGTTGAGAATGTAGTGAAAAGAACGAAATATCTGCTATTTGTATTTGCTAAATTATCAAGAACTATGTCGACGGGGACTCTATTAACGATTTATTATGCTCTTTTCCATAGCATTTGCTCTTATGGATTGATTGCGTGGGGTGGAGCATATAATAATGTTGGGTATCGGTTGCAGAATTTGCAAAATAGGATCTTAAGGATAATCTTGAAAAAACAAACTAATTATTCTGTCCCATTAAATATCTCACAGATGTTTACATTAGAGTCATTGTTGCTTTATTATGCAGATATGCGAAAGGAACACGCAGAATCTCATAGTAAGACTAGAAACAAAAACCTTTTAATGCCAAAGATAAATAAAAGAATAAAATTTAAGAGCAGTAAGATTACCGCTATGAAGGTGTTTAACAAACTGCCCGGGGAACTGAAAAACTTAGAAAAAAAAGTTTAAAGGTTGGATTGGATCATCGGATATAAGTGTGGCCACAATATAATTAATGGAAAGTACGTTTTTTTTTTTTGATGTTTTTGCTATTTGTTTTCTGAATTTTTCTGTATCTACTGCCACTGTTGAGCAACCAATAAATTTTCATTTTATATTTTTTTTAAATTTAAGTTTGTGTATTTTAGTATAGTTTATTATAATTGTGTATAGTTCTTAAGGATTTTTGTCCACCAGTCCTATTGTGCAGATAACTTGTGTTATCTTTATAGGTATTGCATATTTTGTATTGAATTGTAATAAGTCTGGTTCAAATAAATAAATAAAATAAACGTTTAGACTTTGTGTAATATTGTACTAGTTTTGTTCATTGTTTTAAAGTATATTTAAATTATCTCTGAAAATAGTAGGTACTAGTTTTAGTTTGTAAGTTCGTTGTCGTTAGCTCGTTAAAAAATGTAAACTTCGTTTTTCAATAAAACAATTTTTCGTAAATCTGTATTAGTATTATTGTCTTAATTCAGTTATATGTCATTTTCCTAGTTAACATAGTTTTCTTTAAGTTTGGGTGCGGCAGCATTTTGTCAGTTTGCCTACAGCAGCAAAAAAAGCTAGGGCCGACCCTGATATCAGTAATCACCACTACGCCAAATACTTTATTTATGAACATGAAGCGGGTTTTGCTGTTAACATCACCAGGTTAGCGAAATCCGCGTCAAACGCCAAATAAAGTGTAGTGGTGATAAGTGTCGTGTAGTAAATTTTTCTTCGTTCAATGTTTGACTTGCACAAAGTCTTCATTAACAGACGTTTGTTTACTTTCTCAAAGAAGTTAACCATAACTACGTAACAGTAATAATTTTCGTTTATCAGAGAGAAACATTGATAGAGAGAGGTCTATCCATTTAGGTATAAACTGGTGAAAGTGACCTTCGTACGCTCGGTGTATTTTGGTTTAATTTACGGCATATCTTAAATTACAATAATTGACAATTCTGTGACGTATCTGTAGAAATATATGCACCAGGCAGAGTATTTTTAAAAAATATGTTAACCTTGCAAATTCTTCTAAAGCCCTAAAAAGCTCATAGCATTTACACTAAAATTTATGCCTTTCCTGCTTTTAAAAGTTTAAATTTATTTTCATATTTTACCAATGTAATAGTATATCGATTTTTCAACAAAATTTTATAGTGGCTAGAATGGGGACATATTTACCACTTTGGCTAAAATCCAACGATTTGCAAGTAAAAAGAGCAACTGCCCGCATTCTACTGTGTTCTCGTCGCTGCTTTATTAAAATTTGATATTTACCAAAAAAATTAAACACTAAGACAAAGATATATTTTTAGAAATTAGTTGTAATACGTAATATAAACAGGATGTCCCGTAATGTATGGCCAATAATTTAAGATCGAGTAGACTGGATCAAAATAGGAACAGAAGTATATGTAAAACTTTGTGATATGTTCCCTCATTACCGAGCTACCGCCTCCAAAGGGGGCACCGAAAACATCATTTTTATTCATTATTTGCGAAACTGTTCTAGATTGAAACTTGAAATTTAGGTACTGTGCTAAACTGTGTGTATTAATTCGAACCATGATAGTAAAATTGTTGATTTAAAAGAGGTTTCAAAAGTGGAGGCAAATGGCGGGGTTACAAAAAAGACGTAACTTTTTTCTACGTTGAAATTTATAATTTGTTTAAATTATAAAAAATCAATATTTTTTTACGAAAAAAGGGGTCATTAAATACGATTAGAAGAGCCGTTTTCGAGAGATAAACTGATTTAAAAATTATAATTAGTAAAAAGAAATGCAAAGAACAATAATCATAACAAATTTTGTTGAACGAGATTAATAAAAAATGTTCTGTGTAATAACGTAATTTTTTTTCGCCGTCAGAGATAATGTTTATATCAGTTTATCTCGAAAATGACTCATCAAATTGTTTTTAACACCATTTTCCGTAAAAAATGTTGAATTTTTATAATTTAACAGAGAAAATTACAATTTAATGTACCCATCCTTCCTTACTCTTGAAGTGCTTGGTAAAATGGCTACAAATTTCGTATCACGACTTGAATCAGTGCATGTAATTCAGGACGGTACCAAAATTTGCAGTTTCAATCTACAACGGTTTTGCAGATAATGAATAATCATCATTTCTCGGGGGCCCCTTTGCTCCTTGGGCAGTAGCCCAGTAATGAGGGAACGTACTATACGAAAACATTTTATATGAACTTCTGACCTTATTTTGACCCAATCTACTGGAACCTCAATTATTGAACACATCTTTTGGGGCATCCCGTATACAGCATCTACAAGTAGTTAATACGATGGAAAATTTTATATATTCATTTTCGTTTTAGTACTTTGATATACGAGAATTTTTTTTTTTAAATAAAATTAAAAAAAATAAAGATAATATGACAGATAATATATAAGAATAGACTAGCAGAAGATATAAGTTTGGCTAGCAAAGCCTTTTTGAGAACATCCAAAGGAAGGCTTACAGAATGTGACGAGAGGCTGCCAACCATTTGCCGTTAAGATCTAGAAGGATAATATATATATATATATATATATA
The DNA here is from genome assembly GCA_019049505.1 of Pachyrhynchus sulphureomaculatus. NCBI lineage: Eukaryota > Metazoa > Arthropoda > Insecta > Coleoptera > Curculionidae > Pachyrhynchus > Pachyrhynchus sulphureomaculatus. The sequence goes on from CM032447.1 coordinate 50,725,505, forward strand.
TATATATATATATATATATATATATATATATATATATATATATATATATATATATATATATATATATATATATATATATATATATATATATATATATATATACATATACAAATATATATATATATATATATATATATATATATATATATATATATATATATATATATATATATATATATATATATATATATATATATATATATATATATATATATCAGAGGTGTCAAACTCAATTTTGCAGCAGAGGCCATATATTAAATTTAGAATGTGTAGGCGGGCCAGATTCAAATAAAAAAAAATGTACTGAATTATTATAACATTTTATTTATTTAATTATATATAGTATATAATATTCTTCTTTCTGTGTGACACATTGCGATCGCGGGCCTTATTGATACGTCCCAGGGGCCGGATGCGGCCCGTGGGCCGTATCTTTGACATCCCTGATATATATATATATATATATATATATATATATATATATATATATATATATATATATATATACAGTGAAATTTGAGTGGACACCAACGGGACCGACCGAAATTGTCCGTTCAAGAGGGGTGTCCGCTTAAAAGAAATATAAAAAAAGTAATTTTATTTAATGAAAACTGTAATTAAAGAATTTGGGACATTTAAAATATGCTTACGTATGTACATATTTTTAAAATAAACAAAAAACTTAAAACTTAAGGAAAAAACAAAGATTTGTTACCTTTCGATACATATAAAATATAATATAATAGAGTTATACATATGAAATGAAAGATCACTTTAATGACGCAAAAATTCATATATTGTTGTTTGTCTCCTCTTTTTCTTTAAAATGGCGTCCACAAATCGTATTTCTAATTTGGAAAGACTCTGCATCTCCGTGATCTTCGGCAAAACTTTTAAGCTGCTTGGTTAGGGTAATAAATTCACCATAATTTAAGAAAATATCTGTTGATACTGGAACCTCATCGATATCAGAATCTTCGGAAAGTCCTTGTCTTTCAACTGGATTTTCAATTTCTTGTTCTGAATCTGGATTTTCAACATACAAATTTTCATCTATGGTATGGTATGTTCAAAAAATCATTAATGTTTTCATTATCAGTCAAATTCCAACAAATTCTTATTTTTGAGGATATCTGCAAGTACGTTAAGTGGTAAGTCATCTTGTGGCTCTGATGTAACAGCATCAGTTAACTAGTCTTCACTTTGCATATTTTCATGCTTAAATCCCGCTTTACGAAAGCAATTTTTAACTGTTTGCTTGGTTACTGGTTCCAAAGCGGTTTTTGCAAAGTAAACTGCATCCATTGGGGTAATTTTCTTAATTAACTCAAAAGCTGTACCAGCAGTTTCAGTTAGGATGCAACAACTAGATTTTTATATTTTTTAAGCGGACGTCTTTTGCATGAGATCCTGCCTTGTCTAAAAATAACAAAATGTTTCTTTTGGGTGTTTGGTACGGAACACGTATAAGATGACTTCGGTGTCTGTCCGTCTGTCTGTCTGTCCGTCAATCAGTCCGTCTGTCTGTCACACCCGATTTTATTTTCTCCGAAACTATTTGTCATAAAAAGTTGAAATTTGGTAATAATATAGGAATTGAAGGCCTCATAATAGCCATGTAGTTTTGAAAATTAAATTTTGACTTAAGGGCTTAGTTTTGGGGGGGTGAAATCGGAAGTGAAAAAAAAATTTTTTGCTAGGTCATCGAGTGTAGTGTCAAATGAAAGCTTTTAAAAACACGAGTAAAAAATATATATAATACTTGAGCGCACTTTTCTTTGTATTATTTTTAAAAAATCGCGAAAAATCGCTGTCCACCAAAAGTATTTATCAAAAAATTTTGGAAAAATTCTGGAATATTCTCCACGGGGTGTCGATTAAACGAAAATTATCACGAGTGCATTACCTTTAATAATTTATCTCGTATATAAAACAAAAATTTCAAGGTCATCACTTTTCAGTAAAGATTGGAAACAAACTTTGTTGAAAACTCATTTGGGGTGTGTTTTGTGAAGTCACTGATCATTTTATGCCTCCGTAACAAAATTTTTTTTTTAAAAGCAATCAACGTACGGAACACTAATTGTGCAAGTTAAACTTGCACTTGACCGGTTATTTCTTTTGTCATTTTTCAATCAAGATCTTGCAACCACTCTGTCATAATTTCTCCTGTCGTCCAAGTTTTCTTATTATATTTCCAAGTTGTAGGCAGGTTGTTTATGTTAATATTTTTAAATGCTCTGAGTTTAGCTGCCTTACCAATAACTAAGCGTTTTTCTTTTCTCCCTCCATATTTACACAATGCAAACCTCTCTTTGGGATATTTAACACCAACATATTTTTCTTTTTTTTAATGTTAGCATTTTGTTGGGTAGAGCCCTAAAATACAGGCGTATCTCATCAGCATTATAGATGTCTCTAGGTGAATATCCCTTAATTAAAGAAGGGCATTTTTCCCAGAATGATGAAATATCTACAGCAGTAACCGAAGCTCCTCCTAAAATCGCTTTAAAACTTATCTTGTGGCGGATTCTAAATTTATTAAGCCAACCAGAAGAAGCACTGAATGTAGAATGTCCCAGAGACTCGGCTATTTCTTTTGCTTTGCATCGTATTAGCGAACCTGAAAAACATTAATAATAAGTTTTTTTGAATTTTTGTTACACTCTCACCCCTTTTATCCATTCTATGAATTGAATTCCAGAAAACCTTATCTAAAAAAATAATTCATGTGCATACTTGTCAAAGAAATTTCCTTATGGCGAGCTGCTGTAAACCAATTATAACACAACTTGTCATTTTTGGTACCGTCACCAGTCAAAAAGTTTCTTTCTTCATTCAAATTGTTGTTTGACATCCATTTATTTAGAAGGATTTCTTTACGTTTAATTCTATTAGCAGCTTGTGTTTTTTTCGATATTAAAACGCTTGGATAAGTCCCTTACACTTAACTTCTCCTTATTGTGAACTTCAACAATCTCAATTTTTTGTTTAAGCGTGAGAAATTTTCTATTTGGAGCCATTTCTACAATGAATGTGTCGCCCACTGTGTCTCTTTTTCGCATAGGCGTTAGATTAATATTAAATCCCCGCAAGTACCGAAAAATTGAGATCGGTAAATCCCTGGTTTACTCGGAGAAGGCCCTCAGTGAAGGCAGGCAGCGACGTTGGCGCACGGGGCGATTGGGAAACGCAACAGCGATACTCGCCACAGAAAAATGAGACAAGGCGTTTATTTTTTAATGATTTTTGTCCGGTTAAGAGAACATTTTTTTGTGTCTGCGTCCGTTCAAGAGAATGTCCGTCCAAGAGAGAGTTAACACAATGCCAATTATATGAGAGTCGGTCGGGACTATGAGAAACTGCCCATTCAAGGGAGGTGTCCATGTAAGAGGGGTGTTCGCGAAGGGGAATTTCACTATATATATATATATATATATATATATATATATATATATATATATATATATATATATATATATATACACACATATATATATATATATATATATATATATATATTTATATATATATATATATTTATATATATATATATATATATATATATATATATATATATATATATATATATATATATATATACATATATATATATATATATATATATATATATATATATATATATATATATATATATATATATATATATATATATATATATATATATATATATATATATATATATATATGTATATACATGTATCTATCACAAGCGGCATCAAGTTCTGGGATCAGATTGCCATTTTCTAGTCGGCAAGAATACAAAATAAGTGACCAATAATTTCATCGCTTGCTTAGAAAATTGCCAAGAACGTAAAGGTTTACAGTTAGATGGTTTTTTCCAAGACTGTCGTTTAACATGCAATTTTTGATTTATTGATTTATACTATAAATATTCTTCCAAATTCGACTTTTGTATGACACACCATTGTACAGTTTTTTGCATTTTAAAGCAAATTTCCTCAACCAAATTTAGTTAACTTTAAATTAAACATTTCAAATGCCTGACGTAAATCTCCTCTGCCGTAGAATTTCGCATGCATTTATATGAATTTGTACACTACTTTACTGGAGGGGATTTAGGTTAGATGGAAAAGCCAGGAAGTTCCTCACTGCAGATGTGCAAGTGCAATTGTACTCAAGTTTGAGGCTCACATTTTAGATTTAAATAATGTAAACGGCGGTGATATAAAATAGATTGATTTATTAGGTTATTTCTTTTAAATTATTAAGAATTCTTGGTTTTATTATAATACAAAGTATTTTAGACGTTGTACATGCGTTTTAATTTCCTATACTTAGTAAGGCAGATCATCTTCTGGGTCATTTTCCTTCACTACCATTATGGAGTAAGCCGCAATATCATTTTGCAGTTGTCAGATTTAATTCATGTTACTTTCAGGTTATTTCTTCCTAATATTTTACATAAAAAGAGTTTTTATTTGCCAAAATTTGTATCACATTTTATTTGAGGAGGTTAAATTATTCAAGAAGGTCAGCAAATCCCCAAAATAGATACGCGAAACTAAATCTATTCAGGTTAATATTTTTTTAAATATCAATAAGGTACTTTAAAAGCAAAATAGGTACTTCTTTAAGTAGATCTGAAAGTAGAGGATGGAATTTGAACCTAAACAGAATCATTCCATGGTTAGAGCTCTGGAAAATTCGACTAAATGAGGCCAAATGTGAGAACATCATAATAACTAAAAAATTCACAAACAACTACATAAACATGCCAATTAAGATAAATGGCACCTAGGGACCAATCAAAAACAAACTGAGGTATATGCGGATCATAATTAACTCGCGCCTGGGATTCCATGCGCATATAAACCATGTACTTCAGAAAGTTTACGTCGCCATGTAAAATTACGCACAGTCCCATATAGAGCCAAGAAATAAATTGATTATATATAAACAAATCATAAGACCGGCGTTAACATATGCTGCACCAGTCTTGTGTGTAGCATAACAGACACACAGACGGCTATACTGCAGCGGATGCAGAACAAAATGCTACGATGTGCTATATCCGCAAGACGATACCCAAAAATTGACGACCTACACAACAAAACAAGCATAAGAACAATAAGACAATACATCGAAGAGGCAGGTGACAAATTTTACAGACAAGAAACCTAACACAAACACGAGCACAAAATAACCCTAAACACAAACCTCTTTATCACAGACTACCAATTTATTTCAAGGCTTCATAAGAGCATCGCGAAATATGCAAAATGGATGAATTAGGACACGGCAAAAGAAAAAAATACGCCCAGGAATCCGACGCCAAACGGTGATAGCACACCATCCATCCACCTGCAACGGCGGCGCGTCGAATTCCTGCATGAAAATAAACAAAACAACCAAAACATATGACCCAACACAAATAAAAATAAAATCTCAGTCAGATGCATAACATAAACAAAAATAGCAATAGATTTAGAAATTGCAAATAAAACCAAAAACTAAACAGTATACTAACAATGTTAGTGAAAGTGATAAATAAAAAATCTAAAAAAATTGCGCATGAAAATAATATCGCTAATTTAAATAGATAAACCTATATATAAGCTATTAAATAAATAAATGTAAAAGAGTGAAAGAGTAGGAATGAGAGAGAGGAAGAGAAAGAGTGATGGATGCAAGAAAAAGACTAGAACAAGATTAGAACATAAAAAACAAACATTAAACTTTGAACATGCTACCCCTGACCCTACATCAAATTGGGTTTTTTTTCGCTATAATTTTTCCCAGTAAACCTTATTTCAAAAAGCACACCCAAGATACATAATATTTTCCTAGAAGCTCCTATCCAAAAAAGACAAATTCGTAAAAGTCATGAAAGACAAAGTTGGAGATGACTAAGCAAAAATTCAATTTATTCACAAGGTTTAATTACAAGGCAAATCATCCGCCAGCTCTAGGGCACATTTTATAAATGAGTGTACTTTTTGGAGTAGACTGTATTTAAAAAACCTAGTCGTAAGAATATCTTGTTTCACCAGATAATTCCGATAATAAAGACATTTCGAATTTGTTTCAAAAATACCCCTTTTAAGAATATTCTAAAATGTTCTTTTTAGTGCTTCGTACGGAACACTTATAGGATGACTTCGGTGTCTGTTTGTCCGTCTGCCTGTTTGTCTGTCCGTCGGTCACACCCTATTTTCTCCGAAACTATTTGTCATAGAAAGTTGAAATTTGGTAATATGTTAATATAGGAATTGATGGCCTCATCAGAGCTATGTTGTTTTGAATGTTAAAGCCTAACTTAGGGGTTAATTTGTGGGGGGTTAAATCGGAAATGAAAAAAAAATATATTAGGTCATCGAGTGTGGTGTCAAATGAAAGCTTGTGAAAATACAAGTTATATACATATATATATATATATATATATATATATATATATATATATATATATATATATAATACTTGCGCACACTTTTCTTTGTATTATTTTTAAAAAATCGCAAAAAAATCGCTCTCCCCCCCTCTTATCTCGAAAAGTACTGATCAAAAAATTTTGAAAAAATTCTGGAATATTCTCCATTTAGATTCAACAAAAATTATCACGAATGCATTACCTTTAATAATTTATCTGGTATATAAAAAAAAAAAATTCAAGGTCATCAGTTTTCAGTAAAAATTGGAAACAAACTTTATTCAAAACTCATTTGGGATGTGTTTTGTGGAGTCACTGATCATTTTATACCTCGGAACACTAATTGCGCAAGTTCAACTTGCACTTGACCAGTTATTTTATTAAAAATCTACCTTAATAAAACCTAAATAAATTTCTTATTGTTGCTGAAATTGGAATTTTATAACCATGGCAAGGTTGGGGCAAAAAACTAACTAAGGCAATAAATCTGTTTTAAGTAGTACACTAAGACTTCTACTTTTACATTAACTACTATTAACTAGACATCAAAAGTAGAAGTATCATTTTAGTATCTATAATTAGGCATATATAATAAAAGACTGTTTTTAGTCAATTTCCACTGGTTTATTTAAATTGGGATGACGCGTTTCGCTGTCGATGCAGCTTCTTGTGTTACAGTGTAAAATGTAGATCTGAAGAAGCTGCATCGACAGCGAAACGCGTCATCGCAATTTAAATAAACCAGTGGAAATTGACTAAAAACAGTCTTTTATTATATATTTATAATGAATTTCCATCAAGTAGAAGCTACAACAATCCAAAAAAAAATATAATTAGGCAGTAAAAAACATCAATTGAAGAAATTAGTCGTATTAGGAGTCGACAGTCGACATAAAATCAGTAGACATAAAAACTCGAAAACCATGATTATTATAAACTTATAAGTCATTAATAAATACAAAACAAGTAAGTGTGAAAATCATTTCGACTGGTTTTAGTTTCGTTTAAGCTAATCCACAATAATTAATGTTAAAATAATTTATTAATATTAATGTACAAGCAAGACTAATTTTAAGGCCGATCTTTTAAAAGTGTTTAAAAGCTATAAAATTAATTTTAAAAAGGTGTCTCCAATTGGGATTTTTAATGATACATAAATAAACATTGACGCAATCACTTCGACAACGTTAGTATAGGACAAAATGAACAATTTTTTTTTCTTTTCGCATTATTTTCCAGTAGAATCAGAAACTGTAAAATTTTAATTAACGGCCGATTTTTGCAAACCCTTAAACATTGACTAACAGATCCTTATCGTATTGTTTTCGGATTTCCTTTTCTCGTGTAATACCCTTAACCCTTTTTAGGAGGCTCTAATCTCTCTTTACGCACCACGAGACTCAACGATAATTCTGTTAGCTGGAAGGATTAAACCGAGCGTTATTAAAGAAAAATTATTTCCTTGTTTTAAAAATACTCCTTTTAAGAATATTCTAAAATGTTCTTTTTTTTGTTATTGAAAATCTGCCTTAATAAAACCTAAATAAATTTCTGTTATTATTGTTGTTACTGTACATCCTGTTTGACAGCGATCTAGAGGGTTTTTACCAAATATGTTTGAAATTCGGGAAAATACAGTAATAGAATAATTGTCACTGCAGATTCGTTAGAGGATAAATCCATCCGTGTTATGTCCGCCTAGTTAAGCTAGACTAATTATCCAGCAAATGGCGGTCATATTTCATAATTTTAAAAGGTTTAAATATTGGAAAAGTCAGTATATGTAAATATTTGGACCTTATTACAGTTTGAGGTTAAGCTAGAATAGCACTGACAGAAAATTGTGTTGCGAATTCAATTGGCGCTCGTTCGCTTCTTCAAAACATTTATTTTTATCTTGAGATTCGAAGCCTTGTACAGTGCAGTACAGTGATGCAGTTTGAATACAGATAGGGCTCCCATTTTTCCGCATATGGGCTAATGAATAATAACAATTTTAACAAAGATGTTCAATTGCTGATTAATTTGCAACATCTATTAAGTTTAAATAACACTGATATATAGAGAATTATCTTTCATCGTGTTATGAATTCTACAATTAAGGTTTAAACAAATAAGGAAGAACAAAAAAAAGGAGAAAAAAGGAAAAAAAATAGAAAAAACAAAAGGGAAAAAATAAAGAAAAAAACCAATTAGATAAATAAGAGAATGTTTTTTTGTTTAAAAAAAAAACAAAAATGATGGCCCGTTAGTTATAGCCAGTGCCAAAACACTCACACACACACATACACACCCCACAAAGATATAAATGTGCTAATTACCTATTTTTCATTTATTTATGTTTTTTTCAACACTAACAGACAGATTTACTAAAATAGCCTAAAAGTTAGATCCCGCTTAGTTGTCATGCAATATAAATTCTGGTAGTCCAGTTGACTGTTGCTTTTGACAATGTAATATTTCATATTATAAATAAACACTTTTATAAAAATATAATTTATAGTTAAGATCTTAAAACAGGCAGACAATATGGCAGTTTTTAGATAATTATATATATAATAGATATTTCATATTTGTTAGCCTAATCACTAAGGACACCCAAATATGCAAAGCGCATATATTGCATATTTTGCATATTATATGCATTTTTCTAAATATTTGCATAAATGCTTTAAAAATAGCATATATGTGCATATTTGAAGGAATTTATAATAAAGTAGGTCTTTGGCAGGCGTTTTCATTCATTTTTCGAAATAAGGGTCAATGTTTAGGCCGCCGCCGCCGCGCCGGTGGTTTTCCCCAAATAAATTTTATTATTTTATGGTCAGTAAAAATCAGTCAGTAAACTCCAGACGGCCATCAGAGCATACTTGTATTATTAATTTATTAAATTTCATTTTTGGTTGTGCTTTTAAAGTGGTTACGTCGATTTGTGCTTTTTATCTTGTGAGTCGTATTTTACTACAGTGAAATGCCCAAAGCCAGTAGTGTGTCAGTGTCGATTAAACCATACAAAGAACTAAGAATAGATATGGGAAAAATCTACTGTTCTGCATGTGTTAAAATTGTAAGTATAATTTTTGAATACCTATTGAATATACAGGGTATTTCATTTTCGTTTAATATTTAAACATAACGAAATTTTTGTCAGGATTTTGCCGTTGATGCTATTTTCAATGTTATTTAAGTTATTTTTGTTCCATTTAAGGAACAAAATTTCTATTTAACGAAACCACGAAATAGAAATACATACGTAAACGTATGTATTTCTAGGTAATCTAATAAAAAAGGTAAAAAACAGAATTTTAATTTTTGCCTGCCCTAAGCACCTGGTTTTCTATTTAACGAAATTTCTATTTAACGAATTATTTCCTTGGGATTTTAATTAAATTTTCTTTTTTTTTATTGCAGATACCATGCGATAAAAAATTTCAAATAGAGCAACACGTGAAAACTGCTTGCCATATTGCCAAATTGAGCAAGACGAAACCTTGAGATAGGCCACAACACACATTAATGCAATGTTTCCAACTAACGTACAAAAATAAAGAGCTAAATGAACAAGACATCTTTAACCGAGATCTATGCCGTGCAATGATAACATCAAATATTCCGTTGTCGAAGCTATGTAATCAAAACTTTACTTCCTTCCTCCAGAAGTATTGCAAATTTAATATCCCAGGTGAAACAACAATACGGAGAAACGACGTAAGCTCCTTGTATTCACAGGTAATTGAGAAAATTAAAGGTAAAATTCGCAACGAACATTTTTACATATGTATTGATGAAACCACCGATTCAAGAGGACGGTATATTGCACATTTATTGATTGGAGTTCTTCGCGACGATATTTTGCCAAAATCTTATCTGATTGCTTCCAAACAGTTTGAAAAAACAAATGCATTGACAGTGGCCAGATTTGTTCAAGAGAAACTGACGAAGTTTTTCTTCCTACGCCTGTTCCAGGAGATAATTTTTTGCTTATTTTGTCAGATGCAGCACCGTACATGATAAAGGCCGGGCAAAATTTGAAAATTTTTTATCCAAACTTAATACATGTAACATGTCTCGCTCATGCTTTAAATAGGGTTGCTGAGGAAATTAGGAATCATTTTCCGCTTGTGAATAGCTTAATTTCCAACATGAAGAAAATCTTCCTTAAAGCGCCTTTAAGGATTCAGTTCTAGAAGAAAAACTACCAAACACTCCTCTTCCACCTCAGCCTGTTATTACAAGATGGGGCACTTGGTTGGAAGCAACATTTTTTTATTGCGACAACTTCTGTTAACTAGATGGTCTAATTGCTGAATTATCAGACGAATCTTCCCAATCCCTTACAGAACTTAAACGATTATTCAAAAACAAGGAGATAAAACAACAACTTTCCTTTCTTGAAACAAATTATAGCTTTGTTTCTAAAACCATAACTCACATGGAGGAATCTAATTTGCCATTAACCCGAAGTGTTCAACTAATAAAACAATGTGAGGTCGCTTTTGAAAATGTCGCAGGTAAAATTGGGAGCAAAATTTTTCAAAAATTTTCGAAATGTTATGGAAAAAAATTGTGAGTTTCAATTTGTCAGCCAAGTAGCTAATGTTTTAAAGGGGGATTTTACTGATTCCATTGATTTAGATCCTATGCTATTAAATAATTTTAAAAACGCCCCTATTACGTCAGTCGATGTGGAAAGGAGTTTCTCAATTTATAAATTTTTATACAACGATAGAAGACAAAATTTTTTAATGGAGAATTTTGAGAAACATTTAGTAGTTTATTGTTTTTATAGCTAACGGCGACCCTGTCTTTTACAATATTTGCATATTTCCGCTTACTTAGTTGCTCCGCCCTGTATGTATCAAATTTAAAATGTATGTTTTATTATGCTGTTTACTACGTATATAATGTGTACCTACATTATTATTATTATTATTATGTGTTCATCTTTAAGTAAAGTAATAAAATACATTATTATTTATATTTATTTTTTACTTTGTATAATATTATATTTAGATTTAGTTCATTCGCCCTGTATGTTGAAAATTTAAAATGGATTTTTTATTGCTACATTTGTATAGTACTCGTATCATGTAATGTGAAACAATAAATTTACATTTTTCAAGTCTATTTCGATTTTTTTTTTACTGCATATTTACAACATGTATGTGCATATTTTGAGAAAATTATTTGCATATTTATGCGCATATTTTAAAGTTTTTCACTTGCATATTTGGGTTTCCTTACTAATCAGCAATAAAAACGAATTCTCCGTACTGCTCCGCGGCATAATTTTAGCAATGTACTGATGCTCTTGTCAATTTAAACCCCTAATTGCCAAATTAGATCATTTCTAAACTTCCGTCCTTTTAGTGTTTATGTTTAATGCTGAAACTCGTAAATTGTAACATATTTTCTGTAAGAATACAGAACATATACTATTAGAAAACAAATATTCCTAATCTATCTGAAATTGATGTAACTCTAAATATAGAGAAATTAATTAAAAACAAACATCATAAAATCTTGAGAGATTGCGAACTAATAAACCCACATAAATTCGAAACGACAAAAAATATTTAACCGGGACATATTAAAAGTAAGACTCCGGTAAAGAGACCACATTTCTTACCGTGTCTCGTTTTCCGATGGTCCCTAAGGCTGAGTCTTTGTTTCCAATCTCGTCGTGGCGTAGAGTCGGTGCTCAGGGGACTCAGCATAGGCGTCGATTGCATATTCTGAAAATAAAATTTAAAATTAAAAAGTGAACATACCAAACGCTGTTATTACAATAGTTTATTATATTGGAATGCTATTCAGTACTTCTTTCTCACTCAATTCGGATGTTTTTAAAATTTTGTAAAAGTTTCAGTTATCGGCCTTTCCACAGGTCTATCATTCAGTTTACAATAACGCTGTGAAATGTTCATTCTCTCAAGAAACATGATTCTTGAATAAATAATATTATATTTTCCTCTCTTGTTAGGTTTAGCATGTAATATGCCAAATAAATAGATACAAGTTTTGTAATCTTGTAAACTTGGGAATAGATAGTGAACTTTCTAATAACACAGGCCAACAAAAAAAATATTTGTAAAAACTTTTTAAACCAATACATCTAAGTGTTATGTATTTTTGGGTACTGAAACCGTATCTGGTATCAGACATCGATTAAATTTCAAAATAGGGAACATGGCAGTAAACCAAATCCTCTTCCTGCTTGAAAAATTGAGCAAACTGATGCTCTCTTGTTCTATAGTGGTAACTAGATGATCCAGATTCCAATAAATGTTTTTCTTTCAGCCTAGAACCAAGCAATTCTGCTTTTTCCTTAGTCAAACCCAAATTTCTCACTAAATCATTTAACTCAGCTTGTGTAAACAACTGTGGTTTTAAATTTTCTAGAGAACATTGAAACTCATCATCATCCGGTCGACTTTCATTAAATTTAGGACTGGACTGTAAAACGTCATCAATAGACTGAGGTAGCTCAGGGACAGGAAGTCCCGGTCCATGTCCGATCGGCCGATTAACTGAAGTAAAGTTAGGATAGACAATTACTTCCTTATTTTTGGAGTTATAGCCAGAAATATCAACGCTGCAAAAATAACAATCATTTGAATGATTTTCTTGCTCTCTCCATATCATGGGTACAGCAAATCTAAAAGCTTTCTTTTCCTTCTTACACCATTTCCTAAGATCCTCGAGACAAACAACATACTTTGTGAGGAGCCCAACATTTTTCTTGATTACCGATTTCTATACCAAAATATGCAAAGTATACTTTTTTTTACAAATGTTTCTTTGATGTTTTTTAACTACAAAATCACCACATATATAACAAAAAGTGTTGGGAGAATTTTTACAACCACGATTAGCCATACTTTGAGTGTGAATTAAAGTAATTAAACACTGCAATGCGAGGTTATATTAACTGGAAGAAAACAAACAGCTGTGACATTTGTCGGAACTGCCAACCTAATAACATTTGATTTTACTGCCAACCTTATAAAATTCTGATTTTATTGCCAACCTAATAACATTCGAATGATAAAAAATAAACTTTTCACATTTTGAATATTAAAATGTGAAAAATTGGTGGATGATACGACTTTTTTATTATTATTTTCGGACTCAGCACACCAAAAAACATAAGAATCAGGTAAAATTATTAAAAAAGTTTTTTCATCGTTGGCCTGTGTAATTATTTTTTGTAAAAAGTGTTTTTATTTTCCATTTTCCAGAGTATATTTTATGTGTAATGCCGGGTATCTCTCAAAATTTTTAACCTTAGCGATTAAAAATTATATGCTGGATCGTTTTTTATTATACCGTTAATAAAGCTATAATAAAATTGAATTTAAATGTAGCATTTATAGGTATTAAGCAAAAATTCACTATTTTAACTTCTTTTTAAAATTTAAATCGCCTTTAAATTTTGTTTTTAAAAAAGACCCTGAAAAAGTTAGGCTATAAAGGGATAACATGCACCATCCTTAGGAATATATATTAACTGTGAATAATTCCAGATAGTACTATAAAAATGCAGAAAAATATATTATGGCTTAACGGGAGAATGTTTTATTCTCGCATTAAAATTGAGAAAAGTCCACACCAATCGACACTCATATAAGTGTTTCCGTCTAAATTGTAACGCCCGCTAGAGATAAGGGGGTAAAAATTAATTTGGAACTGGAACGAACGTCTTGATAAGCATTAGTAGGTATACAAAGGGTTGAAAAAGCTCTGACAGATAAAATATTCTGCTTCATTAAATTTAGGGATCGTAACTGTAGTGTAAAATAGTAATAACAGAACTAACAACAAGATGAGGAGTATCAGATAATGTTTTTGGCATGTGGCTCGAATTTAACGTTCCTTTAATTCTTAATAATAGAGCAAATTTGTTAAATGTAGAATTAAGGTAGGTAGTTACATGCATACGGTATTTTTGCAGGGGTTCAATATAAATTTTGAGGAAAAAAATTACACAAAAAATAAAAAGTAGAAATATAAAATGTGTGTGTGAGCCAAAAATAAATTACACTTTTTTTAAGATCATTGCACACATGCTGCAGGAGCGACTCATGTGTGGAAAAAACGATTCACGTTAGTTTTGAATTGCTGTAAATTGTTCTTGGTAGGAAACACAGTCCTGGGCAAATTATTCCAAAGGGATGGTGTTCTCCATATAAAAGACTTCTTGAAAATGGTTGTAGGAACTGAACCCCATGGGAATGTGATATATTAGAATGGCGTTTATTCCTAAGCACCGCTCTGGAAGGAATTAAGAGGGCTATATCGATCGAATACTTTCCATGAAAATACTTGTAGAATAGACTCTATATAGTTCTGTATCTTCAATCAGGTGAACAACGCTTTTTGAATCGAATCCAACAAATGCGGTGTATGTTTGGGAGCAGAGCCCCAAACATGGGAGCAGTATTCCATAGTTAGTCGAATTTGAGCTTCGTCCAGAATTAACAGTTGTTGTGGAGTGTAAAGTTCGAAATAATATTTCCATCATTTGAGAAGCTCTCTACGCATGTGACATGTTCATGCCAAGACATATTTATTCCCAAGTTCCAAGTCCAGCAGACTGAGTGACTATGATGGAATTGCAGTGTTCATTTAGATTATACTTTTCTTTTTGCCTCTCCGCCCATCATGTTTACCCGTATACGATCTTATGTTTTAATAATTAAGTATATTTTGTTTGTATTTGAATCATATACACCTTCTATCCAAAAAAAAAACAGAACTTTTCGAAAATAGAAAAAATAATAAGTAGTATCTGCTGTGGTATCTTTTTGTCGTGGACAGCGACAACTTCCATTGGCATTATGTCAGCTGTTTTATGATATTTACACCATAAGATTCATAGTTATAATGGTAAGAGTGCCAGCATGTTTTGAATGACGGCCAGAAAATGAGGTTTGAAAGCAGAGATGCAATCAACTTTTGAATTAAACTTGGTAACCGAAACGTTAAAAATACAGCGTTGTCAAATTGTGATATTTATCCCTCACTACGCAGTCTTTTAAACAAATATCAACTTTAAATATTTATATCTTTTTAACAAATCTATTTTTTTTTACTAAGTATTAGTTTTTTAAAAAATTCGTAAGAAAAGTTCTTAATATATACACGAAACTATGCCTTTTTTATACCTCATTGGCCTCTTGCTTGTTAATGATGTGCACTTTAATTATAATTATCTCGCTTCGCAATCGGTCAATTTTTTTTTTAATTAAGACATTTAGATTAACATCATATTTCATTTACGAGTGAACTATCTTAAGTCAAAATTTAACATTTAAAACTATACGGTCCTGATGGGGCCATATTAGTGCCAAATTTCAATTTTCTATGTTAAATAGTTTTCGGAAAAAATCGGGAATGACAGACAGGCGGAAGACACTGAATTGATCTTATAAGTGTTCCGTACGGAACACTAAAAAGGGATTTTTATTGTCTTATGGCAGTCTTGCGTGTGTGCAGAGAAGAAAAAACTAATCGACTCATAGATTATGGCAACGTGAACCAGCATTATCTCAAAGGTAATTATAATTGCCAGAACTAATCTGAGATAACCAAAACCAATTCATTATTAAATCTGTGAAGTCTAAAACTTATTGATTCACAGAGATTATTACACCATATTTAGTATATGACTAAGTATGTAATTATTGAAATAACCTGAACTAACTTATAAATATTTGTGTATTTAGGAATAAATATTCATTATTAAATCCGTGAAATGTAGAAATTCTTGGTTCACAGTGGTTATTACAATTACCGTATTTATTAGATGACTAAGTATGTAATTTATTAAATTAATAAGCCAGCAAAATAATACCAGAAAGTTATATAAAACTCCCTTATTTTTTGCTGAGAAAAAAAGATCCACCTTTGTTTGCTTAAGATGTAAAGATGAACAGGTATATTTACACATTAACGGCAACAAAATCCATCCTTCAATCCCATTTTCTAGGAGACTATAGTTCAAAATTAACGATGAACTATTTCGAAATGAATCGATGGCACAATGCGAATCATTAGTTTACTATTTGCTACTTATTACGATAGCGTTAAACAAGTCTTTGTCTAACTTCCTTGTCTCTCTGTCATTCCATTGACACTCAGTTTCCTTGAGTTTCTTGCTCCGGAGATTTCGCTTTTCTAGGTTTTTTTTGGATACCTAAAATTTCCGACGGATAGGGGTGACAACTCTATAGGTAACTGTGTTTCCTGCTTTCTCTGTGCATAATCATACCTTTTTGTTGCATGAACAGAGAACTAATCATTATTTAAATTCCGAGTGGAGTACTACTCGACTACTCGGGTGATCACTGGATTATTGGAATCACTCGAGCAGCGAGTACACTTCTACAATACTAATTCGGTACTCTATTATGCATACTGATTATTCCACCCTATTTATTAGCAAAACATTTACGTCTCCGCTTACTCCATAAATCGTAAAAGAATCTGATCTCTGAGGCTTTTAGAGCATTAAACCTTGTTTTAGCACGACTTTTGGGAGCGCTTTCAAGGCAAATTTTTCTTTTATAACACACTATTTGTGCATAAAGAGAAAGGAAGGTTCCGAATAAAGTAAAAATCTGATAAAGGAATATTTTTCAGTTAGTAAATTTCTTTTTTCATATTGAAAAGAAATGATTTATATATATATATATATATATATATATATATATATATATATATATATATTCAGCCTGGATTTTAATAAGGCCGTTCTGTACTGACTAATTTACTTCCCTGATACCGAATATAAATAAGTTAATGAAGAACAACCTTGGGGATGTTGAGGATGTGCGAAGTGTATTCTCCACACCTGCTAAACTTCATAAGAATGTAAAGTATTAGCGCCATGTGTATTCCTAGCATGTACCACTTTGGAACGAATTCAGCAGGCTACATCGATCAAACACCTTCCATTACTTGTAAAACAGAATCAGGTCGTCAACCGTTTTTCAATGTTCTGATTCCTATGTTTGGTAGCAGAGTCCGAAACATGGAAGCCGTATTTATGGTTAGTCGAATTTGAGCTTTGTACAGAATTATAATAATGAGGGAGCAAAATATGACTTGCTGAGATGGTCATCGAAGCCAAAATACAAAGAAGAAAATCGGTTAGAAGACGTCAAAATTCCTGATTAAAGAACATCCTCACTCAGAGAAGAGCTGTTTGCCTGATTGGAGACCTGGTACTGGCCGGCGGCCTTGATTCGCTGGAACGTCGAAGAACGGTTTGCAACTTGAGTCTATTCTACAAGTATTCACATGGAAAGTGTTCGATAGATGTAGTCCGCTTAATTCCTCCCAGAGCGGTGCATGCTAGAAATACACGTCGTGCTAATACTTCACATCCGTATGAGGTTCAGCTTGTTACTCAGCGTACAACCATTTTCAAGCAGTCGTTTATATGGAGAACCTCATCCCTTTGGAATAATTTATCACCCAGAACTGGGTTTCCCACTAAGTACAATTTACAGCGATTCAAGATCAACGTGAATCGCTTTTTCCGCACACGTGTCACTCCTGTAGCGCTTTAGGGACTTCCCTGCAGCACGTGTGCTAGATTCATTAAAAAAAATCCGAAGATGGTTTAATTGCTCATCAATAGATATTTTTAGAGCTGCAGTTTCTAGGACTATGTTAGCCATTTGGAACGCCAACTTTCGTCAGGAGACGGCGAACTAAGAAGAATACACAGTTATTGTGGAGTGTAAAACTTTCTAGCTCGAAAATAATATTCATATTTTGAGAAACTCTTTTTGCTATACTTGTTCATGCTGAAATATATTTGCTCCCAAATTGAGTGACGATACTAGAGAAATGGAGTGTCCCGACATAACCATGCTGGATTCAGTAGCATTAACTTCTCTAGAAAAAATTGCCGCCTGGGTTTTTGTAACGTTAAATTCTACTAGGTTATTGTCAAACCAAGATAGAATTTCTTTCTGGTCTTAATTAAATTGAACGGCTTTCTGCTGTTTGCAAATACTTGCATAAGCAGTCGATGCTCAAGCATTCAAAGTAAATGAAGAAATAAGCGTACTGTCATCTGCAAAGCCGTCGATAGGCTTCCTTGTCCTTTTCAGCAGATCGCTAATGTAAATGAGAAAGGAAATAGGTAGTAGTAGTGTCATAACGTTCACTACTCTCCTACATCTTGGAAAGTTCAGTTATTTCTCCTAGACGTACATGTCACCAAAACTAGTGAACGATGTATAGTTTTTTGACCATTTTACCTATAATAATTGTGAACGAAATTCTGAAAAAAAAATTGAAAAATATTTTTTATTCTTTTTTTATACTCTATTCTGAAAACAGCGAGTCAACCTTATTTGTATTTTAATAAAAAAAAATGTCATAGCGGAAAATGTAACTTTGATAGATATTTTAAAAAAGCAAAAGAAATAAATATCTAGTTTTATAAAATCCACAATCGTTTTCCCCGAAAAATATTTTCATTCTCTCCTAAAATAAAAGGTAATGATATATTATACAATACAGCTCAGTAAAAACTTGATATTAAAACTGTATCTTTTATAGAGAAAATTATAGGGACGATTATCTACCCAATAGTAGTCCCACAACTTCCGTTACCTGTCAAAATTATCGAAAACCGATTTATTTGTTAAATTTTTTATATGTTTTTGGTCAATTTTTCATGTATGCAATTTTTTCTGTTAATTTCCACTTTTATTTTTACCGCTTCTAACGTTTTTGAAATGTCTAAAAAGTAGAAAACCTTTCATTTAGGAAACTTTTTTGGCGGCAATCTCATCACACTTTGACATTTTTAGTGTTCCGTATGGGACATTTACGAGTATGTGATCACTTCGGTGTCCGTCTGTCTGTCTGTCACACCCAATTTTCTATTAAACTATTTGACATAGAAAGTTAAAATTTGGTATAAATATAGGAATTGATGGAAAAATCAGAGCCGGTAGTTGTGAAAGTTAAATTTTGACTCAAGATGTTAGTTTTGGGGGGTGAAAGCGGAAGTACACAAAAAAAAACTTTGTAAGGTCATCGCGTGGGGTGTCGAATGAGAGCTTGTGAAAACACGAGTTTAAAAATATATGTCATGTAATACTCGCGCAAACTTTTCCTTGTAATATTTTTAAAAAATGTCGCCCTCACACTATCTCTAAAAGAACTGATTAAAAAATTTCGAAAAAATTCTGGAATATTCTTCATAAAGTGTAGGTTGAGCGAAAGTTAGCACGAGTGTATTATATATTAATATTTATCTGCTATAAAAAAATATTTGTGAATTTAACCGCGAGTAAGAGCCACGAAATATCAATACGTATTCGGGGCAACGAGTAATATACTCATATACTTTTCAGTACATTACTGCTTTACATATTTGACCAATCACAGATAAAATAAATTCCATGATGACTGGTGACCAACGGAGAGGTACCAAGACAAAATAATTTAATTTTATTTGTTTATAATTAAACAAACATTTAGCTAGTAAATATTTCTTTTAAATTTTTACTACAAAGATGTCTCGCTTTTTTATATTCTTGGTAATTCTTATATCGAAGATGAATGTGTGACTGAATGTCATAGAAACTTGAGCAATCACGGTACGAAACACTAATTGTGCAAGTCCGATTTGCACTTGGCCCGTTTTTTTTTTAACTTGAATGTACCTAAAATAAGAACTCTACAAAATCTTGTTACATTTAAAGCGAAATTGTCCATCTTGTCTGTGGTTTACCTCTGTATGTTTTGTGTTCTCTAGGCTTCCATTCAACTATACGGCGTATCCATTTGCTATCACTAAGCCTTGCGATATATCCCGCCCAATTCCATCTTAGTATACATATTCGTTGCACTACATCTGTCACTTTTGATCTTCTCGATGTTAAGAATACGATCTTGGAGTCCAATATTAGCATTCTCCTTTCCATTGCTCTTTGGGTTACTTGGAGTTTATTATATTTTTATTTAAAGCCTACGTTTCAGTGCCATATGTTAATACCGGCGGTACATACTGATGGAATAGTCTGGCTTTCATTGCATTTGGGATGTCCAATTTGAATGTAGATTTCGAACGCAGACCAAGCTAACGAGACTCTTCTATCCATGTCAGCCTTTAAATTATTTTTCGATATTTCGATTTATTATTTTGTCCTAAGTATATGAATGTTTGTACTTTTTCTATTCTTTCACCTTCTATTAATAATTCCTCGCTGTTATCTTCACTGTCGTTGTTCAAATATTTGGATTTGGTGGAGTTTATTTTTAGACCTTATTACTAAAGTATACAGTTTTAAGACTTGAGATGAGATCAGAGACTTTCCGCATATTAAAATTTCGGTATTTCTGCTTCTATCGCGTTGATTTTCTAAAAAACTGTCCTATTCAAAAAGTTCCTTGACAAATTCATTGCAAATTTGTAACTTTTCAAAATAAAATTAACTTTCGCCTACCACACGTGGTCTGAAAATTGTAATATTTTGTATCGTATTTTTTTTCTCAATTTATTTTAAAAAGTAAGTTCAAAATCTTCAGTCGATTTCCAATTTGACTTTTTGTTACGGATTCTTGTCCATTTATAAAAAGATTATTACGTAATGTAGAAGTTATAACACATAAATGTTACAAATTGAAACAAAGCAATTACTTTAAATTACTTTAGTTAGCCTGAAGTGAGGACAAAAATTTTGAACAAAAACTATGTTATAATTTTAACCTTTTTAACCTAATTTACTAGAGAGTAAGAAGTGAGACCTTTCAAACTTAATTGGTTAAAAACACAATAGCAACAAGTACGAACTGAAACAATAATTTATAATTTGAGTAAGTAAATATAACAGCCACTGATATACACCAAATAACTAGTTTTACTTAAAATGTAAATACAAACATCGTTAGTACAAAATAAAAAAAGAGTAATATATTTTAAACCACGTAGGAGTTAATATTAGGTAGCCGTTTTCAAAATATATGCTCATTCCTTAGAATAGGACTTCTATGTAAAAAGTCAAAATAATGCCACTAGATTTTTTTTCTCTGTTCTCTATTAAGAAAACTTAAAAAGGGGAGACAGGATTCTATATCTAGGAGGCTCTGGCTACAAATGTGATTATTTTAACTAGACAATACTACTTTTTGAAACATTCGTTTTTTATGGGTCTAGCACACGTGCTGCAGTCCTTAAAGCGCTACAGGAGCGACACGTGTGCGGAAAAAGCGATTCACGTTGTTCTTGAATCGCTGTAAATTGTACTCGGTGGGAAACATAGTCCTGGGTAAGCCATTCCAAAGGGATGATGTTCTCCATATAAAAGACTGCTTCAAAAGAGTTGTACGAAGAGTAACAAGCTGAACCTCATACGGATGTGAAGTATCAGCGCGACGTGTACTTCTAATATGCACCGCTCTGGGAGGAATTAAGCGGGCTACATCCTTCGAACACTCTCCATGAAAATACTTGTAGAATAGTCGCCAACCGTTCTTCGATGTTCCAGCGAATCAAGGCCGCCGGTCAGTTCCGGGTCTCCAATCAGACGAACAGCTCTTCTCTGAACGGAATCCCACAAATGCAGTGTATATTTGGGAGCGGAGCACTAAACATGAGAGCAGTATTCCATAGTTAGTCGAATTCGAGCTTTGTAAAGAATTAACAGTTGTTGTGAAGTGTAAAGCTTTCTGGTTCGAAATAATATTCCCAACTTTTGAGAAGTATTTTGTATTTGTAACATATAAGACCTATAGATAAATTATTAAAATATGGACAAATTGTAATTTTTTTCTTCCTCTTCTTCATAAGCCGCTGCTTCTCCACTGCAAGGGATAAGCCTCTTCAAGTTTTTAATATTGTCTCTATACTGTGCAAGATGGAGCCATCTACTGCCTACTATCAACTTGATATCATTAGTCCATCTTTTTATCTTCGTCTGCTTCTCCAAGGTCTCCATTTAAGAATTTTGTTGTCCACCTACCATCATTCGTTCTAGCCACATGCCCCGCTCATTGCCACTTTAATTTTGCCACTCTTTCACAAATTGTTATACATTTTACAAAATAATTGTCTAACAACAGAAAATTCAAAGAGAATTAGGGATGGTAACTGGTTCTATAGTTTCTTATACAGTGCCTTCAAGTCGAGATCATAAAAGATACGTTTATATTTCGTCAGGTTATATAAAAATAATTAAATAAATCAATGTTAAAGTTAAGTGCACTGGCTGGCCAGCAAAATCCCGTTTCTTTGAAGCAGAGTTTTAAAAGAAAATTAAGAAAAAGTTAAATAGAATGTTAAACTTAATATATATAAAACCGGCCAAGTGTAATTCAGACTTGCGCAATTAGCGTTCCGTACGGTGATTGATTTTAAATTTAAAAAAAACCGTTACCCTAAATGAGTTTTCAACAAAGTTTGTTGCTGATCTTTGTTGAAAACTTATGGCCTTGAATTTTTTGTTTTTTTTATGCACTCGTGATAATTTTCTTTCAATCTACACCTTGTGGAGAATATTCCAGAATTTTTTTTCAACATTTTCTTATCACTTTCCGAGATGACAGCGATTTTTGAGAATTTTTGTGCGCAGATATTACATCTATAATATATATAAAATGCAACGTCTCTCTGTCTGTCTGTCTGTCTGTCCGTTAGTGCGCTTATCACTGGAGAACCACTTATCCGATTTACGTACTTTTTTTTTAAAAAACATACATATGTTCTCTGGCCAGATTATAGGCTATATTTTATATACGATAGGTAGCATAAGGAATGAGTAGAAACGTAAAATCGTTAATGATGTCAGAAAAAAGTTTGCCGCTAGCGCGTTGCCTTGCAATACACCGCCTAAACCATTAAATATGCATATTAAGTAGCAGAGAATATCTATAATATATAATCTATAATCTATAATATATATAAAATGCAATGTCTCTCTATCTGTATGTCGGTCCATTAGTGCGTTTATCACGCGAAAACCACTTATCCGATTTATGTGTCTTTTTTTTTTAAATTCATACATATATTCTTTGGCCAGGTTACATAATAATAATAATAATCTATATCTATAATATATATAAAATGCAATGTCTCTCTGTCTGTCTGTCGGTCCATTAGTGCGTTTATCACGCGAAAAGCACTTATCCGATTTAGGTGTCTTTTTTTTAAATTCATACATATATTCTTTGGCCAGGTTACATAATAATAATAATCTATATCTATAATATATATAAAATGCAACGTCTCTCTGTCTGTCTGTCTGTCTGTCCATTAGTGCGCTTATCCCTCGAGATCCACTTATCCGATTTACGTGATTTTTTAAATTCATACATATGTTCTCTGACCAGGTTATAGATATATATTTTATTACATAACTTTCTAAGTCAAATAGTTTCGGAGAAAATTGGGTGTGACAGGCGGACAGGCAGACGAATAGGCAGACGGACAGACAGACGAACAGACTGACAGATGGACGGACGGACAGACACCGAAGTGGTTTTAATGTTCCGTACGGAACTCTAATTACCTTTCGACTAGCACACGTGGTCTGAAGATTGTAATATTTTGTATCATATTTTTTTTCTCAATTTATTTTAAAAAGCTAGTTCGAAATCTTCCATCGATTTCCAATTTGTCTTTTTATTGCGGGTTATTTTCTATTTATAAATAGATTATTATGTAATGTAGAAGTTATAACACAAAAAAATAAGTAAATGTTACAAATTGAAGAAAAGCATTAAAAAATTACCTTAAATTACTTTAGTTAGCCCGAAGTCAGGAAAAAACATTTTCAACAAAAACTATGTTACTATTTTAAACTTCTCCGGTTTACCAGAGAGTAAGAAGTGACACCTTTCGAACTTAATTGGTTGAAAACACAATGGCACCAAGTACGAACTGAAACAATAATTTATAATTTGAGTAAGTAAATATAAAAAACCATTGACGTACAACAAATAACTAGTTTTACTTAAAATGTAAATACAAACATACAGGATAATGTAATTATCGTTAGTACAGAATAAAACATATTTTTGTAAGAATAATATATTTTAAATCACGTAGGAGTTAATATTACAGTCTGTCAAGTAAGAACGTGTCGGCAGATTTAGTAAAAGTATCAGTCGATTCCTAACTTTCCTCCAAATCACGTAAAATCCAAAATGAGTTTGCACGTCGGTTGAGGGCAGTCTTTCTTTGTTCCCATTTAAAGGAGCCTAAAATGATACATTCTGCGGCCGCTAAATATATTAAAAAGTTAGTGTCGTTTGTAAATTTTAACGAGACGAAAAATGTCGACGACTTGCCAAAACGTGGCTCCGTAGGCAAAGTCACTCCGAAAGTCGAAAAAAAAAAACGAATTGTGTCTCGGTTTTCACGGGACCTAAAATTAACGCTGCGTCAAGGAGCGGCAAAATTAAGAAAATCGGGTTTGAATGTGTCCCATGAGAACATTCGATAACATCTTCGTGCTCATGATGTCGAATTCCGAAGCACGTTGAAGAAACCTTTGCTGGGCGAATATCAGGTCGCGAAGCGACTCGCTTGAGCCCACGATAAGATACTAGAGTGGCCATCACAATCGCCGGACGCCAACCCTATTGAAAACGTTTGGTACCTTGTTAAGAGAAAGCTTAGAGGAAAGACTCTTAGGACTTTGACTTAGTTGTCTCGCGAGATTCTCGTCGACAGCATGCCTCGGAAATGCCAGGCGATTTTTGATGTAGAAGGCAGTTGGACAACTTACTAAGGTAATTGCGCCGTTGTTAGCACGCCAAGGAATACATGATGGCAAAAAATGTTCTCGAACCACATTTTTTCAAGAATACGAGCGGTCCCGTTCTTACTTGATAGACTGTAAGTAGCCGTTTTCAAAATTGGTTAGACTTCTTTCTCTGTAATTCAAAAAGAATTGGGGGGTTGTAACTGACACTACAGTTTTTTATACCTTGCCGTTAAGTCGAGATCAAAAAAGATAAGTTTGTATTTCGTCAGTTTATATAAAAAAACAGCCAGGTGCAAGTCAGACCTAGTGTTCCGTACCGTGATTGTTTTTTTCCGACCTTTGTTTTTATATGCCAGATAAATTGTCAAAGGAAATGCACCCGTGATAATTTTAATTTACTCTACTCTCCTTATGGAGAATATTTCAGAATTTGTTCGAATTTTTTTGATTAGTATTCTTAGAGATAGGGTGGGGGAACAGCGATTTTGGTCAATTTTTTAAAAATAATGTAAAGAAAAGTTTGCGCAAGCTTTCATTTGACACTCGATGACCTTGATTTTTTTCCCAGCTGATTTCACCCCCCGAAATTAACCCCTTATTTCAAAATTACATGACTGTGACAGTTTCAACTTTCTATGTCAAATAGTTTATGAGAAAATCGGCTGTGACAGGCAGACAGACAGATATTGAAGTGATTCCATAATTGTTCTATTTTTCATTTTGATATGGAACACTAAAAAGAAGAAACGTATCGTTTAAGGTTTAAAACAGGAAATAAAAATTTTAAAAAAAGTTTTTTTGTTTCCAGGGATCATTTTAAAAATAAATCTTAAAAGCAAATAGAGCAATCTACAGTCATGCAGACGCGAGAAAATACGAACAGAGTTATGCTGTGAATACATGTTTCAATAGAATAAGAAAAATTATTTAAGATTTTGTACATGTTAACAAGTACTTTGTGGTGAATTATTACCAAGTCTGTTGAAATTATTCTGTTGCGTAAAAGAATTTGGTAGAATCATTTACCAAGTCCCTCCCTTTCGCTTATACGTCTAATTTTAAGATTCTTTGCTTCAAAAAATCCTCAACACGATTTATACGCAGCAACCCCTCTAACATCCTCCCTCACCCCTTTATCCCTAACATGTGTGACTACATAATTATGAAATAAACAGTTATAAAATCTCAACGTAGTTATAGAGAATTATGTTTACAATTTGTTCACTATCATCACAAGCCCAGAAAAATACTCAAAAGGATATTGAAAACACAAAATTTATTGACTTTCTCCTCTTTTAACCTCTTCTCTTAAACCGATATTTCTCGAAGACATACTTACAGATAGATTGGTGGAAATGTTTTTCGTGATCTAGGGACGTGAAGAAATGCAAAAATTTCGAAGAGTGATCTGTTCATGGATACAATAGTTTCCTGTGGCAAGTAAAGTAATTTCTGTCAGCGTTGTCCGTGCTGAAACATACATTTGCATTTCAAGGTACCTTTTTAGGCAATTCGGTAGTGCTTGCACGAGCATTATTGTTTAAAAGTATCTCTGCTATTTCGGCATTTTAGTTTTCAACCAATTTTACTACTCAGTATATACCACCACTACACCAAACATTTTATTTTTGCACTCGAGGCGCGTTTCGCTAACCATGTTAGCTTCATCAGTAAATCATCGATGAAGCTAACATGGTTAGCGAAACACGCGTCGAGTGCAAAAATAGTGTGTTTGGCGTAGTGGTGATATATACTGAGTAGTGTCATTGTGCCAAAGATTCCACATTCCCAACATAGTCTTCAATGTTAAATTACTTTAATTCATCTTTTAATTCACTCTGTACACGTAACATTTCTTAACATTGATTATTATATAGATTGACTCTCTAGTAGTTTAATTTATTGATTTTTACTATTAATATCAATGATTTCTCAAAAGTAATATTAAAATATGTTTACTTAACGATATGCGCTTGATGCGCATTTTCGTATTCTAGGTGTATTTACTAATAACATTAAAATATATTAGAAACAATTACATTAATTTTAATTATATTTTTATTAAGTCATACTTCAAAATACAAAAATTACGGTGGAAGAATGGGAAAGATATTTCCAAAAACTCTATAGTCCATCGGAAACCAATTCATTAACACAGGAAATACAGCATGAAGATGAAAATGTTGCCCAACCAAATAGGACCATTTCCTTGAATCAAATACAGCACGTGGCAGCGAAACTAAAAAACAGAAAAGCCCCGGGCATGGACGAAATTAAGAACTAAATGATCAAATATGGAGGTGATAAATTACTAGAAGAATTACAGATTTTCTTTAACAAAATACTCGCAGCCAAGATTATACCATCGGAATGGAAAGAAAGCATCTTGATACCAATTTTCAAAAAAGGAGAAAGGACAGATCCAAAAAACTATTGAGGTATCAGCTTATTGAGTGCGGTACTAAAATTGTTCACTAAAATTTTAGCAGAAGAAATAATGTTAACCGGAATCTGTGAAGAACAGCAAGGGTTCAGAAAGAACAGGGCTACTATAGACGCCATATTTATAATCTGCCAAATTACCGAAAAAGCCATAGAGTTTAATAAGATAGCCTTTATGAGTTTCATTGATCTTACCCAGGCATTCGATAGGGTACGGTTAACTGATGTTATAATCCTCCTCCAAAAAAGGGGAATTCACCCGAATATAATAAAAACTATCGAAGAGTTGAACATCAACAACCACAAATATGTAAGAGTGGCAAATAAATTAAGCAATAAAATATCTATGACAACCGGAATCAGACAAGGTGATAGCCTAAGTCCAATCTTATTTTACATCATAATGGATGAAATTATAATGGAAGTAAAGAAAACTGGGAGAGAATATCGATTGAGAGACAAAGAAATAAAATAATATGCTGCGCCGATGATGCAGTAATCATATCAGAAGATGAACATAACTTACAGAGACTCCTACATAAGTTCCAACAAACAGCAAAAGTGTTTAATATGCAAATATCTGTAAAGAAAACAAAATCCCTTACAATATCTAAAGAACTGAAAAGATGCAAACTCGCGATTTATAATCAGAGTGTAGAACAAGTGATGTCCTTCAAATATCTAGGGGCAAACATAACAAGTACCAGGAACCTTAAGGAGGAAGTAAAAACTCAGACAACAAAGGCATCATTAATATCAGGATACTTAAGAGATATAATTTGAAGAAACAAATATATGAGCACCAGGAGCAAAGTAAGAATATACAAAACATGCGTAAGATCGATCATGACGTACGCGATAGAAACTAGAGCGGAGAACACAATAACAAAACGACTCCTAAGAACAACAGAAATGCGAACACTTAGATCGATAACAGGACATACCTTATTTGATCGGAAGAGATGTGTAGAAATAAGGGAAATGTGCGAAATACAGGTGTGTGGTGAAATGAGCATGGAATAGGAGAAGAGAATGGAGAGACCATGTGGACAGAATGCCAAATAACCGGTTGGCTAAGGCTGCAAAAGAGAAGCGACCAAACACACCTCGACCGCTTGGAAGACTACCAATAAGATGGTATGAGAGCTGGTCTTCATCATCGCAATTGTTTCTGGGAAACCTTTGAAGTGAACACAGGACATGGTCCTAACGTAGGAAGAAGAAGAAGAAGAAGATACTTCAATGCAATTAATTAAATTTGGTGTTTAATTTCTTCCTATTTTGATAATTATTATTTATTAAATAATGAAACATTATACAAATTGCCTAAATAGTTCAAATAAATAAATCAGAATTGAAATGATTCTCAATTATGGAAAAAAAACATAAGGGATGTTCAAACTCAGTGATCTTTTAGAAGTACTAAAAATCATTAAAGATTTTTTTCTCAGCCTATGGTTGTGGTCTGTTACAACAGAAAGTGATTTTGTATCTACTTTTGATGGAATATACGCTACGCTAATTCAATAATTCTCAAAATCTCCTATAGTAGTTCTCGCTCCTTCATACTACCTACGACAGACTCTCATACCCATACTGACATAGATATTTAAAAGGTCTCACGTTTTCACCCTTTGGGCCATGAGCGTGCAAGCTCATGGCTCATCGTCTAAATCGTAAGGTACTGAGAGGAAAGGACTCTGCAATTTCTTTATAGAAAGTGACTTCACTCAAATGGGTTCAAATTTTCAGAACATGTTCTTGGAGTCATTCTGAACACATGTCTTATTGGGCACAACGCATTCCTACGAGTAGATCTTGCACTGCAAGCATTTTAAGGGGTTACATACACTTGGGCGCTGCAAAAATTGTATATATATATATATAAAATATTTTAAAGGTTATTAAGTAAATAATACAAAAGAATGGCGATTATATATTTTTGTACTTTAAATGAAAAGATTTTTTTTAATATGTTTGAACATTTTGATTTATTCACTTAATAACTTTTAAAATATATGTGTGTATGTAAACACTTAAAACATATTTTTTTTAAAAAAAAAATTCTTCTTGTAATTTAAAGTACAATAAAAATATACGAGGATGGATTGAAAAGTTCGCGGTCTAATCAAGAAAACAAAATAAAATACGTACTAAAATATTTTTATAATCGTAAACGTAATCTGCACCTAGCTCTATGCACGTCTTTCACCTGCTTTCCAAAGCTTCCACATCTGTTTGAAAAAAGATTCCTCAAGGTTTTCAAAATACTGGTTAACTGCAGCTTCGACTTTTCCATTAGATGAACATTTCTAGCTACCGAGGTGTTTTTTTAAATTTGGAAACAGACGAAGGTCCGAAGGTGCCAAATCAGGAGAATAAGCCGGGTGGGAAAGCAATTCGAAACTACAATCACGAATTTGAGCCATAGATTCAACAGACGTGTGAATGCGAGCGTTGTCCTGATGAAACAAAAATTTCTTTCTCAGTAATCCTGGGCGTTTCACTTTACTTTCTTGACGTAAACGACGTAAAAGGGTGCAACAGTAAGTCGAGTTTATTGTTTCGCCTTTCGGAAGGTAGTCCACCATAATAATACCTTTAGCATCCCAAAAAACTGACGCCTTCACTTTTTTAGACGACAAAATTGCCTTCGCTTTCTTTGGGGTCGGTTCACCAAATTTTTTCCACCGCTTGGATTGTTGTTTTGACTCTGGAGTATAGTGGTGAACCCATGTTTCGTCCATTATCACAAACCTGTAAAGAAAATCTTACGGATCAGCCTCAAACATCTCCAAACACTCGCGAGAAATCGTGAGTCGAATTCGTTTTTGTTCAACTGAAAGCAATCTGGTGACCCACCTAGCAAAAACTTTAGAACATCCGAGTTCGTTGGCAATGATGTTTTGTGTTCGTTCATACGAGATGCCTATGGTGTCTCCAATCTCCCTGATAGTTAATTTACGGTCTTTCAATATGAGATCACACACTTTGCCGATATTTTCCTCAGTCGTAGACGTCGTGGGCCGGCCGGAGCGAGGGTCATCTTCGATGGTCTCTCGTCCACGTTTGAATTCTGCAACCCATTTCTTCACAGTGGTATATGACGTAGCAGTTTCTCCTAGTGTTGTTTTCATATTATCGTGGATCGCCTTTGGTGTTAATCTTTTGTTAAACAGGTACTTAATGACAGCACGTTGTTGAATTTTTTCCATTTTTCCAAAAACGCTGCACTTGGTCTTATTAAACTCGTTCTAACCTCAAAACCACAAATTCTACAGCAACAAAATTTTACACACAACAACCAAAGAAAGTATGAACTTATTGAGGGTACTATAATAAAAATATTATTATTATTTTTTGGTGAGGCCGCGAACTTTTCAATCCATCCTCGTATTATCGCCATTCTTTTGTATTATTCACTTAATAACCTTTAAAATATATTTTTTTTAAATATACATAACGCCCAGATGTTAACGCCTTAAAATGCGGTGCAAAATCTACTTATAGACTTGAGTTGTGTCCAGCAAGACATTAGTTCAGAATGACTCCAAGAATATATTCTGAAAGTTTTAACCCATTTGAGTGAAAGAAATTGCGAGGTCCTGTAGAAATAAGCAGTATTTTTTTGTTCAAATCAATAGTGTGAAAATTCTCTGATATAGAGCTTTTGACTGTTGATGTCACGTGGTTTTTCACATTCGTCATATATGGAAAAATTACATCTTTTACATTACATCATCTTACATCTACATTTCCGCACACATGTGGCTCCTAGAGCGATTTAGGTACTTCCCTGTAGCACGTGTCCTAGACCCAAAAAAAAACAAAAAAAAAACATCTGCAAGATCTCCCAGGTCTTAACCCACTTTGTTCCTTCATATCTTTTCATTCGTTCTACTGTCGTTTAGTAGTAGTCTATACCGCCAGGCGATTAAACTCGTCACGATAATTCCCTTACAATTACAATATCTTTTAAATCTCTCTTTCATAAGATCACTTCGGTGTCTGTCCGTCCGTCTGTCTGTCTGTCTGTCACACCCCGATTTTCTCCGAAACTATATGACATAGAAAGGTGAAATTTGGTACTTATATAGGAATTGATGGCCTTATCAGAACCGTGTAGTTTTGAAAGTTAAATTTTGACTTAAGGGGTTAGTTCTCGGGGGTGAAATCGGAAGTGAAAAACAACTTTTTTTACCAGGTCATCGAGTGGGGGTGTCAAATGAAAGCTTGTAAAAACGCAAATTCAAAAATATATATAATGTAATACTTGCGCACACTTTCCTTTGTATTATTTTTAAAAAATCGCGAAAAATCGCTTTCCCCCTCTTATCTCGAAAAGTACTGATCAAAAAATTTTGAAAAAATTCTGGAATATTCTCCACAGGGTGTAGATTGAACGAAAATTATCACGAGTGTATTACCTTTAATAATTTATCTGGTATATAAGAAAAACAAAAATTTCAATGTCATCAGCTTCCAGTAAAGATCGGAAACTTTCTTTAAAACTTATTTGGGGTGTGTTTTGTGAAGTCACTGATCATTTTATACCTCAGTAACAAAAATTTTTATTTTAAAAGTAGTCAACGTACGGAACACTCATCGCGCAAGTCCAATTGACCGGTTATTTATTTAAAACCAAATTCAAATTCAAAAAGTTTTTATACATATGTTCTTAGGCTTACAAATTTGACCTATGCGATATAAATACAATACATTGAGTAACATTCATTTATACAATAACCTTTCGATTGGCAGGTGATTTGAAAAGTGGTAGGCCCTCCGACCGTTTTGGTGTTTGTTTTCAGCTATCTTTACAGGATGGTGTTGTTTGTTATTAATTTAAAGTCTTTTGTTGTTTATTGTTTTTTATTTTTGCTTCTTTATAGTTGTTTATGTTTTCGTTGGGAGAAATTAACCAAAAATCCAACTTGATTTTTGCACATTCGTGTGCCAATGGCCTTATATTGTTACATTTTGTATTCGCTCTCCGTTTTCTCTCTCTTTTTTACGCGTTTTTTTTCTCTTTTTTTTTAAACCGGTAGATTTGACGCTACACTATCCACGTTTCGGATTTGTCTTTAAAACTATCATTTTAAATCTTCACTAGTACATGTTTGACTACCATAGTGCTATGCTTGACTAGATCATTCGATAGCATCTCCACTTCTTCAATAGTTATCCCATCTACCTCAGAAGTCGTGTTTTCTGCCTCCTCTGATATCGCTTCTCTAGCAAGCCTTGTGTCAGATTGTTTCCTGTATTTGGTTCTAGTCTAACCGGAACTGGAGGCATAGAGAATTCTATGATGTAATTTTTGATTATCCTTAGAAGTAGCATACGCAATTTATTGATTGAGTAAAATTGGAAGCGAAAAAAAAAATTACCAGGTCATCAAGTAGGGCGTCAAAAGAAAGCTTGTAAAAACACGAGTTCAAAAACATATATAATGTAATACTTACGCACACTTTTTTTGTATTATTCTTAAAAAATTGCAAAACATCGCTGTCCCCCCTTATCTCGAAAAGTAATGATCAAAAAATTTTTAAAAATTTTGGAATATTTTCCACAGGGTGTAGATTGAACGAAAATTATCACGAGTGCATTACTTTTAATAATTTATCTGGTATATATAAAAAAATTCAAGGTAATCAGTTTTAAGTAAAGATGGGAAAAAAACTTTGTTGAAAACTCATTTAAGGTGTGTTTTGTGAAATCATTGATTACACAGCCCCACAAAAAAAAAGTGGGGTATACTTTTGATGCGATATATTAGATCCGTAGTATTTTTGCCCGCTGATCGCGAATCTGACGTCAGAATATCGCCATCACATCTCAATTTTTTCTAACCTCAAAAAATAGGTAAAAATTAGTAAAAATTAAGAAAAATATACTCCTAAAAAATTGATTCAAGCTTTTTCATGAATCCAAAGAGTATTAATATGTATTCGGACACGCTAAGCTAATATTCATCGGTTGGATTGTGCCATACAGTTCTGTTTTCTTTCTAACCTCAATAAATCAGACAGATATAGTGCTTCTCGAATGCAAAAACGAATTCAAATTAAAATTCAACCGATTCTTACCAAATTTGGTACACGGGGGTTTTTTGGGTACTCATCATGAATTTGAGGTCGGATTTGTAAAATTCAAAATGGCGGATCCAGGATGGCGGACAAAATTTTTTGAAAACCAACCGATTCCTACCAAATTTGGTATACAGTTGGGGAATCCTCAAACCTGATACTCTTAAACCCTAAACCCTGAAACCTTAGACTCCCACACCCTGTAACCTCAAAAAATAGACCTCAATAACCCTGTAACTTTAAAAATGAGACCCAATAAACTCAAAACCAGGACTTTTAAACCATATACTCTCAAATAGTAGACCCTTAAGCCCTA
Organism: Pachyrhynchus sulphureomaculatus; assembly: GCA_019049505.1. Lineage (NCBI taxonomy): Eukaryota > Metazoa > Arthropoda > Insecta > Coleoptera > Curculionidae > Pachyrhynchus > Pachyrhynchus sulphureomaculatus. The sequence continues at coordinate 50,759,501 of CM032447.1, forward strand.
GAATTGCGAAGGTTAGACCCGCGCCTAACTTTCCTTTTTTTGGCTGTATCTTGTTCTTTTTTCCGCGAATGACCTATTCAAAGGCTTTCTGCCCAAACGCTTTTGAGTCCGCTAGCATATGGTCATCCCATCGTCCTTGATATCGATTTTCTATGATTTTCAGATCTTGGTGAAAATGTTCCCTTTGCTCCTCACTGTAGTCACCAAGATTATCTGGGAAATCATCGATGTGGGAGTCCAGGAAATGTAATTTTAGATTCATTAAGCAACCTAATGTTTGAAAATTTTTTACCATTTTCTCGACTATTTCTTTGTACTTAGGACTTTTATTATTTCCCAAAAAGTTTGTTGCGACTTCTTTAAAACTAAGCCAAGCAGCTTTTTCAACTTTATTCATTTTAGTAACAAATAATGAATCTTGAAACAATTTTCTTATTTGAGGCCCGTCAAATACGCCTGCCTTAATTTTAGCTTCAGAAAATTTCGGAAATTTTTTATGCAAATATTTGAAACATGGGCCGTTTGTATCTAATGCTCTCGTGAATTGCTTCATAAGTCCAAGCTTAATGTGAAGCGAGGGAATAAGAACTTTTCCTGGATCTACCAATGGTGGAAACAATACATTATTTTCACCCTGTCTCTGCTATTCCACAGACATTTATAACAGGGATAAAGTGTAAACCCTGACTGTTGGCCAAGCAATATTGTTACAATTTTCAGATCTCCACAAATGATCAGCATATTTTATTTTTATCAAAAGCTGCTTCATTTTTTCATATTGCTCTTCCATAACTGTGGAATGAGCAATCCGAATGGGAGCGTAAACGTTGGTATTATGCAGCAAAACTGCCTTAATGCTCCGTTTAGAAGAATCAATGAACAGTCTCCATTCTTCAGGATCGTATGAGTTATTTTGAAATTCATCCATTAGACCTTTTACATAGGTACAATATGAAAGAGACAATTCCTCGTCCATTGTGAAATATTTTCGAAATTCTTCATCTCTGTTTCTATAATAAGAAATCGTAGCTTCTGGCTTAGGTAAATGTCTTTTCTTTAAAAAGGAAGCAAGATGCTCTGAACCATCTTTGGATAAGCCTAAATCTCTGACTAGATCACTAAGTTCTGACTGTGATACGAGTATTGGTTCTGGTTTACGGTTGTATGGTAGAAATTCTTTATCTGTGTCACTAGTATATGATAGGTTGTCACTAGAACATTCATTAGTAACAGTGTTTGAATCTTTTTCGACAGTCTCAATATTTTCGGCATGAACTGATAAGGTGAAATCATTTGTTTCCATAACATCAGCATCAAGTGGTTCAGGAGGCGGAATTAGTTTAGTTGGTCTTGTTACTGTCGAAACATCGTTATAAGTAATAGTGCTTTTATTTTTTCGGTTATGCCTAGATACAACATTCATACAAAAGTAGAAATCATTTTCACTGTATGGTCTATTCCATATTGCTGGTCTGGAATATTTAATCGCCTTCTTATTGATGTACAACATTATTTTGCAAGAACTGCAAATGATGTGGGGAACCCAATCTGTATCCTGGTGCTGTATTTCAATGTTAAAACAATCCTTATATAAGGTTATAATCTTATCCGTTATCGGTGACCCCATTTTACTCAATACGTGTTGACAGCAAATATAACAAAATGAATCACTGTTTTTATCCTTGTACCGTGAGACCGTTTTCTTGTAGCATTATACTCTACATGAGCCAAGTCACCCACACATGAAAAGCTACGGTCGCTGGATGATGACGGCTGCGGGCCCGCTTTCCCCCCCTGACCAACCGCCGATACTGGGTTTCCGAGTCCCTGCATCGTAATTCTCTTTCTTCTACCTGCCATGACGGCATCTAAGCCGTTATCCAGGGACTCTGCCGGCTAGTGGAGTAACACTGTTGCCCACAGTCACCACGTGAAGGTGCCCTGGATGCAGGTAGAAGAATAAAAATCGACCGATGAATTTTCTCGGCGTTCAAAAATGGCGCAAAAACATCTGCCATCTTGAATTTTGCAAATCCAACCTCAGATTCGTGATCAGCGACCCAAAAAATCCCCGTGTACCAAATTTTTTAAGGATCGGTTGAATTTTAATTTGAATTCGTTTTTGCATTCGAGAAGCACTATATCTGTCTGATTTATTGACGTTAGAAAGAAAACAGAACTGTATGGCACAATCCAACCGATGAATATTAGCTTAGCGTGTCCGAATACATATTAATACATTTTTGGATTCATGAAAAAGCTTGAATCAATTTTTTAGGAGTATATTTTTCTTAATTTTTACTAATTTTTACCTATTTTTTTGAGGTTAGAAAAAAATTGAGATGTGATGGCGATATTCTGACGTCAGATTCGTGATCAGCGGGCAAAAATACTACGGATCTGATATATCGCATCAAAAGTATACTCCACTTTTTTTTTGTGGGGCTGTGTTATTTTATACCCCTGTAATAAATTTTTTTTATTTTAGAAGTAATCAACGTACGGAACACTAATTGCGCAAGTCCAACTTACACTTGGCCGTTTTATTTAAATGTTTATTAAAAATAATTTTTAAGTTTTGTCCAGACCATATGTATAATTTCTTGGGATATAATTTAGCCTATAACCTCACCCAAAATCTACATTATAATTAATAAAAATTTCGTTGAGATTTGTTTAGCCTAACAAACACAGAGACGGACAAAAAATCTCTAAATAACTAGCTCTCTATGAACATCAAATAATATCTACCTTTTTACAAAAATAGTCAATATATAGGCGATTATATGATACTTATTGACTATCTGTAGTGGCAAACGGTATTTGTTACGATGATATTCTAAAAAGTATCACTACTTTAATTTCCACTAAATTTTCAATTTTAACACCATGACATGTTTCGCTGAACGACAGCTTGGTCAGATGGTTTGTTACAAAATGAGGGTAAAACTTGTAACAAACCATCTGAAGAAGCTGACGTACAGCGAAACATGTCATGGTGTTAAAAATAAAAATTTAGTGGAAATTTAAGTAGTGTTTTACTTCTTGCAAAACTTCTAGTTATCGATTTCCACCAAGTATCGGCTGAATCAATTCAAGTCTAAAAAGTATCTTTTCTTCTGCCTAAACAGTTCTTGAAAGATATTACATTTAACGCTGCATGACGCTTAAAGAAAGTTCATATTTACTCAATAGAACTTTTTTGGGTTTAATTTTGTCACGACACTAAAGCCTTTTCGACGATTTAGTTCAAACGATATTGAAGCAATTGAGCATTGAGTGTGCTTCCTTTATAACAAAGATACAAAGACACTGTAAACGTTACCGCGACATTTCAAAAGCCACATTATTGCTGATCGTTTGCCTTAAGCTTAGGTAACTGCTTGGAAGAGAATGGTAAAATGTTGTACAAGGACTAATCAGAAATTGCGCTAAGATATTGTACGAGCAATATTCAAAAATGACTTCGAAGTTAATACAAATGGTAAACTGTTTTTCTTTTTTGTATTTATCTGAATATTAAAATAACAACTGATAAAGCTACCATAATGAATTCTTCGATTTCGTTTGGTAAAACAATTTTTTGGAGGCTTTATTGTATTTGTGTCATTTCTATGTGTATTGTTACAAAACTAGCTAGGATTAAAAGTAACTTGAGAAATCTAGAAGGCATTTCGGAGTTTTAAGTGAGCTGTAAACCGAGAATATGAACTACATTTTGGGATCAGGAACTTTTATAAAGATTATGTTGTAGTAATATCGAATTTAAATTTTTTAACTAATTTTCTGAGAAATCAGAGTGCTATAGATAAAACTATGTCAAATTGAAACTTTCTATTCTTTGGTCTACAGTTACAGAAGACATCTTTAGAGATCTCTATAGTACTTCTCGAGATTAGATCACCGAAATTGCATACAAATATTTTAATTATTGATTCAATGATTCAGTTTCTATAGTGTCAGACATATTGCGACACAGTGATTTTCATCCAACTTTGAAAAATTTAACACAATTAACATTTTCGGAATAAAATTGGGGCGCATCCATGGGTTCACCATTATTTTCTATACGAGCAAATATTTCCATGAAGAAAGCCCTTTCAAAATTTTTGTGACGATACTGTTGTCTGCCCACATGGTGCAGAAGACCAAAATGAATTTTTAATCAATCAACAATATTTAATCATAAAATTTATAATTGAAACTGAATCAGATGATGCCCTTCCTTCTCTAGATGTATTCTGGAAAGGAAAAGTAACGGTTACTTAGGATAGGATTTACAGCAAGCCCACTCACATTGATAGATAGATGTCTGAAAGCTAAGTTTTGTCATCATTCTCCTCAAAAAGTATTTTGCATAAACTCCTCACTTAAAATGGTTGTCAGAGCACTAGATTTTTCCTGATCATTCGATTTGATCATAACATTTTGTTAGAAAAGTTGAGGAAGTTTAGTTTTTTTCTAATTTCACATCCAGAACATAAGTGACAATACCAGATATACCTCATGGCTTAAACTTGGGACCTGTCTGGCAATCTAAGATTTTTTGATCCTTATAAATGGGAAGGTAAATGCAGTTTGGTAAAATGACAATTGGAGTTAATTCATGAGTGGTGGAACAGAAGTAAATTTTATTTTAACATGGCTAAACTTGTAACCTTTACTAGGGAACCACAAACATTATAGTATCTTTGATTGTGTTAGCCGATACTTGTTGGAAATTCATAATAAAATTATATAAAAACAACACTATGTTTTAATTTCCAATATATTTAAAGTCACTTGACAATTGTTTCACCATACAATGGCTTCTTCAGAAGTAAATAAGAAAGAAAAATATTTGGTAGTCCTGGTTATATAGTGCTTAAAACTATCCTTAATTACCTAAGATTATGCTAATCATTTTATTATATTATTTACAGACAGAATTATTTTAAGAATGCAAATCTGTGATACTATTTTAGCGAACTAATAAAGATTAAGTAAGGGTGAATGGTTCAAGTCTACCTGTTCGTTTAATAGGAGTTTATTTATTAAATTGTGGCTCTTGTACTGAAACCTACGTAGGACAAACTGGTAGATCTTTTGAAACTCGCATTAAAGAACATAAACATAGTTATTTCAAAAATAAGAACAATTCACATTACGAAACCCATATAATAAACCAATCCCATAATTTTGATGATACCTTAAAAATCCTACATGTAGAAAATAAATCTAAAAAATTAAATTTGCTTGAATGTCTTGAAATTAACAAACGGAAAAACTCCAATCTATTATTAAACGAACAGGTACACTTAAACTATTCACCCTTACTTAATCTTTATTAGTTCTCTGAAATGGTACCACATATTTGCATTCTTAAAATAAATAATAAAATTATTAGCATAATCTTAGGTAATTAAGGATAGTTTTAAGCACTATATAACCAGGATTACTACCAAATATTTTTCTATCTCATTTACTTCTGAAGAAGCCATTGTATGGTGAAACAATTGTCAAGTTACTTTAAATATATTGGAAATTAAAACATAGTGTTGTTTTTATATATAACATTTTAGTATTTCTATTCAGCCGTGGGAAATGTTTTATAGTGTACTAGTATATTGAGGCACAAGACGTTCGACCAAAATTAGGTTTTGTGAAGCACATTAATATGTGTTAGTTTTTCTGGGTGTAACTGTAGAAGTTTTAAGGGTCCCAGAAATATCTAGCATAAACTTACTAGTATTTAGATTTTTACTAATGATGAACATTTCGTTTCATCAGATTCAGAGAAACTGGCCAGTGAACTAATATTGTTGTTGCACAGATGATATTCATTCGTTCAACTGTTATGAATTCGACTTTCAGAAACAGTAATAATAAGAATCTACTCGTGAAAAGTGCAGTTTTGCTTTACACATACGGTATTGCAAACAAAATAGCCAAATTAATTAGATGATCAAACATTTGTACAATCTTTAATATTTGTAACACAATTGGGCAATCTTTGACAAACTTACAGTCTGTCAAGCAAGAACGTTTTTGAAAAAATGTGTTTCGAGAGCTTTTCTTGGTGTGCTAACAATGGCGGAATTACCTTAGTAAGTTGTCCAAGCGCCTCCTGCATCAATAATCGCCTGACCTCTTCGAGGCATGCTGTTGGCGAGATTTTCTGCATATTCGCGTGACAATGATGACCAAATTTTTCGGATCTCGCGAGACAACTGAATCAAAGTCCTCGGAGTCTTTCCTCTGAGCTTTCTCTTTACAAGGGACTAAACGTTTTCAATGGAGTTGTCGTCCGGCAATTGTGAGGGCCACTCTAGTATCGTGAGCCCAGGCGAGCCGCTTCGCTACGTGATTTTCGCCCAGCAAAGGTTTCTTCAACGTGCTTCGGAATTTGACATCATGAGCACCAAGATGTCGAATACTCTCGTGGGACGCACTCAAACCCGATTTTCTTAATTTTGCTGCTGCTTGAAGTAGTGTCAATTTCGGGTCCCGTGAAAACAAAGAACAACACTTTCGCTTTTCGACTTTCGGAGTGACTTTGCTGATTGAGTTACGTTTTGGGAAGTCGTCGATATTTTCCGTCTCGTTAAAATGATTTACCCACTTCTTCACAAATGGTACCGACTTTTTAATACATTTAGCGGCCACGGAATGTGTCATTTTCGGCCCCTTTGGATGAGAACAAAAAAGACTGCTTCGAACCGACGCGCAAACAAGCGACTCATTTTGGATTTTACGTGATTTTGATGAAAATTCGGAATCGACTGATACTTTTACTAAAATACGTCGTAGACAAAGGTTCCCTCTACCGGTTTTTTGTTGAATCGCTAGAATCACATCTACCAAAAATGATTTATCGCAGACACGTTCTTACTTGTCAGACTGTAAGTAAAATTCCCTTTTCATGTAGTACGATGTATGTAGGAGAGATCAGAAGATGAATATCAAATAGAATTAAGGAACATAAAAGGTGTATCAAATCAGCAGGTGCTGTACAGTAGCTTTTTGTCATCAGTGTAAGAGGAAGTAAAGTTTTTGCTTCAATTTCCGATTCTAAAAGAACATTTAGGGAATTAGTCGAAATTTACAAGTACCCTGACACCACTAAAAGAGATGTAAGTTATGTTGTGCATTGCATGTAGAAAACATTCGTAATTGTGTTACGATAAATACGTCAGGTATAAATATTTTACTCGTGCCCGTCGAGTTTACTCAGCAATCTCGAAGAATACGAAGATGCTTCGTGCAATCGTAGACAAAACGTCGAAAAGTTATTCCAATTTTACCCAGTCCAATCCGAAGAATCATGTTTTGGAAGCTCTGGTTCCTTGAAAAATGATTACTTCCTGCTTTAATACCCGTTTATTTGAAATACGAGAGTGTTTCCTATTACGAACCTGTTCCTTCATGAACGTTTAAATGCTATTTCAGCCGAGGATAACAGCTTGCTCCTGTTTATTTTATTTAATGGAGTCTATGAGATATTTAACGGTTGAGAGGCAAAAAAGAGCCTTTTATTTAAAGTGAATATGAAGTAATAACACCATTAAATATCGCTTAGATTTCCAGTTCAAATTTCCTTTTTATATTTCAACATTATGCAGATTTATTAAAATTTATTTATTTTTCCCCTTGCCCAATTACCAAGTTAAACGAAATAACAAAGAAAGAGAGCGAAAGATTTTTCCACTCGATCTGAAATAACTTTAGGCTAAATTATATTAAATATAATATCAATCAAGTTTAAGTAATAGTATAAGGACTATTTAGTTAACAACAAGAAATTTTCACAATTATAAAATACGCTTATATTGCTAAGCTAATAAAGCAAATGCCATGAAAATTATTGTCAGACGATTACGACAGTCTTACCAACCTAAAAAATACATACTTTAATAGATAGTAATACGGCGCATATTATAAAAAGTAGTAAGCAGTAGTAGTAAGTAGGTTCCCGGAATAAACCTACAAAATATGAGGTAGTTATTTTAGGTCTCGTGGTTCCTGTCACCTTGAAACTAGTTCCTCTACACTCGAATATACCGGTCCGCCGGTCGAACCTTGGAAGGTTTTAGTTTCCCCATCGCCTGGCTCCTTTAACTTCATCCGCATATGAGGAAATAGTCAGAAGTCACAGGGTGTCAAATCAGACGATTAAGGTGGTAGGGGAACGGCAGTCATGGAATTCCTCTCCAACATCTGGTGAGTACAGAATCAACTGTGGGCCGTGCATTGTCGTGACACAGGAGGACACTCTTCTCGCTCCAAAGCTTTGGCTGTTTTTTGAGCAAGTCATCGGAGATGTTCAGAATTGCCAAACAACTTTGACGACAACTTCATGTGTGGTTGCAGGTGAAGTTGTTTTGGACCGCTCGTCATCTTCAGCTCATGTTAGGCCCACCTTAAATTGCAAAAACAACTTAAAAATTTGCGAAAGCTCGGGTGGGTTCATCTCCAAATATTTTTCGAATCATTTCATGAGTTTAAGTAGCACTTTTCCCGAAGAAAAAATTTCACATGCAAGCGATATTTTTTTCGTTCGTCTGGGAAATTTTGGATTGCACACCGCGTAATAGTAAATAAACTTGTTATCCAACTTATCATTTATTAATTACTTATGAAGAGAAACAAATGTTAATTAAAACTTTTTATGCAAAACAATACCGTTTTTTCCTGTAGAGACAATGTTCTAAATTTCAGAAATCAAGTTCAAAATTATATTAATTGGCCTTACGAAGTTTTACTTCTCCATAGCACGTCTATTAAAATCTATATTTAAAATTATAATTCCTTCAAAGAAATATGATACTATTTTGTTATATTAGTATTGGCAGCAAGGGCTTACGGATCTTCATGCACATAATAGAATAAGACCTAAATATCTAAATTGGGGAACACCGCTCACTAATAATCCCCATCCCGTGCCTTCAAATTATTATAGAAAATGTATCAATTATTAATCTATTTCTGTCTTGCGGAAAATTGGTTTAATGAAATAGTTTTTCTGCAAGTTTCCGTTAAAATTTAAAATTTCATTTGCAAATATAAATATTTAGAGCATCTGTCTATCCACTTATCTAATTTTTTTTTCAGAAATAACTTGACTCCCCAACTTGAGAAAGAATTGCACAAACTACATCTCCTCATACAAGAAAACTGCTGGAAAAAAAAAAAAAAGGGGGAGGGCTTCTTCTGGATTTTCAAATCAGAAAAATTAAAATTAATATAAAGTTGTAATTCTTAGACAGACCACTTCAGAAGTTTTCTGTAACTTTCCCAAGAGTTCTCCTAAATATTACAAAAGCCTATCATATCGTTGTTCATAGTGAAAAAATAAAAGAAATATACATCGTATTCGAATAAATATTGAGATACCGCCTAGTTAAAATTATTAAATTTATTTCTGGTATTTATGAAAAATAAAACGGGGGTTTATAAATTATGCTGTAGTACTTGCAATAAAACCTATATAGGACATACAGGCAGATCTATAATATATATAAAATGCGACGTCTCTGTGTCTGTCTGTCTGTCCGTTAGTGCGCTTATCACTGGAGAGAACCACTTATCCGAATTACGTACTTTTTTTTTAAAACATGCATATGTTCTCTGGCCAGGTTATAGGCTATATTTTATTACGACAGGTAGCATAAGGAATGAGCAGTGACGATAATAGTGAATTAAGTCGAAAAAAAGTTTGCTGCTAGCACGTTCCCTTGCAATACACAGTCTAAACCATTAAATATGGAACAATATTATGTAGCAGAGAATATCTATAATATATATGAAATGCAATGTCTCTCTGTCTGTCTGTCTGACTGTCCATTAGTGCGTTTATCACGCGAGAACCACTTATCCGATTTACGTGCTTTTTTTTAAAACATACGTATGTTCTCTGGCCAGGTTATTTATCTATAATGTATATAAAATGCAACGTCTGTCTGTCTGTCTGTCTGTCCGTTAGCGCGTTACGTGCTTTTTTTTTAAACATACATATGTTCCCTGGCCAGGTTATAGGATATATTTTATTGCGTTAGGTAACACAAAGAATAAGCAGCGAATCAAGTCAGAAAAAAGGTTACCGTTAGAGCGTTCTCTTGCAATACACTGCCTAAACATTAAATATGGAACAATATCATGTTGCAAAGAATATAATATATATCTCTCTGTCTGTCTGTCTGTCCGTTAATGCGCTTATCACTTGAGAACCACTTATCCGATTTACGTGTTTTTATAAATTTATACATATGTTCTATATAATTCGATATAAGCCTAGATAATGGGAGATAAGGTGAGATAATCTGAGATAAGGAGAAATAATCGGAGATGAGTGGAGATAAGCCTCGATAATGGGAGATAAGGTGAGATAATGGGAGATAAGTATAAATAATGCAGATAAGGAGAAATAATGAGAGATAAGTCTAGATAATGGGAGTTATGGTGAGATAATAGGAGATAAGGAGAAATAATGAGAGATAAGGAGAAATATTGCGAGATAAGTCGAGATAAGCCTAGATAATGGGAGATAAGGTGAGATAATGGGAGATAAGGAGAAATACTGGGAGATAAGAAGAAATAATAGTAGATGAGCAGAGATAAACCTAGATAATGAAAATTATGTAGAGATAATGGAAAATAAGTAGAAATAATGGGAGATATTTTATTACGTTGGGTAACATAAGGAATAAGCCGTGACGATAGTAGTGAATCAAGTCCACGCGAGTCGAGCCGCGGGCCCGGCTAGTCTTTTTATAAAAGAATAAAGGAACATAAACAAAGCTATAGAATGAAAAATAAAAGAAATATACATCGTATTCGAATAAATATTGAGATACCGCCTAGTTAAAATTATTAAATTTATTTCTGGTATTTATGAAAAATAAAACGGGGGTTTATAAATTATGCTGTGGTACTTGCAATAAAACCTATATAGGACATACAGGCAGATCTATAATATATATAAAATGCGACGTCTCTGTGTCTGTCTGTCTGTCCGTTAGTGCGCTTATCACTGGAGAACCACTTATCCGAATTACGTACTTTTTTTTTAAAGCATGCATATGTTCTCTGGCCAGGTTATAGGCTATATTTTATTACGACAAGGTAGCATAAGGAATGAGCAGTGACGATAATAGTGAATGAAGTCGAAAAAAAGTTTGCTGCTAGCATGTTCCCTTGCAATACACAGTCTAAACCATTAAATATGGAACAATATTATGTAGCAGAGAATATCTATAATATATATGAAATGCAATGTCTCTCTGTCTGTCTGACTGTCCATTAGTGCGTTTATCACGCGAGAACCACTTATCCGATTTACGTGCTTTTTTTTAAAACATACATATGTTCTCTGGCCAGGTTATCTATCTATAATGTATATAACATGCAACGTCTGTCTGTCTGTTTGTCTATCTGTCCGTTAGTGCGTTACGTGCTTTTTTTTTAAACATACATATGTTCTTTGGCATGGTTATAGGATATATTTTATTGCGTTAGGTAACACAAAAAATAAGCAGCGAATCAAGTCAGAAAAAAGGTTACCGTTAGAGCGTTCTCTTGCAATACACTGCCTAAACATTAAATATAGAACAATATCATGTTGCAAAGAATATAATATATATCTCTCTGTCTGTCTGTCTGTCCGTTAGTGCGCTTATCACTTGAGAACCACTTATCTGATTTACGTGTTTTTATAAATTTATACATGTTCTATATAATTCGATATAAGCCTAGATAATGGGAGATAAGGTGAGATAATCTGAGATAAGGAGAAATAATGGGAGATGAGTGGAGATAAGCCTCGATAATGGGAGATAAGGTGAGATAATGGGAGATAAGTATAAATAATGGCAGATAAGGAGAAATAATGAGAGATAAGCAGAGATAAGTCTAGATAATGGGAGTTATGGTGAGATAATAGGAGATAAGGATAAATAATGAGAGCTAAGGAGAAATATTGCGAGATAAGTCGAGATAAGCCTAGATAATGGGAGATAAGGTGAGATAATGGGAGATAAGGAGAAATACTGGGAGATAAGAAGAAATAATGGTAGATGAGCAGAGATAAGCCTAGATAATGAAAATTATGTAGAGATAATGGAAAATAAGTAGAAATAATGGGAGATATTTTATTACGTTGGGTAACATAAGGAATAAGCCGTGACGATAGTAGTGAATCAAGTCCACGCGAGCCGAGCCGCGGGCCGGCTAGTCTTTTTATAAAATAATAAAGGAACATAAACAAAGCTATAGAATGAAAAATAACAGATCTCATTTAACAGATGAAAATCATACATTCAATGAAGATTTCAGAATTCTGCATAACGGAAAAGGGAAATTACTGAATTGTTTAGAACAGGTAGAAATTAATCAGAAAAAATCCTCAGATTTATTACTCAACGATAAATTAGTGGGGGAGGGTCTCCTTTATTGAACTTGTTCTAGGTATTAAGGTAAATATTGTTAATGAATTTAGTACTTGTAACTAGGTAAATTATATATTCTGTAACATACTTTGTAGTTAATTTACATCTTGCTTCAGAAGAAGACAGAGTGTGTCGAAACAATTGTCAGTAATAATATAATAAACATAAGTGGTGATCTTAAATAGGTGTTTAAATTTTTATTCCAAGTTATTATGGCTCTCCATCAAGTAACGGCTAAGTCAGTGCAGTATTACAGACAAGACCACCCTGTAAAACAATATCAAAAATTTCGAGACATATTTCAATTTAATTATTCGATAAAATATTTAGACAGTATTGAACTAATGAAGGGGCTCGGGAAATACAATGCCCTTTTTGATAGGTTGTACTTGGTACATTGAAAGTATATTAGTTTCCATTTAGGATCAAAGCACTCTTCATTAAAATACAAAGACGTATTTAAATTGGGCTTCTGTTTAAGGCTCCAAGTCTGTTTATTCAATTTAAAGCTTAAAGACGTCTGGCTGTAGTAAAAGAGACACTTTTTTCTTAATTTCCTTAATGTCTGGAGTAAATTCATTATTTCGTATTCTGTTATGAACGGATTAGTCATTTTAGGTTAGTAAGTAATGAAATAATATGCAGAAGATGCATTTTGGAATAAATTCTATTTATTTAAATTTATAAATAAATAAATATCGTCTTTATTAAGATATTAATTACATGTGATGTGAGTACATATTTTTCACTCACATTGTGTAGTAGAAGAGGCGAGATTTAACCATCGGTTACTCTTACATCTAACCTCTTCAACACACAATGCGCTTACAAACAAAAATGAAGCAACAATTACATACTAACATAGTAAAATCAATAGAAGAGAAGTTACATCAAAATACAAATAAACTACGTCTGAGAATTCTGCTTATTTAACAGCTCTTCCCTATATAATCGACGAAGTCGGCCAATAGCGCACGTTTTCAGTTCTGGGTTCATGGTATTCTATAAATTTACTGCACTAAAAGTAAAATTGCGCTGAAATAAGGCAGTGAGATGCTGAGGCATAGTCAAGCGATCAGGCCGTCCAATATACCTATCATGCACCAAATTTCGGGATACTAGCTTCTCCCTTAAATAAATCGGGACTGAAGGTCCTAAGAGCCTCATTTATTACAACTGCAATGTATCAGAGAGATGTTTTGTCCACTGCTGACATTTTTGCTGCCACTGTGAATGTAAATATATTCGGCATCACTTAAAATGATTGTCAGAGCACTGGATTTTTCTTGAGCATTCGATTAGATCATAATACCTTGTTGGATAAGTTGAGGAAGTTTGGTTTTTTCCAATGGTTTCACGTCCATGAAATAAATTGCAATTCCAGATATACCTCAGGGCTCAAATTTGGGACCTTCGTCTGGTATTGTAAGACTTTTTTGCTCGTTTTAAATGGAAAGGTAAATATGTTCTGGTACAAAAACAGTTTGAATTAATTTATGAGTGGTGCTACAAAAGTAAATTTTATTTTAACTCTCTATATGAAGTCGTGACCTTTATTAGGAAACCACAATGTCGTATGCATTTAGTCGTGGAAAATGTTTTAAAGTGTACTAGTGTATGGAAGTACCCGTTCGATTCAAATTAGGTTTTGTGGAGCATATTAATGAAAAGAATTTCAAAAGAAGTCGGTCACTTGGCTTCCTTGTGGGTAACTGTAGAAGTTTTACTGATCTCAAAGTTAAAAAAACTACTCTTTACATTAGCGCGCTTTAAACATGAACATATATATATATATATATATATATATATATATATATATATATATATATATATATATATACACATATATATATATATATATATATATATATATATATATTATATATATATATATATATATATATATATATATATATACACACACACATATATATATATATATATATATATATATAATATATATATATATATATATCGTAGTTTTTTTCTAGTGATTTCCAGGCGCTCCATAATTGATTCTACGTCTTGTATTGAAGTTGTAAGTATAACAGTATCATCCACAAATCTAAGGTTACTTAGCTTTTTCCACCAATTGTCACACCCCCATTCTAGTTATCTAAAACAGACTTCATTATATATTCACTATATATGTTAAAAAATAAGTGTGACAGAATATTGCCCTGTCTGACTTCGGCTTCTATGTTAAAGGGATCGAAAAAAGAATTACTTAGTTTAATTCTGCCATTTGTGTTCTCATACAGGGATCAAATATAGTTTACAAGATGTATAGGTGTTCCCATGCTGGTTAGAATCGATCAAAGTTTGTTCCATTGTATGCAATCGAAAGCTGTGTAGACTATAAAACAGATATAGGATGTTATTTGGAATTCCGTGACTTTTTCTATGATCTGGTGTATATTGAGAATTTGTTCTCTAGTCCCTCTTTCTGGAATGTAGATAGTTGTTTTTTATAGATAACTTTAATTGGTAATTGTATCAATTGTGTCTTTTGGTGCCATAATTTCATTTTGGATATTTCTAGAAATTTAGCTATTTTATGCACTATCTACTGGTGAATCTTTATTACTAGTTTATCTGGGAGCAGCTTTTTTATAAGTTTAAACGAACGTCTAATATCATCAGAACAATACCAATTATTTCTTAGATCAATGGTTAGGTCATCTATTTCAGGTGAGACAGTTCATATTACATAACTCTAAAGCTCCAAATATCAATTAGTTAATGACAGATAGTTTTTGCCTAGGATGATAGTGTGACATAGCATTCAGATATCTATTGGTATGAGTGGGCTTTCTGTAAACGAAATGTAAAAAGATGCCGTTCTTTTTGTTCGTATCACTACAAATAGCTATTTGATACAGTTTCCATTTTAAATTTCATGTTTGAATGTTGCTTATTAAGGTAATTTATGTTTTACCATGTGGATAGAAAACAAACGTCACTACAGAAGACAATGCCTGCGCTTGAAGATTTGTTTATAAAATGCTCCTTGGATATAGAACACAAATACATTTTTATTAGTAAGTAAGTAATAATTCAAAGTCAAAACTGACCAGAGTGTTTCCAGGGTCCAACTTTTAAGTTTTAACAAACGAAACTTCTATTTTATAAGCTTTTAACACCCTGTACATAAGACTAACTCATATTTTTATATGTCCCTAATACGCGATATAGAAATCCCTGCGGAATACAGAGAAAGCAGATTTTGAATATTCATTGTGGTAGGGCAAAACCCAATCGGAAACTGCCATAATGGATTCTTTGGTCAAGGCAAATTGGAATAGGGAATCGGTTGGGAAAATAAATTGAGATTAGGCATGTATAAGGAAGGTGTTGAATGAAATATTATAATCAATTAAGTAGTTTGCCTTATTATTCATGTTATTTTACATAATGTTCTAATTAGCCACTTATTTCTTCACAACTATAAATTGATAGTAGGCTCAGTGTACAATATTAATTCTTAAAGACCTTTTTTTTAAAAAATTTGCGCACAATTGTGTCAGATTATTTGTCTAATCTGAAGGACACTACTCTTAATATTATTTGGTGAAATGATTTATCCAGTACTTAAGTTATAATTTAACTTTTCTACACTAAAGAATGATTTGAGAATTAAAAAATTAAATTTGTAGAAAAATTTCCACTTTTATTGATTTTTATACTTGTCACGTGTTTCGCTAAAAACATTAGCTTTGCAGCTTTGCAGATGACAGTACACTTATCTCTTCATTCACTTTAAACGCTCGGACATCGGCTACTCAGACGAATAACCGCAGACAGCAGGAAGTCATTCACCTTAACAAAGACCTGGAAGAAATTCTATCTTGGGATGACAGTAGCCAAGTGGAATTTAACGCTACAAAAACCCAGGCGGCAGTTTTCTCTAAAAAAGTTAACGTTGCTGAACCCGACATACTTATGTCGGGGCACACCATTCCTCTAACATCGTCACTCAATTTGTTTTGCGTTAATTTGGGAGCAAATATGTCCTGGCATGAACATGTTGCAGGCATAGCAAGGAGAGCTTCTTAAAAGTTGGGAATATTATTTCGAACCAGAAAGCTTTGCACTCCACAACAAGTGTTAATTCTTTACAAAGCTCAAATTCGACCAACTATGGAATACTGCTCCCATGTTTGAAGCTCCGCTCCCAAACATACACTGCATTTGTTGGATTCTATTCAGAGAAGAGCTGTTCGTCTGATTGGAGACCCGTAACTGACCGGCGGCCTTGATTCGCAGGAACATCGAAGAACGGTTGGCGACTTGGGCCTATTCTACAAGTATTTTCATGGAAAGTGTTCGAAGGATGTGGCCCGCTTAATTCCTCACAGAGCGGTGCATGTTAGAAGTACACGTCGTCTTAATACTTCACATCCGTATGAGGTTCAGCTTGCTACTCTTCGTACAACGCTTTTTGAGCAGTCTTTTATATGGAGAACATCATCTCTTTGGAATAATTTGCCCAGGACTATGTTTCCCACCGAGTACAATTGATAGCGATTCAAGAACAACGTGAATCGCTTTCTCCGCACACGTGTCGCGCCTGTAGCGCTTTAGAGACTTCCCTGCAGCACGTGTGCTAGACCCATAAAAAAAAATTATTATTAAAGGTATGGGTATGAAATGAAATAAACAGTTTTCGATGGTTTTATAAGTAAATATTTACAGGTAGGTTGTAACTAAAGGATACTAACCAAACTTAATAATTATACAATTTATCTATTCATTAAATAATTTCAACAATGGAGAATTTAACACTGTGTTTGTATTCTTTCTTTTATTGATCTCGAGGGTTTCAAATAAATTTAATTTATACGATTTGTTTCGAACGTGTAAAATATGGAAATTATTATCAAATACATGATTCTCTTCTATTAAATGTTTGGCATATGAAGAATCAGTTTTACTTTTTAAAAAACTTTTATTATGTTCTGAAAGTAAAACTGATTCTTCATGTGCCAAACATTTAATAGAAGAAAATCATGTATTTGATAATAATTTCCATATTTTACACGTTCAGAACAAATTTATTTGAGACCCTCGAGAACAATCTTCTTCTTCTTATAGTGCCATCTCCATTACTGAAGTTGGGCTGTAATCACGGCGAATTCTTCCCTATCCTGGGTAATTCTTAATAAAGTATGGGTATCCAGACCTGTCCAATCTCGTATATTTTTCAGCCAGGAACATTTTCGACGCCCCACACCTCTTTTCCCATCAATTTTCCCTTCCATCAATAACCGGAGCAGTGAGTAACGTGGACCTTTATAATTATGTCCCAAGTAACGAGTTTTTTGTCTTTTAATAAATGACAATAGTTCTCTTTCTCTATCCATTCGACGAAGTACATCTTCATTAGTAACACGCTCTTTCCAAGAGATCTTCAATATTCTGCACTGAATATATATAGGCCTTTACAAAACGATAACGAGTATCCAAATAAAAGGTTGAGTCTGTGAGGAGGGGTCTCATTTTCAGAAAAGCCGCTCTAGCCATTTCAATGCGAACTCGTACCTCAACTTCAGGATTCAAATCATTAGTTACCCAACACCCTAGGTATTAAATTTGTTTACTTGTTCTATCAATTGATCGTAAACACGAATAAGTGTTTGCAACCCGGGTGTTCTTGAAATGAGCATTACTTTCGTTTTATTAACGTTTACTTAGATGCCTAAAACATCGCCTTCCCTAGATATATTGTTCATAAGACGCTGAAGTCCATCCGCTGTATCTGCTATAATAACGGTATCATCAGCGTACCTTAGGTTGTTAATAATTTTGTCATTAACTTTGATACCATCTGTGGCATTCTCTAAGGCGGAAAGAATACATCCCTGACGAACACCTCTTTTTATCCCTATTTCCTCAGTCTCTCTGCTATTTACTCGTACTGTCACCACCGGATCCCAATATAGGTGAGTAATGAATCTGATGTTATGTCATGTCAAGGCCCATATTTTGAAGCATTTGTATTAATTGTGGATGCTTGACTCGGTCAAATTCTTTTTCGTAGTCGATAAAACACAACTAAACGTCCTTCCTTTGATCTCTACATTTCTGTAAAAATACACTCAGCCCGAAAAGTGCTTCTCGAGTTCCAAATCCTTATCTAAATCCGAATTGCTCTTCGCTAACATCTTGTTCGCATTTATTGCGTATTCTATGATGAATGATCTTAAGCATTAGATTAATTCAATAAAAGAAAAAATACAAACACACTGTTAAATTCCCCATTCTTGAATTTATTTAATGAATAGATAATTTGTATAATTATAAAGTTTTGTTGGTATCCTTTAGCTATAATCTACCTGTAAATATTTACTTTTAAAACGATCGAAAAATGCTTAATTCATTTCATACCTATACTTTTGATAAAGCTAATGTTTTAGCGAAATACGTTGTCAAGTATAAAAATCAATAAAAGTGGAAATTTTACTAAAATTTAGTATTTGAATCTCACTGAATATGAATTTCCATCAAGTAACGGTCGAGTCTGTTAAAAGAATAATTTAATTAAAGCAATTTTGTTAGGAGTGAAAAAATTTAAAAGTAATATAATTTCCAGGTTTCTCAACCTTACGAGCCACGAAAATGGCATATATGAAGCAACCCTCCAATCTTCCACCCTACTGTCAATAATTATCCCTAAAGTTGCTTTTTATCTAAACCAAAACTCAGGAAAAATGTTTATTTCATCTATTGAAAATCTACAAAATTATCAACCGCCATCCTTATCACTTAAAAATTATAAGTTTCTAGTACTATATGGATACCAAATTTGTTATCGGTAATTTTATTTCATTCGAGAGCTGTATTATAACGGGTTCGACAGACAGGCAGAAAGACCGACAGGACCGGCGGAAATGGGAAATATAAACTCTTAATTTTTTTTCAAGTATTATGTGGGTACCAAATTTTCAACTCAAACTTATTTCGTTCCAGAGCAATCGGGCTAACAGACAGACAAACCGATTGACAGATGGACTGATAGAAATAAGAAACTATATTTTATGTGATCTAGCGACTCTGAAATACGAAGAAATACAAATATCTCAACTTGCTTGTTTTTCACGAATAGAACACCGTTCATAGCAAGGAAAGTTAAAAAAAAAATACAATAAGAACTTAATATCACGCCTCCACATGCCCCTAATGTACCAGGATTTAGCAGATTACCATTCATAGATGGCACTAAATTGACATCTACCAAATAGCATAAGAAAATGCAAATGTAAATGCGTATATTATCACTGGACTTCGGAAATATCTATAACTTTGTATATATTTTTATAAAATCATAGGTTTTTAATATATTAAACGATATCATTTATCATTCAATTATTACGTGTTTCAGGAATGGTATTTTGTTTGTTATCTAGACAATGTTAGGATCAAATTACAAAAACGTAATTGGTATTTTAAGTAACAAGTAATTTATTTGAATGGATCCCAAACTACAGTATAATCTATTTCGTTGCATACAGTCTCCTAAGATCTTTATGGTAAATATAATTCAAAATTGTAATCTCGTATATACTCGTATTGCATGAATATAGAACAGTTACAAAACCACGAGGTAATTGATAATCCTTTAAAAGAATACTCAAGAAAGAATTTTTTACTTTATTTTCCATCACAACTGAGAGCTGAATTCACTAGAGATTTTTAAAAAAATTAGATGAAATTCTCCTATAAGTGCATTTTCCGGCGAATTGTTGACATCTAATTGGTCACTAAAAATCACTTATGTTAACAATGCTCCTTTATTGAGCCTCTAGCATACACAAA
Source organism: Pachyrhynchus sulphureomaculatus (assembly GCA_019049505.1). NCBI lineage: Eukaryota > Metazoa > Arthropoda > Insecta > Coleoptera > Curculionidae > Pachyrhynchus > Pachyrhynchus sulphureomaculatus. Next base: position 50,779,738 of record CM032447.1, read on the forward strand.
TGCTGAAAAACCATAAAGCTTTTAGGCTAAATTTTCTCAGTAGTTATTAAGAAGTGCGTATTTTTCTACAGTTGTTAGTGATAACTTAGCGGAATCAATATGTATGTAAGTTGTACTCGTATAGATACAGACAAAAGAACATCTAAAGATCATCAAACCCCCCCACACATATATATTTTACAAAATTAGTTATTTTATTTTCTTAATTGTCACTTCATCAGTGGGTACAAAATACTTTTGATCTATAAAATACACAGACATATAACTCTCCTCTCTTTTACTTTATTGTACTTCACTTTCAAGCCATAAAACACTCAACTCGATCCAGTTAAAACAAAACTAGCGAGGATTTCAGAAATAAAAGCCCTAGCCCGGTAATAAATACAATCTTAGACAAGATCTTTAACCTGGTTTCACCTTTGACCTATCAGTGAACTTAAAATTACCTGTTGTTTGTAGAAGTCCTGAAAGATTTATTTTGTTTGTCTTCAAGTAACAGTTGTATTATAGGAAGTAGTAACATTTAAGTTATTCTTTTTATTGTTCATCCTCCTGCTTCAATAGAAATTAAGGCTTTATTTATCATGGATATCTAGGCGAAGATGTCATGTTTTCCTTAACCTCATTCAGGTCAAGATACGTAAATTTTTATTTTACAGTATTTTTTGAACGGAACAATAGTGTTGCCATGGAGCATTGATAAATTTCTACAACATCCACTTGTATATAATAGTAGGGGAGCCCAAGGGGCTAAATGGGGATTTACTCGAGCGTCGTGGGGACCCTAGTAGATTTTAAAGATTAGGTGATAAAGAGAAAAAAATGTCATAAATGACTTTTTTCTTTTCAGCAGTGGGGGTGGCGGGGAGCGTCTACAGGTTTTCGAAAATGTAAAAAAAAATAGTTAAACTGAAATACTCGAGCGCGTCAGATATTAATAGTATATAACCTCCCACGTGTCTTTGATAAGAAGGTATATTAATCTGCCGGTTTGCACGATGGGGGGGCCGTACGAAGGGTTGAAAATGGGGTAAAAAAAAATTTATATCGAGCGCGTCAGATTCTTGAAGGGGATGTTGAGTGAATCCAAAAGAACCTCCAATTGCTAAGACTGACGTGACGCAAGCTCTTGGCGGCTTTTTTAAAATGTATAAAAAAAAAACAAATTTCGAAAAACTCGAGCGCGTCAATTTTCATAAAGATGGTTCAGCTTGATGTGTAAGATGTGCTGACCAATAATCTGACGATTATTTGGAGGGAAATTTTTCTTCATCTGACAGTTTGAAAGATGGTTTTTGTCATAAATCGATTAGCGTACAAAAGTTTCAAAGTAAAATAGCATGCAAATAATAAAAAACAAAATCAATTTATTTTCATTTTTATTTTATAAACAAAATTTCAAAATAAATAAAAATGGTACAAAGAATTTTTTTATTAATCTTCTTCTTCGTCCGTGGAGTTATTGTCATCCTGCAAGTCTGGCTCGATTTGATCATCAATTTCATTTTCAGCTGGCACATCTGTAACAATAAATTGTCGTAATGCTTAACATGAACTTATTTACTTTATGAAAAGTGTGTTAATGAAAGCATTTGAAAAAAAAAAGTATACCTGAGTCGGGAGTTTCGCAGAGAATATCAGGCGTAATGACAATATCTTCATAAGCTTCTGTAATTGATTACCAACGAACCAGGTCAATTCCAATTTCCCGTTTACATTTGTCCATTCCGTAATCGGTTGGTGACATGTCAATTAAGTTTCGTTTGTGTGCATTCCTCCACAAGCATGCAATGTATCTTGTTCGTAACAGGTGCGGCAGCAATTCTCTAATTGGCATGGTGGCAAATAACAGGCATCATAATTACGCACATTCAACAAGAAGGGCTGTGAAGTATCTGCGACCTCGTATATTTTATTGAAGATTTCAATTCTTGCTCTGTTGACATCTCCAATTTTTTTTAAACCATATAAGTGGCAGACAAAAGATTGTATTGCGCTAAAAGATTCATCAACATTATGATCCTCTGATCCTAAGTCTGTAAATACTTTTGAAACATTTCGTACTTCAAAAAGTATTTCCAGAGGTTTCTTCTTGCCTCGACGATAAAGTGCCGGGTTGAAATCACAACCTGCTAGCGCATGGAGAGCTGGTAGCGCTAGCGAAACCATTGGCCCAAGTTTGACAAAGAGAGCAGAAATATTGATATATCGGCGTGCATTACTGACTCCGAGATCCATCCATACTTTCACCAATGGTTGAAGATGTTCCATATTAGATAACATGATAACTACGATATCAGTATCCGATGTTCTGATTGCAACAGTGGTGTCTTCTTGTAGCTGACTTGCAAGAAATACCGCTTTTTGTATCGGCTTCTTCATGATCAGGACACGACAATTCGTGATTTATGGTTCGTGTTACTTTATTATCGGTAACTGAATATTCGTAACACAAATCATGGCTCAGAAGTATTGTTTTATTACCGATAATCGTAGCCATTTCCTGATCAGCCCAATGATCGATAAGAAATTTGACAAGAGCTTCTTTAAATTTGATGTTTTTCAAATCTTTCGCGAATTCTGCAGTTCTTGTTTGCTGTAGGCCGGAGATGTTGAAATCCCTGTCATCCACGCTACCTCGAAGAATGTGCTCATTATCTTTGATGGAAGGTGTGAAATAGCGATCAAAAACAATGGCTATTCGACTTGCTGAGTTTTTGAGAAGACATTGCAAAATCTTCTTTGATATATCTCCAAAGCTGCGGGGCATTTCTTTGAAAGTGTTTAAAAAGAAAAAACCATCTACAATTATAAAATCTAGATAAGATGGCGGTTGTTCCATATCTTCAATTTGTTTTCTAATGCTTGAACCAGTACCGATTTAACAGTCTTGTTAATAGAACCATCAATATGGCACAGTGAAAGTGGAACTGGAGTTATTGGAAAAGAGAGCACTTTCTCAAGATCGACGTTCGTGACCAGCGATAGAGCCAACAACCGACCAAATAAATCCCGCTGCAATTTTACTTCATGTGAGTGAGAGATAGAGGAAGAGTGAAAGGGAAAGAGACACGCGGAGTGGGGAATATATGTTTTACTGCAGCAACACGCGCGCTCGACTTTAATAATAATTTTTAATACTTCGGCTTATGGAAATCGTCAGAATATACTTTTTTCCATAATCCTTAAACTATTTCGTTCAAATTAAAAAAAAAAACAAGACCGCGCTCGAGTAAGTCAAAGTCACGTTTTTTTTTTTACAACTTTGTGACCCTCCCACCCCCTTGCATCACGCTCAAATCGTCAGATTATTGAAATACACACTTTTTTTGATTATAATTTACCCTACATTACCTTAATCTGACGCGCTCGAGTATTTCTACCTATCGATTTTCTTTTACTAATCTGATCGGTTATCCTGGCCGCACGTTCCAGGATAAAGTGCTAATATTTGCTGGAGGTACTCAACAGGGTACAAGGATGCCCGCTGATGTTAATCTGCTGCGCTTGAGTAAATCCCGAAATCCCCCCTTGGGCTCCCATACTATAAGCTGCTTGTTCTAACAATGCTACTCGGTTTTTTACAAGCGATCACACCCATTTTAATACAAGGGAGAGCCGATGACGGTTCATGGCTGAAAAAATGGTTATCGTACGGCCATCCTTAAGTTAACTTCATGATAGTGCTAAAGTATAGTATTTCAACAATAATAATTCAGTATAGTCGTTTCTTTTTTAGTATCGTCCAATTATGCTGCCTGTAACTTTTCACCTTGGTTTTATAAATTTTTTAGTACTTTTTGTTGCTTGTAATGCTGGACAAATTCATCTGGGAAAATAATACAATAATATAGCTACAAAACATTTCCAGTTCATACTTTTTAGAACGCACGCAACTACCAATATTGTACTCACTTTAAATTTATTCGTTGATGTTTTTTTCCTGTAAATTGGGTAATTTTAGAACTCAAAGAGAAACCGCACTAGACAAAAAAGTGACTGAACAAAACACAAATCTTAAACTGATTTGATGGAAGCATAGGTGAGCTTCTGAGCAATACAAGCGAGAAAAAATAACTGAACGAAGGCTTTAACGAGGTAAACTGGTATACAAGAGATAACTCAACATAGAATCACTATTATTGCCCTACAATTATAATTACCGTTCATAAAAAGCCGTAAGTCTTAATTGGTGTTCTTTCAAAGAAAACATTATTTTTTATTTAGATAACTCCCTAGTAGGATGATGGTTTTTTTAATAGAGAACCGCCTTTTAAGTTTTGATAAACGACCACTAGATGACGCCACTGAGATGTGACATTACCACTCTTGTAAAATTTGACATTTATTATTGTTAAAACAGTAGCAGCTCAGATATTGGCCAAATAGTTTGTTTTACAGGAGCGTTTAAAAAAATAGTTTTGTGAACAAACGAAAATTTCAAGTGAAGGTTTTAGTTGGACGGTTTTTTTTACGATTTTAATAAAGGCCTAACTCAATAATAATGCCTCGAATCGCTTCTTTCAACTTTTGGTAGTAAATCACCATCAGAAAAGACTATTTACCATTGGTTTTCAGAATTTCGTCATGGTCGAGCTTCTGTCAGCGACGAATTTCGTGGAGGTCGACCAAAATCGAATGTTGTTTCAAAAAACATCGATGTAAAATCGGTATACAACATCGTAACAGGAGACGAAACTTGAATATATTTGTACGAGCTGGAAACTAAGCAAGAATCAACTGTTTGGGTGTTCCAAGAAGAACCGAATCGAATAAAAGTAGTTAGTTCGCGAAGCACTTCCAAGAAAATGATCGCTGTTTCTTTGTTTATACTGGACTTGTTGCAACTATTACTTTAGAGGGTCGAAGAACAGTTAATGCTGAATGATATATAACAATTTGCTTGCCTAAAGTTACCGATGAAATCAGGAAAAACAACCGAAAACGTTGCATCGTTCTTTATAAATGATAATGCCAACTCTCACACAGCACGTCAAAGAATTAATTATTTGACGGAGAAAAACATCCAACTAATGTTTCATTGTCCGTATTCACCTGGTTTATCGCCTAGCGACTTCTTTTTGTTCCCAAATGTCAGATAAAAATGCGTGGGCAGAGATTTTCCTCACCCCAAGGAGCTGCTACATCTTTCCAAAATCATGTTTTTGAGGTACCAATTCAGAGAAGAAAAAATGTTTCGATAATTGGTTCGAACGCATGCAAAGGTGTATAAATCTTAAAGGCGAGTATTTTGAGAAACAATAAAACGATTTGAACCAAAAATTTTTTTCTAAAAACCTAAAAGGTAGCCCTCGTTATTTGACACATTTCACTCACCCGTCTACTAAATTTACTATAGACCTAGCATAAGAAGGAAAACATTTTATTAAAAAACAAAATTAACAGCTAATAAATTGCAACAGTAACATAAACATTCATTGCATTAAATTCTCTTTTTCAAAAAGTTTATTAATATTTTGAAAATACCGACGTTTAAAAAGAACTTAATATAATTAATTTATTCAATTAATAATAATTAATTAACATAATTAAACAACTAGCCAATAATAACAACTTTTCATTTCATAAAACTGATAAAACTATTTTAAAATACATAAATTATTATTTAAGATAATTTATGGTCCTAAATGAGTCTCAATTATTTATCGGTCTATACATTACTACGAAACACTCTTCACCAAGTTCGCTTTCTAAAAAACTTAATATTATTATTTCTTCCAAAATAGGTAACAATATTCAAAAATACCTCTAAAAAATTGCGTTGCAAAACAGTTATCACCCCTACACTTTATTCTTGCACCAGACGAGCATTTCGCTAACTATATTAGCATCACCAAAAGTGATGGTTGACTACAATATTTACACTAAGATTGTGCCTTCTTAAGCAACTCCTGGACAGAACACTGGACTAACGCGTCAGCTTTGGAGGAGATGAACTTGAAAACTAGGTTACTCAAACGTGTAAACCAAGCTTACCTCGCATATTTTGATCACATCACCAGAAGAAGAGATACCATGGAAAAAACTGGTAGTCGAACAAAAAATCAGCGGCAGAGGCAAGATGGATATACCAACTGCAGCCTCTTGTTCGAAAAACTCTACATGAGGCATGGTCTTAGACCGAGAGATCTGGAAGGATCAAGTGCAAAGAACCAGCTCCTGAGTAGTCACCACGCCCTGCCAAGGACAATAGGACAGCGGAGTAGGAAGCGATGAATCACATGCGTCATACTCTTTACACTAAGATTGTGACTACTTAAGCAATTATTCACAAGCATCACAACTAGTCCAAGGTACTATAAGAAACACGTTCCATGTATTACATTTAAAGGAATGCTTAGCCATGCTGATCTACCGTCCCGCAAATTAACCAAAAAATCTTTATAATAAGCCAATTTTTACAATATTGAAATATAAAAAAATAACAAAAGGCCAAAAGGAGGTTAAAAATTAATTTTAAAAAGAATCTGGTTTAACCCCCTTAGAAAACTAAAATAAGTTATTCTCTTATGTCTTACTATTTTCCCTCGTAAAATTACACGAGTTTAAAGTTAGTACGTATTTCCCTCAGAATTCAACGTGAACTTTTTAAATTGATCTTTCAATGCTGTAACTGAGAAGATATTAAAACGTTCAGAAATATTGTTATAATAGTTATAGATATTGCAAGAACAGGACCACTGATAAAAAGCAATACTATAGGGGAGATATAGCCATGATACCTTAAACTAAATGGGTGAACGTCAGATCTGTAGCGAATTTAACTGTTACACTGTACGAGGCTGGTTTGAAAAGTTCGTGCAAAGTCCGAGAGATGGCACCACCGGCGCGTATCGAGGTCATGTTTAGTTAGTAGCATCTCTTGAATGAACGCACACCAAGTTTCAGCCATATTGGTCTATTTCTTTGTGTTTGGCATTCGTGTGAATCAAGGAAGTCGAGTGATTTTCAAGAAATGGACGAAAAAGAATTTCGTGTGGTGATTAAACATTACTTTATGAAAGGCAAAACGCCTCAGGAGACTAAAGATCAGCTTGATAAACATTATGGTGACTCTGCACCTTCGATTAGAACAGTTTATAAGTGGTTTCAAAATTTTCGGACTGGCCATATGGGCACAAGTGACGCTGAACGTTCTGGACGGCCTGTGGAGGTTACGACTCCAGAAATCATTGATCAAATCCATGATATGGTGATGGATGACAGAAGAGTTAAGGTGCGTGAGATTGCTAGTGCTGTGGGCATCTCGACTGAACGGGTACATAATATTTTGCATAAACATTTGGACATGAGAAAGCTATCCGCAAGATGGGTGCCGCGATTGCTCACGCTTGACCAAAAACGGAATCGTGTAAAGTGTTGCAAGGATGGTTTGCAGCTGTTCCAGAAGAATCCGGAGGACTTTAAGCGTCGTTTCGTCACTGTGGATGAAACATAGATACATTACTATACTCCTGAGACCAAACAACAATCTAAACAATGGGTTACCAAGGGGAATCTGCACCTGCAAACGAGGAGGTGATTGCAGACACTAATGGATATTTTGCAGACTTGGACAAATCCTATTATTCGGAAGGGATCAACAAACTAGAACATCGTTGGACGAAGTGTATAAGCCTAAAAGGAGACTATGTCGAAAAATAAAAAAGGTTTACCCCAAACACATAAGTAGTTTTTATTTTTGCACGGACTTTTCAAACCAGCCTCGTATATAAATCTTAAACAGGATTTTTTTTGGATACGTTGGATTTTATCTTTGTCTTTTTCATTATTACAAGAACCATAAAAATCGTCAAAAAATTTGCTAAGAGCTAGAGAATCTACGAGCTTTATTTTCCGAGATTTAGATAAAAAGTGTTGCAACTATCTCATTATTTCACTTTGACATGTTAATGGATTTTGTCCTTTGGACGGCCTAAGATGTTTTTCAAGTTGTCTGATGACTTATATATTAACGTAAATCCTAACTTATTAAATATAGCTAAGGTCAATGGATAATAGTTAATAGTTAGTTAATAAATGGATGTAAGATGAAAAATCCATTTATCCTACATGAGCAAAATATATACATAGAAAGATATAAAATTTAAAACATTTTTAATGCCAATACCTCCTTGGTCAATCACGTCACTATTTGGCAACATTCTTTTAACCTCGAAAATATTTTTTAGTCGCTACGATTTTTTAACAAGAGCTAAAGACCTGATTGGCTAGAACATACAGAAAGACACACGACGTACCAGTTACTTGTCTAAACAATCAGACTTATTGTGAGTTGTTCAAGCTAATTCCTATGCGAGTTAAAGACAACTAATTTATTTTAGTTACATAAGTTGTTGGATTCTGTTCAGAGAAGAGCTGTTCGTCTGATTGGAGACCCGGAACTGACCGGCGGCCTTGATTCGCTGGAACATCGAAGAACGGTTGGTGACTTGATTCTGTTCTACAAGTATTTTCATAGAAATTGTTCGTAGCCCGCTTAATTCCTTCCAGAGCGGCGCATGTTAGAAATACGTCGCGCTAATACTTCACATCCGTATGAGGTTTAGCTTGTTACTCCGCGTACAACGCTTTTCAAGCAGTCTTTTATATGGAGAACATTATCCCTTTGGAATAATTTGCCCAGGGCTGTATTTCCCACCGAGTACAATTTACAGCGATTCAAGAACAACGTGAATCGCTTTCTCCACACACATGCCGCTCCTGGAGCGCTTTAGGGACTTCCCTGTAGCACGTGTGCTAGACCTACAAAAATAAAGTTCTTTTGTTTTATTCTCTTTACACTTTTTAAAAGAATCACCTAAAAAAAACATAGACTTAAAATAAATTTATTTCATTGTTCCTTAGAACCAAATAGATTAGTGTTAATATAGGTGTGAAAAATATGATGTGCTTTATACCAATTACTTACATATTTGCTTGTTATTTTAATTTTTCACAGCTTATTTTTTGAGTCCTCACTAGGGTAAGCAACATATGATTTTTTTTTTTTAATTTAACGAATGAAACTATGTTTATCTAACCTGTTTTTTTTTATATATTTATATGTCAGTGGCCTAGTTCTGTAATCGTGTCTTTAGACTTTCGCTCTTCATTATAGCTTTAAAAACACTAACAAACTTATGATATACTAGATAATCTGCATCTGCTACTTAAGCAAATATCCGCAGCCTGCTGGAAGTCATTTAATTTAACAAAAACCCGGAAGACATTTTATCTTAAGTTATGAGTAACCAAGTAGAATTTAATGCTGCACAACCCAGGCGGTAGTTTTTTCTACTCCATTCCTCCAGCATTCTCAATTTACAGGGCTGAACATTTTACATACATAGCAAAGAGAGTTTTTCAAAAACTGGGAATATTATTTGGAATTAAAAAGCTTTACACTTCACACAAATGATAAAATATTGCTCCCATGTTTGGGTTCTGCTCCCAAACATACACTTCATTTATTGGATTCAGAAGAGAGCTGCTCACTTGATTGGAGATCTAGAACTCACCAGTAACCTTGATTGCTTAAAACGATTGGCGACTTAAATCTATTCTACAAGTACTTTATGGAAAACGTTCGATGGAAGTAGCCCGCTTAATTCCTCCCAGAGCGGTGCATACTAGAAATACATGTCGCGCTCAAACTTCACATTCGTATGAAATTCAGCATGTCACTCCTCGTACAACCATTTTCAAACAGTTTTTTGTATGGAGAAACTCATCGTTTTGGAATAATTTGCTCAGGACTGTATTTTACATCGAGTACAATTTACAACGATTCAAGACCCACGTAAATTGCTTTTTACAGCCGCGTCGCTTCTGTAGCGCTTTTTCGGATTCCCCTACAGCAGGTGTGCTATGCCCATGAAAAAAAGAAAAGTCTCTTTTCCTATTGTTTTGTAGAATCGTAATTCTGATGACGTTGTTTTCTTTAAATTACAACGAAATGCCACTTTGATTACAGTGAATAACAATTTACGTGACATTCACTATTCACTATAATTTTTTTGAAATACTCGTATTTATTCATTTTAGGGTTTCTTAAAGTGTAGTGGTAATTATTACCTTTTGGTTTTATAAAAAATTTACACCCAATATACAACTTCTACATGTAGTTTATTGTAGGGTTTAACTTAATTTCCTAAAAAATGCCATTCTTGTACCGTTTTTTGTACCAATTTTCTATTACACCACTGCCACGTGCATTTGAATTCTTTAGACCTTAATTCCTTAAGCTTTAACTTCGATTGAAACTACATTTTCTAAATTAATTATAACTCCAATATCTCAATAATGTCACTTTTAGTTCCTGCTAAGACTGTTGTTGCAATTAGTTGACGTTAAGATAATGGTGTTGTTTTTGGAAGTTTCGGAACATCTATTGTTCTAATCCTGTTACAACCGTAACTGTAACTTTCTTATAAAGAGGTTAAATTATTTTAAGTGATGCTCTGTTATAGACTGTAAGTATTGTTGAGAAACAAACACATATAACAAAAGCGCATATGCCCCTCTCGTTTGAATGTAGAAAGTGGTGCCTTCTTACAAACAGAACGTTTTTTATTGGGGAAAGTTTTTAAATTTCCCTTCTGTGAAAGGGTTCGTTTTGAAAAAATTTCCATTTACTGGACATTGATTTTTAAATTGCATATAGGTTCTATAGTTTCACTGTAGAAAAGTACACTTTTTGAAAAAATTTATGATGGTGGTCAATTTTTTAATGGTTAATCCGTTTTCTGTACGAAAAAGTATTTTTTACGAGACCTCTTTTATTCTCTGGTTGTCAATTTTAAGTTTTCTACGTTGGGAAGGGCCGAAGATTTTAGAGTTTTCATGGAAATCTTTCGTGGTTGGTTACAAAATTTTGATAAAATTATAATAATAATAATAATAAAAGGTCTTTATTTTTAAATCGGCGAAGTCCAGTTAAGAACTGCTCATCTCAACCCCGCCAGTAGCTAAGCATACAAGATACAAAAAAATAAAAAAACAAATATAAAAATACAAATTCAATAATGCAACATTCAAGTAATGCTTAAATACTAAATAAAAATATATACAATAACATTACATCATTATAGAGAAAAGAAAAAAAAATAATAATATAAAAATAATAATACAAGATAACATAGTACTGGAAGAAAAAAAGATGAAAACATACAACATACAATAATCAATCAGCAAAACAGCAAACATAACATAATATACAGAAGTGAAGGAGAAGACAACGGCAATCCATCGCCAAAAGATAGGACTAATAGAAACAAGAATAAAAATAAGAGTCAAGCTGCATCCCCGAGGAGAAATTTCTTATAAATTAGTTTGAAATCATTAAGTGACCTTCTTTGAATAGTGTGCTGTACCGAATTGTAAACACTCACTGCAGCACAGCTGAAACATCTTTTAAAGATCACCTTTCTGTGCTTTCGTATTTCTAAAAGGTGAATATTCCTAGTATTTAAACTGTGCACATCTATCCGATGCCTCAATTTCTGTCTAAGATAGAGAGGACAACCCGTTGCCAAGACTCTATGACCAAACACCGTCATGTGCAATTTTCGCCTGCTAAACATTTTGAGCCAGCCCAGCCCCACCAATTGAGGAGAAACATGATCTCTCTTCCGCAATCCACAAATAAACCTAACACAAGAGTTCTGAATCCTTTGTAGTCTGAAACTGGAAGGAACATCGAGACATCGCCCAAAAACCACATCCGCATAATTAACATGACTCAAGACTAATGCTTCGCAGAGCCTCTTCCTTACGTCTCTGGTCAAAATAGTTCTATTCCGATATAAGCTCCTTAAAACTGTGTATGCTTTATGTATTGTATATATAATAAAAGGTTGGATAACAATTTATAGCAGGTAATCTATTTGAATTAAATCATTTTAGTACCTGTTATTAACCAACCTTTCATTACGGTAATTTTATCATCATTTTGTAACAAACCATCGGAAGAAGCTGTCAGTGGAAATTTAAGTAGTGTTTTACTTTTTAAAAAAATTCTCCTTATGTCACTAGTTAAAGAGCAAGAAGATCTAAGACAACTTCCAGTGCAGCAGTCGGTGTGATTGTCATTGTCCTTCTTGTGCTTAAATAGGCAAATTTTTGCAATTTGCTCAGTTTTCATATAGAGCTCCTCTGTTCCAATGATCCACCATATTAGCATATATTACACTGGTCAACAAAAAAAAGAAAATTGTTTGTTTCCTGTGATTTTTTTTTGTTTCTATCTCAAATTGACGCGTATTTTTTAAATATGGCAACAATTTTTCTCTAACAGCTTTTGTTTTTGAGTTATAGCTAACTACCCTCATTTCCTATTTTTACTTAGATTTTCGTTTTTTATTGGACACTAAAATATATTTTGTTGTTGTTTTAGATATGGCTTCGTCAAGAAGATGTTGTGTGCTTAATCCGATTGTTTTTGCTATATTTGCTTTGAATATATATTTGCAAAATATCGAAAACCTATATCGGACTTTGTGAAAACTGTGTATCATCAATACTTTAAAATAAAATTGTGTAATCAGGACAAGCCATGGGTTCCTGATATTGTATGCCAGAAATGTGTGGTATGTCTACGGTTATGGTCCAGTGGAAAAAGAGATGCAATAATGTTCGTAACATCCATGATTTGGCGAGAACCTCGAAACCATCATGACGATTGCTACTTCTGCGTTGTGAAAATAAACGGAATCGAAGTAAGTGGTCATATCCTAACTTATCTTCTGCTCAACGACCTCAATTAAAATCGCAAGAGGTACAACCCAGCACATCTAAATATTCTGATGATCCAAATCTCTGTGAACCCGAACGAAATACATCAAGTGAAGACTCTGATTCAGACTACAAATGTAGCATTTCAGAACCTCAACCATTTAATCAGAAAGAACTAAATGACTTAGTAAAAGATCTGAACTTACCAATAGAAGCTTCTGAAATTTTAGCATCTCGTTTAAAAGAAAAAAATTTGCTTACTCCGGAAACCAACATTACATTTTATCGTACCCGAGAAAAAAATCTGTTACCGTATTTTTCTCAAGAGAAGGATTTAGTTTTTTGTAACGATGTTGATGGTATTTTGCAGCAGATGGGATTAAAACAGTACCAATCTAGTGATTGGCGTCTTTTCATAAACAGCAGCAAAAGAAGTTTAAAGTGTGTTTTGCTTCATAACGGTAACAAGTACGGATCTATACCTATTGCACATTCGACGACTTTAAAAGAAGAATACGTAAATGTTTCTAACGTTATGGAAAAAATTAAGTATCAAGACCACAAATGAGTCATTTGTGTTGATCTGAAAATGGTTAACTTTCTTTTAGGTCAACAAGAGGGGTACACAAAGTTCCCTTGTTTCATGTGTCTCTGGGATAGTCATGACAAACAACACCATTGAACACAAAAAGTTTGGCCAGTGCGGGAAGAGCTAAAAGTTGGTACAAAAAATGTTATAAACGTCCCTTTACTTAGCCGAGCCCGCATCATACTTCCACCACTTCATATTAAACTCGGCATAATGAAACAGTTTGTGAAGGCGAATGTTTTAATTTTCTTTCACGCAAGTTTCCAGGATTAAGTTCAGAAAAATTGAAAGCTGGTATTTTTGATTAGGCAACTCGTGAAAGATCCTAATTTTGTCAAATCAATGAATGAAGTCGAATCCAAAGCTTGGAATTCATTTGTTTTGGTTATGAGTAGCTTCCTAGGCAAAAAGAAATCTGACCACCATGTCGAGCTTGTTGAGTGCATGCTATCGAACTTGCAAGAGCTAGGGTGCAACATGAGCATAAAAATCCACTTCCTGCACTCGCATTTAGACCGATTTCCACAAAATCTGGGGGATTTTAGTGAGGAGCAGAGTCAAAGATTTCATCAGGATCTTCGGACAATGGAAGAGCGTTATCAGGGGCGGTGGGACTCACATATGATGGCAGACTACTGCTGGAGTTTGCAACGAAATCTACCTAAAGTCGTTCATTCCAGGAAATCTTAAAAAAGATCATTTGCTAGTGTTCAATAGAAATTTTGTTAACATAATGTATTATTTTTTTGTATTTTTTTGGCAAAATAATAAAACTGTATATTTCAAAAGGTAAAGCTGTTAGCAATCTCCCAGTATTTTTTTCATAGTCAGGGCCATAGAAATACCCAATAACAGAAAAAAAAAATAAAGGAAACAAGACTTGTGTTGACCAGTGTTATCATAGATCTTACAACTATTAAGTATATCCAATACCACACTTGTGTATTTTAGCTATACTAATGAAACAAGCTACTAATGAAACAAGCTATACTAATGAAACAAGCTACTAGTAAAATTATTTTCAAAAACCTCGACGATTACATTATAAGTTATTACGAGGGATTATCTTTTACTGCAACAGCATATTTTAAAACTAGGCTTCACAGTTTATGCACAGTGAACATGAATTTAAAATAAAATGTCAGGATATGGCTCCCTGAGCCATGCTTTCTTCCAACTTTTATTCCCATAAGGGAACGTGAAAAAAGATAAAAGCAGTTCATAAAGTCTCATTTTGTTTTTTAACAGGGCTGTCTAACTAAAATAAATTAGATTAGTTCAAGAAAACCGACGAAAAATGAAAAATAATGTACTTTGCAATGCGGAATATCTCACTCCGCACTGTCTGCATAATCCAGAAGCTTTATAAACGTCTACAATATAAAACAAAATAAATTTGAGTTATTGCAGTAGAGGACGTTAAACACGGTAAAAATTTGCCCCATATGAGACATAAATATGATTTTAGTTTAGTATTTCTTTCTTATTATCACATCTCTTACTATGGGAAAATTGTAAAAATATTACTCTCAGAGTTTTTTGTGTTTGATCACGTTTTAATAGCGGGATTATGTGTCACGTAGAGTTCAGTCGTTCACTTTCTATCACAGAAATCCACTTTTTCAAAATCAATAATACATATAAATGACAGTTTGTTACTTGATCTGTGATTTTCAAGTCAGGACCTTTTACCTCTATTTATTACCGCCGACAATCTTTCGTAATTTTTTTTGATATTTTTGTCATTCAACAATAAATAGTAAATCAATTTTATTCTGTTTTTTTTTTAATATTCCTAGTGAAGGTCAAATTTTTTGTAGGACGAATTGTTAGCCTGTCAAGCCTTTCGAAAACACTTAAAAATTTTGTATTGGATTGAAATTTGATTTTATCACTCAATGTAATTACGTCAAAATTATTATTTTATCAAAAAACTACTTTACAGTAATATGGGAGATTTTCCAAGGAAAGGTGATTGGATTTTAAATTTAACACGAGAAAATAACTTAGACCAGGGGTGGGCAACCTATGGCACGCGTGCCATCTCTGCCACGCCAAGCAATTTTGAATGGCACGCGTACCTATTCAAAGTTTACACATTAATTCTGTAATCTGTGACATGTTTCGAAATTAAGTAAATAATCGAAGACAGTATTACTTTAACGATACAAACAAAAACGATATATTATATAGGTCACTAGGTATTATTACCAAAAACTACAAAATATATATTTTGTAATTTATAATTTTACTGAATGCATTGGTTTGGCTTTAATTTCGGCAAATATTAAAGACGGCAAGCCTCAAAATATAAGCCTAGGCAAAAACCCAAATAAACGTCCTCAATTCTGATCAAAAGAGCCGCTATAAGGCGGTTTTTGTTTGACTTGACTTCAATCGTTCCGATGCGCGCCGCAACTCTTTTTATATTGCCGAACTTTAGTTTTTGTTAGATTTAACTTCTAGGCGGCCCTTTGCTTTCAATGCGCGCGTTGTAGATAATAATTTTTGTTTTAAGAAATTTAATAAACGTAATTATTGGAATTTTCTGGAAACATTATTTTTCTATATATAGCAAGCGGCTACACATTTCGATCATTTAGTATAGAAGTAACATCCGTTCCAGTCAATAGCCGTCGAAAAGTTTAAAAATTAAAATTACGTTGCGTTATGGCCGCGAAGAAACAAAAAGTAGACGTTCGATCATTTCAAACTTCATGGATAACAGATTACGGTTTTGTACAGCAAAAACGATCGGGCCATTTGTGTCCTATGTCGGGAAAGCGTAGTTTTTCGGACATCTAGTGTTCAACGACATTTCCAGATAAAACATGAATCGTCATTTAAAGATAACGCTGATAACAGGGAGGCAATATAAAGAGCAGGTAAACAATACGAGAAACAGTCAACATTCTTTAGCAAAGTTTTCCAAGGAAAAAAATCAGGTAAATGAATGCAGTTTCAAAATTGCACAATTGTTGGCACAAAAGGGTAGGCCGTTCACTGACGCAAACGTTTTTGAGTACTGGCGAGATTTTATTCGATGACTTGCCCAATAAGGATACAATATTGGCCAGGATTAGGGATATACCGGAATCAGCGCGGACCATCGAGAGACGAATTACCGAAATGACACAAAATGTCCAAAAACAGCAGAGAGACGCTATCAAACGGAGTTTTGTATTTAGTGTAGCATTGGATGAAAGTGTCGATATTAATGACATTGCCCGTCCGGCAATCGTTGCACGATACTTCGATGATGGCAGTGTGTATGAAGAGCTGATTTGTCTGCTCCCATTGTAGGGAACTATAAGAGGAGAGGATATATTTTCAGAATTTGTTAAACATTTTGAAAAGCGGAACATTGATTTAAATAAAAAATTTTTGCGTAACGACAGATGGCGCTCCTGCTATGATTGGGAGACATAAAGGATTTGTTTACCTTCTTATTGAACGCATGGATCGATCAGCTTTGAATTTTCGTTGCATAATTCACTAAGAGAGTTTGTGGGCTAAAATCTCCGCTGGAAGTATAAAATCCGTGATGGATAGGGTGGTTAAAATAGTTAACTACATTGTCGGTTGTTCTTTACTGATCCATAGACAATTTAAAGCATTTCTGCAGGAATTAGAAAGTGCATATTCAGATATACCATTACACAATAATGTGCGCTGGCTTAGCCGTGGTAAAGTGCTGTCTAGATTTGTGCAATGTCTGGGCGAAATTAAATCGTTCTTGTTGGAAAAAAATCAAATGGATGCTTATCCTGAACTAGAAGATAAGAACTGGATCTGTATGTTAATGTTTCTTATTGATATTACAAAACATCTCAGTGAACTCAACTTAAAGTTACAAGGTTCAGGGAAACAGTTCTGGATATATACGAATCCTGGAAATCATTCAAATTAAAAATAGATTTATTTATCAGCGATATTACTACAAACACATATAAATATTTTTCCAAATTTAAAAACTTATATATCCAGTGTCGACGATGGTGCACTAATAGACGAAATTCTTAAATATATGACTAATTTAAAAGAGGAGTTTATCGAGAGGGGACAGGATTTTGATAAACATGGTCCTATGTTCGCTTTTTTAATCAAACCAGATTTAATGGATTTTTCCAGCAGTTGCTTTGACATATCTCTTTTCTCATGGATGGACATTAATGATTTTGATCTTCAATACATTGAATTTAAAAGCTCCGAGTTATGGAACAGGAAATTTGTATAATTAAGAAGGGTATTAGAAGGTGACTGCCAGAATCATTCAAACGAGATACTTAGTTGTTGGATGAGTTTACCAGAGAAATTTATTTGTCTTAAGAAAGTAGCGTTTGCCATGCTTACAGCTTTCGGACCATCCTATATATGTGAACAACTTTTTTCCCATATGAGAGTGATTTTAAACCCGGACCGACGCAGGCTGACAACAGACAACTCGGAAGCATGTGTGACAATGAAAATAACCAAACATAAACCGGATATAAGAAAACTCTCTAAAGAACTTCATGCACAGGGTTCACACTAGGTCCTAGGACTAGTATAATAAAATTATTTGTTAAATGTTAAAATTTTTTTGTAATTAAACCTTCTAAAAGCAATATTTTAAGTTAATATAAGTTAATTTTTGTTAATTTTAGTTGTAGTAAGTACCTATATCGGCACGCAAAATGTTGTATGGATGAAAACTGGCACCCCTTAGTTAAAAGATTCCCGCCCCGTGACTTAGATACTATTTTGAGACGTTAAAAATCATTTAAAATAAAAATTTATAGAAATTAAACATTTGCGACACTTAAGAATTTGTATGAAATCTGTCTCGAAATGAGAACGTAAGTAACATATAGTATTATTAATACATTTTTAAGGCCCTGCTAACTGCTTATTCTTTATTTTTAGTGTTTTTTATATTTTCTTATTTAAAACAATGTTTACATTAACCTCTAAATCTAATAACATCTTACGAAAATTGAAAATAAAAACATAACAATAATGTTACGAATTACTGGAAAAACTTAACAAAAAATATAAAAAAAGCGAATTCTACATTTGATGAAGACGACAGTTCTGTGTGTTACGTTTTCTTTTTTCACAAAAGTTTTACGAATTTTGTTTCAGATTTTTAAGCAACGTTCTTGAGTTTATCTGTAATGATTTCATATCAGGCTACAAGACATACATCTGTTTGTTTACAGTGTCTTAAGAGTTTGGTCTACCTTTACATGGCAAAGTTTAGAATATATGTTTCTCTGTAATTTTCAGAAAATCTCGAAACATCAATTTGAAGCGGTCTTAGTTATTTTTTAAAGTAGCTACCGAATTTTAAATAACTGACCCGAATTCCTTGTCTATAATCAGTAACCCAAGTTTGCCTGACGTGAAAGGATGCTTTCTGTGTCGCTTATTATATATAGCTATTATTCCGATCTACTAAATTTATGTTCAGTACAGCAAGGATTATATTTATTTATCAATATCGCCGTGGTATTATGATCTTTTGAACACTTATTTTTAATTGGATGGTCGCAACTATGATAATTATTTCGGAGAAAATTAAAAGATGAAACACAAATTGTTACTTTCTGCAAACCACTGTTCCTTCAACCGCTTGCATACCCTAAGGATATAAAAATTGTAAAAAAAAAATATTTTTGGCTGAAGTCAATTTGTGGGACTTATAGTATACATAGTATACTAAAGTTAAAATTATAAAACACAACTTTTTTGAGACTGAAACAAATGTTAATCTGACGGGACAAGGTCTGGGCTATACGGTGGATACCTTAAAACTTTCCATCCAAGCTCTCTCAATTTTTGATGAATCATCATAGATAAGTGTTGTCATGGTGGAAGACGACACCCTTTCTATTGACTAGTTCTGGCCAATCTTTTTCAATTGATTGCTTCAATCTTGTCAGTTGTCGACAGTACAGTACAGAATCAATCGTTTGGCCAGGCTGTAGTAGCTGCACGATTCCCTTTTAATTCCACCAAACACACAGCATCACCTTTTTTGACATCAACCAAGGCTTTGCCATCTTTTGTGGAGTTTAATCTACTTTTTTCAACCGCTTCAGAAATCGCTCGATTTTGTGACGTTTGAAAAGTTAACCCTACAAACTGATAAGAGCGAAAATTTGTTTTTCTGATGCTTAGGAAATATTCTAAAAGAACATAATTTTTATACTCAAAGCTTGCAAGCGGTAAAATCCCCTTAATATGAAAATTTTTAACTTGAATATTTATTTAAAATTAATTATTGTGTATTGGGTGTGTGAATTAATTTTGAAGGATTTTTCGGTAAAAATATCGCTTTATTGTATAAAAATGGTTACAAATTGATTATTCAAAGTCCTGTTCATCGTCAGCCACTACTTTCTCTCATCTTTATGGCAGCATATGAATACTACGTTGAAAGAACGACTCATTTTTTGAGGCTATTCACGAATCGATTCACTTTTTGGTATCCTCCTAAAAATAAAAGCGCTGTTCAAACAGGCCATGCGTCAGCGATACGGCGGGCGAGGTAGGACATCCCATCCAAGCGCTTCTAGTGTGTCCTTGACTAGTTTTGCAACATGTGGCCGAGCATTATCATGTTGAAAAATCACATTGTTGTGTCTTTTGGCATATTGCAGTCGTTTTTCCTTCAACGCTCGGCTCAGTTGCATCAATTGTTGTCGGTAACGTTTCCCAATAATAGTTTCGTTGGGTTGGAGCAGCACATAATACACTACACCCAGCTGATCCAACCAGATACACAGCATAAACTTGGACCCATGAATATTCGGCATTGGCGAGAATGATGATCGTTCACCGGGCTTTGCGCATGATTTTTGCGATTATCGTAGCGTATCCATTTTTCATCGCCAGTTAGGATACAATGCAAAAAACCTTTTCGATTGTGCCCTTGAAGCAGTTGCTCACAGATGAAAAATCGCCTTTCGTTGCCGCTTTGTTTTAATTTGGATGGCACCCAATTTCCTTGCTTTTGAATTATTCCCAGTGCATGTAAACGCTTGGAAATGGTTGTGCGATTAACTGCTAAGGATTCTACAAGTTCTTTTTCCATTTGGTATGGGTCTTCATCGAGTAATACCACCAATTCTTCATCTTTAAAGTTTCTCAACTGGTTTGGATGTCAAAGTCACCACTTTAAAAGCGTTGAAACCACTACTCACATGTTTTTTCAATGGAATATAATCACCATAGGTTTCCAACAGCAACCGATAACTTTCAGCAGTGCTTTTCTTCGAATTCTCTCTCATACTCTTACTTGACAAACACATGTTAGAGGAGGATTCTTGTTATTTATAGCGGTGAACGTTTCAATAATAAAATCTCTGAAACATACTCTTAAAAATTGTGTCTATATTTAAGACTGGTTAAAAGAAGAATTTTCATATGCTACTTGGTACCATATTATAAAGAATTTTTTAATTATGTTATTCTTCCAGTTAAGATTCCAATCAAAATAGAGTTATAAATATTTTATATTGGTTTGCCAGTCAATTTTCTAATTACAGATTTTGACCTGGATTAAATGCAGACAATTCATTGTTGGATTTTAAAATATATAGTAAGTTTTAATATTAATAAACAGCAGACCACGGTGAAAGTCTACCAGAAAACTAGCGATGGACGGCATGACCTGATTTTCCATTAGGTTAGATCTCCTTTAATATGAATGTAAGAGCAAAACGTACACAATCTTCGAATGATAAGAAACTATGTATTTTGCTGCGTATGATTCACGAATGCCAAATACATATCTCACATATACCAGGTGTACAAGTATGAAATGCGGATTTCAGGCAACAGATGGTGCACAAATGCAGTTTGTGCTATAAAGATTTGACACTGCACCATTTTGCTGTGTCATCAACAAGTGTCAGACGCGTACGAGTGATAAATTGGAAAAGTGTGTGTTCTTGTGTTCAATATGTCGAAATTTATGCCGAACAAACAGCATTCGCGGAAAGCATTATTTTTTTGTTTTCATTTGAAGAAAACTGCTGTTGAATTATACCGATTACTGCGAGACGCTTATGGTGGAAATGCTCCATCGCGAGATACGTGTGAACGATGGTTTCGGCGTTTCAAAAGTGGTGACTTCGATGTTGCAGACAAGGAACGTGGAAAACCGCCAAGAAAATACGAAGATGTGGAATTGTAAGCATTGTTGGACGAAGATGATGCGCGGACACAAAAACAACTCGCCGAGCAATTGGGCGTTAGTTAACAAGCTGTTTCCAATCAGCTACGAGAGATGGGAAAGATTCCGAAGACCGGTATATGAGTATCACATGAGTTGAACGACGAGGCAAATGGAAAAGCGCAAAAACACGTCTGACATTTTGCTCGCTCTTTACAAAAAAAAGGCGTTTTTGCATCGTATAGTTACAGGGGATGAAAAGTGGATTTATTTTGAGAATCCCAAACGCAAAAAATCATGGGTAGACCCAGGCGCACCATCCATATCGACCTCAAGACCGAATCGCTTTGGCAGAAAAACTATGCTCTGTGTTTGGTGAGATCAGAGGGGCGTAGTCTAGTATGAGCTGTTAAAACCCGGGGAAACGTTACCAATAACAATTGACCGATTTAAACCGTTCGCTGCTTGAAAAAAGGCCAGAATACCGAAAGAGGCAACACAAGGTCATTTTTCTTCATGACAATGCTCCATCACATACGGAAAATCAGTTCGCGACACGTTGGAAGCACTCAGCTGGGAAGTTCTACCCCATGCGGCTTACTCACCAGACTTGGCTCCTTCCGATTACTGCTTGTTTGCATCGATGGGTCACGCACTTGCTGAGCAGCGCTTTGATTCGTACGAAGATGTGAAAAAATGGCTCGATGAATGGTTCGCAGCAAAAGGGGAAGATTTTTACTAGCGTGGTATTCACAAATTGCCCGAAAGATGGGAAAAATGTATAACAAGCGATGGAGCATACTTTGAATAAAGCACTTTTTATCATTCTTTCGAATTTAATATGTTTTTTTTTGAGAAAAAAATCTGCATTTCATACTTGTACACCTGGTATACAGTCGTCAAGTAAGAATGTGTCCTCGATAATTCATTTTGGTAGATACGATTCTAGCCATTCAACAAAAAATCGGTAGAGGGAACCTTTATCTACGATGCATTTTCGTAAAATTATCAGTCAATTCCGAACTTTCATCGAAATCACGCAAAATCCAAAATGCGTCACTTGTTTGCGCGTCGGTTCGAGGCAGTCTTTCTTTGTTCCCATCCAAAGGGCCCTAAAAGGACACATTCCGCGGCCGCTAAATATATTAAAAAGTCGGTATCATTTGTGAAGTAGTGGGTGAATCGTTTTGAGAGACGAAAAATATCGACGAGCTGCTAAAACGTGGCTCAGTATGCAAAGTGACTCCAAAGGTCGAAAAACGATTCGTGTCTTTGTTTTCACGGGACCCGAAGTTGACATTGCGTCAAAGAGCGGCAAAATTAAGAAAATCAAATTTGAATGTGTTCCTATTTGACAACATCTTCGTGCTCATGATGTCAAATTCCGAAGCACGTTGAAGAAACGTTTGCTGGGCGAATATCACGTCGTGAAGAGGCTCGCTTAGGCCCACGATAAGATACTAGAGTGGCTCGCACAATCGCCGGACGCTAACCCTATTGAAAACGTTTGGTCCCTTGTAAAAAAAAAGCTCAGAGAAAAGGCTCTGAGGACTTTGCCTCAGTTGTCTCGCAAGATTCGAAAAACCTGTAGAGTATACAGAAAATTTCGCCGAGAGTATACCTTGAAGAGGCCAGACCATTATTGATGCAGGAGGCGATTGGACAACTTACCAAGGTATTTGCACACCAAAGAACACATTGATAGCAAAAAATGTTTTCGAAACACCTTTTTTCAAGAATACGAGCGGTCACGTTCTTACTTGACAGACTGTATTTACATCAATACAGTATTTTGAACCAACTAATTATCTTTTTTCTTAAACCATAAATCGTTAATGGGTAGTAAATAGAGGATCTAATAGTTGTCGTAAAATTAAAACAACAAATAGAGAGGTATTTCTGTCTGACTATTAATACTTTACGCAATGTCGGTTTATTCAGACTCATTCCTATAAACAATTTAATTTTAGTGAATAGAATTTTACTATAACATTTCAGGAATAAAAAAAGGTATAAATCAGTGTACAGTTTTAGTGATGACTTGTGGAAATTTCTGTTTATTATGTGTGTACGCATAGTATACCGAAACGAAAATAAACACTTTACAGAACTTAAAGTATTTTCAATTTATAAAAAGAATTTATTTGTGAAATAATTGATGTGTGGCACCAGATACTATATATCATATTGGCCTTTAAAACGTAATCAGAAACGTTTCTTCGCCGAAGCAAAACTAAATAAACTGTAAAAATATTAAATATCTTCAAATTTATAAAGTCATCAGAAATCCTAGTTCTTGGGATCAGACAAAGTAACTTTCCGACGTTTCACCTACGGTTGCATAAAGCTGCTAATTATCTCTACTTTTCAAAATTAGAACACTGAAAATAACGCTACAAAACCCCAAAGGGCAGTTTTTTTCAAAACAAGTTAACGTTGCGGAACCCGGCATCGTCACTCAACCTGCTGGGCGTCAACTTGGGAACAAATATCTTATGGTATGAACATGTTGCGTGCACAGCAAAGAGAGTCTCTCAAAAGCTGAGAATATTATTCCGTACTAGAAAGCTTTAGACTCCACAATAATTTATAATCCGTTTCGCTATACTATGGCTTCGTCTAATACAAAATGATATTGAATATTAGTGTTGTTACATTTATACAAATACCCTAAGGTAGATAGGTAATAAAATTAATACTATATGCTAATGAATATTGCTGGGAAATCCATTCTGAATATTAATTGTATAAATTAAGTAAAGGGGAGTTACCATGGGCCAGACAGGTATCTTTTTGTTCGTTTAAGATGATGTCTGAATTTTTAATTCTATTTATTTCTAAATTTTATTTGATTCTGTTAAATGATTACTGTACGCAGAGTCAGTTTTGTTTTTTAAATAGCTTCTTTTATGTTCTAAAATCCGAGTTTTGAATGAGCGACCTGTCTGACCTATGTAACTTTTATGACAAGAACCACAATTCAACTGATACACTCCAGATTTACATTTACATAAAGAAAATCATCGTATTAGACCTGTAGCCTCCTACATATCGGCCCCAGCTTACAAACTCTCAAAATTTCTCATAGATATCATTAAAAAGAACATTAACTTCATCCCAACTTACACAATAAAAAATTCGTTAGAATAACGGAAAAAATTTACAACGTCTTTCTACCAGATAATTCAAAACTAGTATCATTTGACGTCCAAAACCTGTTCCCTAGCATACCCCCGGATGAAACAGTAAAAATCATAAAAACATTCCTAATCAAAAATAAAGTTAATATCGTTATACAACAAGACATACTAAATTTATTAAACACGAGCCTCAATCAAAATTATTTTTACTTTAATAATACGTTTTATAATAGTTCTGAGAGTCTCATAATGGGTAGTCCACTTAGCCCGCTTTTAGCAGAAATATTCATGGATAACCTAGAAAAACAAATACATCGACAGGAATTAAGCAAATCATTTTTGTATTGGTATCGATACGTAGACGACATCTTTGTCTGTTTTAATGGTACAGAGTGTCAACTTGACAATGTTTTTAACTATATAAACTCAATACATAAAAATATTAAATTCACTATGAACTAGAATCGACAATAAAATTAATTTTCTTGACTTAACGATAACCAGACATTACAACAAACACAAATTCTCTATTTTTCACAAACCCTCATATACAGATACTACAATAAACATAAAATCAGCTCACCCTCTACAACACAAATTGGCAGCTTACCACAGTATGTTGCATAGACTTGTAAGTGTCCCCTTAAATGTAAATGATTTTAATAAAGAATTAAATCTAATAAAACAAATTGCTGTTAACAACGGATACTCTCCTAACTCCATAGACTCAATTCTAAACAAAAAATTAAAAGATAAAGCTATTTCTTTAGTATACCCCAAGAAAGAAAACACAGGGAAAAAATATAATGTTTTAATCTATTTTGGTAACACGTCAGAGGAAATTAAAAACCACTTAAACAAATATAATATCAACATAGCTTTTAGAACAAACAACTCGTTACGATAATTCATTAAAAACGCAAAGGGAAAACAAAATAGATCAAAAAAATCTGGAGTGTATCAGTTGAATTGTGGTTCTTGTCATAAAAGTTACATAGGTCAGACAGGTCGCTCATTCGAAACTCGGATTTTAGAACATAAAAGAAGCTATTTAAAAAATAAAACTGACTCAACGTACAGTAATCATTTAACAGAATCAAATCATCTTTTTAACGATAAATTTAAAATTCTACACATACAAAACAAAGGCGTAAAATTAAACCTATTAGAAAATTTAGAAATAAATAGAATTAAAAATTCAGACATCATATTAAACGAACAAAAAGATACCTGACTGGCCCATGGTAACTCACCTTTACTTAACTTATACAATTAATATTCAGAATCGATTTCCCAGCACTATTCATTACCATATAGTATTAATTTTATTACCTATCTACCTTAGGGTATTTGTATAAATGTAACAACACTAATATTCAATATCATTTTGTATCAGACGAAGCTATAGTATAGCGAAACGCGTCATACAGTTTCAGTGAAACTAAATAAAGTGGAAATTTGACAAAAATCAGTATTTCATTACATTCGTTGTGAATTTCCATCAAGTAACAGCCACAACAATTCAAAATTTATAATCCTGTATAAAGGGCGACCAACCAATGATGGAATACCATGCTTGAGGCTCTGCTTCCGAACATACGTTCAGAAGAAAGCTGTTCGCCTAACTGAAGAACCAGAATTTACGAGCAACCATCGAACAACGGTAGGTTACTTGAGCCTATTCTAGAAGTCCTTTCATGACAAGTATTTTATTGATGTAGGCAGATTAATTCCTGCCAGAGTGGTGTATATTGGGAACAAATGTCGTGCTAATATATCATCAACCGTAAAGCCTATATTATTAATTACCTTATTTAATCCTGTGTTATATTTGGATTAAATGGGATTGAAATACATATTATGATGTCGTCTTTTAGTCAAAATTGAAAATATTATTTTTCAAATATTAAAAATTCAAAAAATTAAACTAAATATACGCAATTTCGTTCGATGGCCTTCGGCCCTTCTTGAATGTTAATGTATTAAAACTTGCCAGTCAAGCTCTCTTAATTTTTGCCAGGCCATCAGAGATGTGTGTGGTTTTGCGTTCTCTTGGTGGAAGACGACACCGTTCCTGTTGACTAGTTCCAGCCGATTTCAACCAATCGCTTGTTTAATCTTGTCAATTGCTGACCGCAGAGTACAGAATCAGTTATTTGACCAGGCTGTAGCAGCTCAGAAATATATCAGGGAACATAATAAGGTATTTATAAATGTAGGCTTCACGTTAGTCTACTATATAGGTCCACAGACAACTTAAACAATATCTGAGGAAGTCCGTAGGATAAAACCCACAATTGTGAAAGACGCGGAATATATGAAATAAGTGGTAGTACTTGTAATAAGAAGTATGAAGGTAGATTCGAACAAGATTTAAATAAAATTTAGCTCATTTAAGGTATGGTAGATCAGGAAAATTAAGTATCGCCGAACATGATCTTCAAGATAACTACGAGTATATAGTAATATTAGATAATTTTAGGTAAATAAAAAATGTATGTGATAGGAAATTATGAGGTGCCTACGAAAGTATTGAAATTCTAAAAGGTAAATATAGTCCTTCTCGGTTCCACTTGAATAAATTAAAATTTGGTTATTAATAGTCTAGTTTTTAATCTTAGATATAGTCAATCATTGCTCCTGATGATGCTAATATGATTAGCAAAACGCGCGTTGAGTGCAAAAATAAAGTGTTTCGTGTAGTGGTGATAACTGTTGTGTAGTTTTTAGATACAGGTTTTTGACTTCTTGCTCAGAGAAAAAACTTATTATTGACGTTCTTTTTATTTAATGAATAATTTTGAGCTAGTAATTGTGCAGGGGTCTTCACCGCAGTATCGTCAACGGTTATTTACGCAGTAATTGCTATAACCGAGATGTTAAAATAGGTGCTTTGTTGTCTTAGAATAAATATTAAAAAAAAAATAGAGCTATATTAGTTCTTTGAAACGTGAAGGAATGTGATTTTGGGATGAACAATACCTGCTTCCCTTAGTGAGGGAAGTACTTTCCGATACTGCTTGTTGAGGCCGGTGACGATTGTTTAGTCTTGCTGGTACTATTGAGAGTTAGTGGCGTTTCACATACATTTACATGTTAAGAAGGAACGTTTTTAATTTCTTGATAATCATTATCTGCTTGCATTATGTAGTTTTGCTTTTTATGGACATAGCACACGTGCTGTATGAAAAACACTAAAGCTCTAGAGGAGCGGTGCGTGTGCGAAAAAACGCGATTCACGTTGGTCTTGAATCGCTGTAAATTGTACTCTGTACACTGTAGGAAACACGGTCTTGTGCAAATCATTCCCAAGAGATGAGGTTTTCCATATAAAAGACTGCTTAAAAAGGGTTGTATGAGGAGAGACAAGCTAAACTTTATACGGATGTGAAGTATTAGCCCGACGTATATTTATAACACTGGGAGGAATTAAAAGGGGCTATATCCATAAAGCACTTTACATGAAAAGTCGCCGGCCGTTCTTCGATGCCCAAGGAATCAAGGTTCCTGGTCAGTTTTGCGTCTGTAATCAGGCAAACAGCACTTTTCTGAATAGAACCCATCAAATGTAGGTATGTTTGGGAGCATATCCTTAAACATAGGAGCAGTATTCCATCGTTAGTCGAATTTGAGCTTTGTACAGAATTAATAGTTGTTGTGGAGTATAAGGCTTGTAACATTCATTTTTTCCTAGATTCTAAGATCATGTTCTGTTACAGTTTTCTCATTATAATTTACATTTTTTCTTTACATTTTTATATCGAGCAGTGTTTACTAACTTTTAAGCAGTGTAGTTCACTCGGATTTCTAAGCCGTTTATATTACAGTGTGCCTTGCTAGTTTCCAACCAGATTTATTTAATTCGTTTCTACTGTATCGATTGGCTGGACATTTGTTTCCGGAAAGTAGCCATCTTGAAGACGTAATTTTTACGGAATATTTAAGTGTCCGGATGACACAGACCATGGCTTTTTCCAACTAGTAGCCGTAGTTGGCTTTTTCCATCCAGCCGCAGTAGGCTTTTTTCCATAGAGCCAAGTCGAGTACAGGGCTTTTTCCAACGTGAAGCCGTAGTGGGCTTTTTTGCAATATGAAGCCGTAGTAGGTTTTTTTAACAAGCAGCCGTCGTAAGCTCTTCTCATCATGTAGCCGTACTGATAGATTAGTGATGGAGTGTGTGAAAACGGTTTTAGTGCTCAATTCGAGGCCTAGAAGCTCGCAGGAAAACCGTAAGTCACCAGAATATACATCCGTAGACCTATTTTCCCGCAGATAAGTGTATTTAACATCGTATAGAACCTTCAACATTGTGTGTAGCAAAGTTTTAATTCTGATTTAAGGACTTTATTTAGCAATATCACCTATTAGGCTAAGGTTTTTGTAATAACAGAACTGCAAAAGTTAGAACTTTTAAGGTAATCATAAATAAACTTTTTTTTTCTTGTTTAAGGCTAGTGTTTCACTGTACCACCTATCTTACTTTTCAGGACGAAAGGATTGTACCATATCAAAATTTTCCTTAACAACTACATAACCCTTCAGTGTTTTTTCCATTTTTTAGCTGAAGTTAGATCCTTTTTATTTTAAAATGAATGGTGCCCAAAATTTGTACAACCAAAAATTTTAAACAACAATAGAGACTATTTCCAAAAAGACGTACAAAAATTATCTCTTACCCATATTACTCTACCAAGCAAAACTATGTCTGGTTCAGCAACGTTAACTTTTTTAGGAAAGACTGCTGCCTGGATTTTAATAGAGTCAAATTCGACTTGCTTACTGTCATCAAAAAGATAGAATTTCTTCCAGATCTTTGTTAAGTTGAACGACTTCATGCTGTCTGAGGGTATTGGCATGAGCACCTGATGTTGGAGCATTCAAAGTGTATGAAGAAATAAGCGTATTTTCATCTACAAAGCTGTAGATTGAGTTCGTAGCCCTTTCCAGCAGATCGTTGATATAGATGCGAAAAAGAGTAGGAGGCAGTATGGAGCCTTATGGTACACCGGCGTTGATAGTGAAGGGGTCAGAACGAAATCCGTTGCCTCTGTCCCTTATGCCTGCCATATACTCTAAATGATGAGGCTGTGCTTCCAGCATAATATTTCTAAGGTTATTTATCAAGTTGAGATTAGTTTTTTTCCATTTTGATCTTATTAATGTTGTGAAATTTTTTATTTTAAACGTTTTCCAAAAATTTAAAATACAATGTAGCTGAGCATCGTTTATCAGTAAAATATAATAAGTTTTATATAGGTTTGTGTGTGTTATAATCTTTCAATTTCATCGTAACTAACAACTGAACCGTTAATTCTGGTTTATGTTTATTTTCTTGTTTATTTGTTAGATCTTATAATAAAATATAATTTACATATTTTAATGTAAAACACGACACCGTTTCGTGTTATAAACCGGTAAATATTTAAGTTTGTTATTAGTTGCAACTCTTAACAAATGAAGTTTGATAAATTGCGAAAAGCATTCTTTCTCAAGAAGCTGTCATATTAAATAACACAAAATACGACTCCTGGAAAATAAATATTATTTTATATCAGGTTGAAGTCCTTTAATTGTAAGATAAACGTTGGAGAAAAATAACACGCAGCCCGAACACAATTCTTTTATTTTCATAAAGAGGCACGCAAGATGCTTTCTAATTACTCGAGGTATCAAAATTTACAACATTTGTGAGTGATAAGGCTTTTTATTGTACGCTTACTGCCTATTGCTCTACACATTTTTAACAAGAAAAATGTAGCGTGTAATAATTGGTATCCTTTTGAAAAAAATATGAAGAAAGTTTGTCGTTTAATATACGAACATAACTTTATATATAAAGTATTAATAAAATTAGCCGAACCAAAAAGTCACAAAAGAATACAGCGACATGGAGGCGGAAGAGCAAGCCAGCTTCAGAGCTGGGAGGTCAACCACAGACTACCTATTCACCATATCTCAGAGGATATAAAAAAAGATTGGCCATTAATCGAGAAACACACCTACTATTTGTCGACCTCAAGAAAGCATACGACAACGTGCTTCAGAAAAAACTTTGGGAAGCGCTACAAACAACAAATATTAGCACACTACTAAAAGCCACAAAGATATTGTACGGAAATAATTCATCACATATAAAGAACGGTAAAAAGATATCCAAATAAATAATAATGAAACAGGGTTGTTGTTTTTTGCCTACATTGTTCAAAATTTATCTGGAACAGACGCTGAAAACGTGGACAAGGAAATGCGAAAACATGGACATATCCATAAACAATACTACGTTTTATGCGCTATTCTTTGCAGACGACCAGATACTTACGGCACAAGATTATCAAGACTTGGAATATATGACACGAAAGCTAGTGGAGAAGTACAAAAAATGGGGATTGGAGATGAATATGAAAAAAACGGAGTATATGTGCTTAGGAGGAGAGCAACAGGAGATGCGTCTGAAGGATTGCCAGGAGCAAATAAAAGGAAGTGAAAGAAATAAATACTTAAGAATGTACATAACTAATGATGGAAGACTGGAGGAAGCAATAAAAGCCAGGAACAATCAGGGTAGAAGAGCAATGAGGTATCTTAACAGCATATTTTGAGGTAGATAAATATCCAAGGAAATTAAACATCGAATCTACAACGGAATAGTTAAAGGTATTGTCATACATAGTAGTGAAATATGGTCAATCACGGGAAAGACACAAAGAACATTGGAGGCAACTCAGATGGATTTCTGGCGAAGATTAGCAGGAAGATCAAGGTTGGAGAGGGTGAGAAATAAACGGATAAGGGAGATGATGGGAGTGAAGCATACCATCATAGAAGACATAAAAATCAACCAATTAAGATGGCATGGACACGTGAAAAAAATGGACGACGGCCGCATACCGAAACTGGTTATAGATTGAAGACCCCCAGGAAAAAGGAGAAGAAGAAGACCCAGGAGAAGCTGGAAAGAAGGAGTAGACGAGGAGATCAGAGAGAGGAGCTTGGGCGACGACCTTTACGAAGACAGGGACAAGTGGCGACTTGGAATCGGAAGACGTAGAACATTGTAAATCGGAACTAGTAGTAGTAGTAAAACAATGAATGGCTCTTATTACGCAATGTCATTGGAATGTTTATATAGTGAATTGTAGCAGAAGCAACCAAGATTAGCATGCAAAAAAGTACTCCTTCACCAATACAATACGGCTGTTCACATATCGGCCCTATTAATGGCAGAAGTACACGAGCTGGGCTTCGAAATACTTTCCCACCCACCTTATTCCCCAGATTTGGCCCTAATTATTTTTTTTTTGTTTCTTAACCTTAAGAATTGGCTTGGAAGGAAGACATTTTCGTCGAATAAAGAGGGCATCTGTGCTGCAAACGAGTATTATGCACGGTTGGAACCATCTTTTTATTCTTAGGGAATAGAAAAATTGGAATCTCGCTGGACCAAAGGTATTAAGTTCAATGGAGATTGTGTTGAGAAATAAATTTTTGCTTTTGCAAAGAAATCTTGCTTTTTACAAGACTTTTCATTTCACCCTTATATATTCAAATTCAGATATATTACGAAAGAGGTATCTACAATTAGATAAAACAATTGTGTAGAAATATATTAAACAATAAGCTAAAATAATGCCTATATATTGCGAAAATCTATGAACGTTCAAAGAACAGAACAATGTATAGGGAGGCTTTTGGGACGAAAGAACCACGGGCGGATACGAGACAGCCGGGACGTGCGATGGACTAGGCCGACGAAAATAAGTGATTAATAATATTTTGATTTTTAATAATGGTTCATTTAAGGGGGTATTCTGGTCTAGCGGGTTCCAAAAATCGATTTTATTTTCATATTTTGCAACTATATAGTATAGAGAATATTTCTGCAAAACTATTTTAATCTAGTCGCAATATTAATAAAGTTATAGCCATAGATATAGAAGATGGACCATAGACATAGAGGATGGACTGAGTGTTCCGTATCCCGCTGTTAAGTAAATATGGACGCAAAACTGTGAGAGAGATAAAGCGAATGAGCGGCCAATAGCTGTCCCTTTCTAGAATACTGCTAAGCTATGGCGCTCTTGAAAATAATATTTGTAAGTCTTCTATTTGCACTATAATCGGGTGGGGGCTTTTCTCGCCTTCAATTCTGTCTCGGAATACTGCACCTTGTTTATTACAGCCTTACAAAAAAGAGACGGGTATTGGCCGCACAGTCGCTTTGTCTCTTTCTAGAGAGTGGTCAATTTTGTGAAGTTAATGCTCAGTCCATCCTCTATGTCTATGGGATGGACTAAGCATTAACCTTAAAAAATTGACCACTCTCTAGAAAGAGACAAAGCGACTGTGCGGCTAATACTTGTCTCTTTTTTCTGTAGGCCTGTAATAACGTAGTAACCAAGGCGAATGTACCCGTACATTCGCTTTATCTCTCTCACACTTTGGCGTCCGTATTTACTTCACAGCGGAATACGGAACACTCAGTCCATCCTCTATGACTATGGTTATAGCCATAGACATAGAGGATGGACTGAGCGTTCCGTATCCCGCTGTGAAGTAAATATGGACGCAAAAGTGTGAGAGAAATAAAGCGAATGTGTGGCCAGTAGCTGTCGCTTTCTAGAATGCCGTGAAGCTATGGGGCTCTTGAAAATAATCTTTTTAAGTGTTCTATTTGAACTAGAACCGGGTGGGGGCTTTTGTCGCCTTGAATTCCGTCTCGCCTTGGTTATTACAAGCTTACAGAAAATAGACAGTCAATTTGTCTCTTTCTACAGAGTGGTCAATTTTGTGAGGTTAATGCTCAGTCCATCCTCTATGTCTATGGTTATAGCACTATATAGGAAGTGGCATCCGGCGCGCTTAGGACTCGGGCGGCCGCGCGTACATGTGCGCTCGTGTCATTCGGACGGAGCCGCGTCCGTCCAACTTCGCTCGAGGAGAAAAAGCACAACATAGGGAAAAATTATCAGATCGTAAGTAAAAGCGTCTCTGTGTAATCAGTACTTTAACTTTAAACGAAGTCACTTTTTTGAAATTGGAGACTATGATATTTCAAAAACCAGTTGAGCAATTGAGGCGTGCTTGTGCACAAATCTTCAGCATATATGTGACTATAGCTCCTACCACGATAAAGTCAAAATTTTTTGTTTTCTATTTTTTACAGCCCTTCAAAGATGAAAAAATGGCCAAAAATCGATGTTCAAGTTTCTACATGGCGCCATTTTTTATATTTTCAGGATTTTTTTTCATTCTGGTACCGGCTATAGCGACACTCCTACTAATTAAGAATCTCTTTGGTTTTTTTTGTTTCAGATGAAAAGAACTGCTGAAATCGTGGTCGCCATCGAGCACCGTTTTTTTTTTCGCGTTCTTTTCTTATATTTTTCACATTGATTATTTGTAATTGTTTAGTAGTATAGAAATTTGCAAACATATTTGAAAAATATATAAATATATTGTAAAAAACAAGTTTGAAATAACCCTTATACTTTTCTCCCAAAAAATTGCAAAAATAACACGGATGAGAATATCCCCTTAAGTATATATTGATAGAGATCTGAGGCATACCAAATTATGCACCGACCGAATTACTAGATCTTCATTTGCATTTCCCCTTGCTTGGTTTTTGTATGAAGTATTGGGAAATATTTTCTTAGTTTGCGTTAAAGCTGGTATAAACATGATAGGTGAAATATAATTGGACTGCCAGTAATGTGTAGTAATAGCGCGATCTACTTACTATTATTTTTAGAGCTAAATTTTGATCATTTTCAATATTTTTAAAGCGTAGTTTTTGACTTTTTTAATATAATTTAAGAGTAATTTTTTACAAACGGTAATAGTCGACAGACAAGAAAATTAATATCATAAATAATAGGAACAAAAATATTTACGTTAAAAAGCTAATTTGTTATGATTTAGGACATCACAAATCTTTTTAAATTAAAACAAAACGGAATTTATATTGCAAGTTATTTAATAAACATCTGTTTTTATTAATTTTAAATTTATATTAATGTTGGGAACTGTTGTTATAAAAGCTGTGTCTATATGATAGCTTGCGATACATATATATCAAGAAAACGGATTTTCGGAGGTTTTATTGCCTTCAGAGCAGAAATCTGTTGAAATAATTTTAAATTAAAATGGTCGTACGCCCAACATCTTTTTAATACGTAAAAAAATCATAATGGGGAATTTGAAATTTTCTAATTTACCTGCGTTATTACGAAAATATAGCAGACGAAAGAGGCAAAGTTAACAGAGTATAATCCCGGCAAGAACAAGAAGATGACATGAAGTATCGAAATTATTATTTCAAATAACTTTATATTCCTCTAAAATGATAATTTTGTTTGCTTGCTATATATTTTTATGAAGGTAAGAAAGCGCTAAATATTAGACGTAAGGGACAAACCAGATGGTCTTTTTTACCGGCAAATCCAGAGTGGGTCGAAAAGGGTAGTGAAAAAAAAAACTGAAAACAGGAACTTACCCACAGAAGAGTTTTTTAACTAAAAAATGACAGAGAAAATAGCGATTTGGGCTATAGCGTCTTAAAGAACAGATGCACAGAATTAAGGCAAAACACCTATCGTTCGACACTCTTTACCGCAAACTGATCCCGCGCTGTAGCCGACCTGCCTGCCAAAGAACTCATCATGCTGGTACCAATATTTACGAAAATATATCCAATAGCAGGAAGATTCACAATAGACCATCTCTTCTCACTGACACAAATCCTAGAAAAGAAAACCGTATTTGATCAGGAAGTCCATGTCTTGTTTGTTGATTTAAAAAAGGCCTACGACAGCGTGCCCCTAATGAGATTGTGGGAAACACTACAACAGAGTAATGTAAAATCCTTATACCAAGACGCAAGATGTAGTGTGAAAACCAAATATGGTATAACAACAGGGTTCCAGGTCACAAAGGGTCTCAAACAGGGCTGCTGTATATCCCCAACGCTATTTAAAATCTATTTGGAGAGTGCACTGAAGAACTGGAAAAGGAAATGCAGCAGTATGGGATTACAACTGGATGACGATACTACATTGTACACTATGTCATTTGCAGACGACCAGGTAGTAGTCGCTCAGGACATCGA
This sequence comes from Pachyrhynchus sulphureomaculatus, assembly GCA_019049505.1. Classification (NCBI taxonomy): domain Eukaryota; kingdom Metazoa; phylum Arthropoda; class Insecta; order Coleoptera; family Curculionidae; genus Pachyrhynchus; species Pachyrhynchus sulphureomaculatus. The sequence goes on from CM032447.1 coordinate 50,815,470, forward strand.
TGATATGGAATACATGACACGAAAACTTATGGAGGAATATGAAAAATGGGGCCTAGAAGTCAATATTAAAAAGACCGAGTACATGAGCGTCGGAAGACAACAGCAGGACTTGAAACTTGCCACAGGACACACCATCGAACACTGTGCCAGTTATAAGTATTTGGGAACGAGAATATCGAGGGACGGAACACTGGAAGAAGCAATATTCGAGAGGAATATCCAAGGAAGAAAAGCGATTGCAATGCTTAATAGTATACTATGGGACAAAAACATAACCATTGAAAATAAGAAGAGAATTTACAACTCAATAGTGAAAAGTATAATAACTTACAGCTCCCAGGTGTGGCCATTGAAGGAAAGAACAGAAAAAATACTAAAAGCTACAGAAATGGATTTCTGGAGACGAGCAGCCAGAAAATCCAGAAAAGACCGCATACCAAATGACACGATAAGACGAGCTTTAGAAATAAAACACGTTATAGTGGACGAAATCAGAACCCAACAGTTGGTATGGTACGGACATGTACAGAGAATGTCACAAGACCGACTACCTAAAAAGATTTTAAATTGGAACCCTCATGGAAAAAGAAAGCGAGGAAGACCACGCCAAAGCTGGAGAGCAGGAATCAACAAGGAAGTACTAGAGAGAGATCTAGAGGAGGAGGGATGGCGAAACCGGGAGGAGTGGAAATTAGGCATCGGAAGACGGAAGACGTTATAAAACCGATTGATATATATATATATATATATATATATATATATATATATATATATATATATATATATATATATAAAGAGTGATTCATTTAGAGGTACTTTTTGTGATGGCGATTTAATTGCAGATTGCGCATGCGTCGTGTCAACTGAAGTGGCATTCCTGTTCAGTAGTGTTTGACAATTCATAATGGAAAGACTTAGCCCGGTACAGCGTCTACAAATTGTTCAACTTTATTACGAAAATGGGCGTTCTACGAGGAATGTGTATCGGGCGCTTAGAGCAACTTATGGTCCACATAATCGGCCTACCGAACGCACAATTCGCTCTACCATCAATAAGTTTGAGACCAAATTTTCATTATTGGATAATGCTCGACCGAATAGAACACATGCAGCACGTAGTGAAGAAAATATAGGGGCGGTAGCGGAGAGTGTACGCGAAGACCGTGAAGTATCGATTCGTCGCCGTTCTCAACAGCTTGGCCTGTCATATTCAACAACTTGGCGTATTTTACGTAAGGATCTTTCTTTAAAAGCATACAAAATTCAACTAGTGCAACAACTGAAACCGACCGACCTTCCGAATCGTTTCCGTTTTAGTCGTTGGGCTCTTGACAAGCTTGCAGAAGATCCACTGTTGTTCACCGATGAGGCCCATTTTTGGCTTAATGGGTTCGTGAATAAACAAAATGCCCGTACTTGGGGTGATGAACAACCTGAAGAGGTTCAAGAGCTGCCATTAAATCCAGAAAAAACAACTGTTTGGTGTGGTTTATGGGCCGGTGGAATAATCGGTCCATATTTCTTCAAAACAGAGGCCGGCCGGAATGTTACTGTGAATGGTGACCGTTATCGCGCCATGATAACAGACTATTTGATGCCAGAAATTGAAGCCCGTGGTCTCGACGAAATTTGGTTCCAACAAGATGGCGCCACTTGCCATACAGCCCGTGAAACCATGGCTTTACTGCGAGAGCAATTCGGCGAACAGATCATTTCACGCTTTGGACCAGTGAATTGGCCGGCTAGATCATGTGACATCACACCTCTTGACTTTTTCCTTTGGGGCTATGTAAAGTCCAAAGTCTACATGGATAAGCCAGCTACAATTGAGGCATTGGAGGCCAATATTACTTGAGTCATTGGCCAAATACCACTCGAAATACTCACACGTGTCATTGAAAATTGGAACTTCAGAATGGACAGTCGCGGACAACATTTGAAAGAAATTATATTTAAGAAATAATTGTAAAGAATGGTTCTTTTATATGATAATAAAGATTATAAAATAAAATTGTTTTTATTCATTTTTTTTTTATTTAAAAAAAGTACCTCTAAATGAATCACCCTTTATATATATATATATATATATATATATATATATATATATATATATATATATATATATATATATATATATATATATATATTAATATACATATACATATATATATATATATATATATATATATATATATATATATATATATACATATATATATATATATATATATATATATATATATATATATTTTCAAATTCGAACAGAAATAGAAAACTTGGAAAGGTAGAAATTCTGTAACAAGGTAGATTTGCTGACATTATAGTGAACTACAAAATGGAAATATTACACCCAGTACGTACTGTTATGAATACAAGGAAACCCTAAAAAAAATACCTAGGTTAAAAAAAGAGTCCTTTCGATTTGGAACATTTCTGTGAAATTCCAAAGGAATTGAGGTGGTCATGCTATTACCAAACTTTTGGGATATACTGGTAAAAACCCCGTAAAAGAAAGAAAAACTGTAAAGAATAAACGCTACAATATACTATCAGAAGAGAGGTTCTATGTCCGAGGAACCTCAACCAGTAAGTACAAAAAATAGGATAACAATAACTCCTCTATTTATTATTCCAATGATGTCACCGGTCGTCGTTTTTCTGTGTATGAGTATTTTCGTAAATTGTTGGTATGTTAGCGGTGCAAAAAAAAGAGATTTTTTTTTAAAGTGACTCTAATTAGACTCGATTTAGATCGATCCTTGGACCCCCAGAAACAATTATTCACGGCTGACTTTTTTAACAACAAAATCCAAGATGGCGGACCCAATATAGTAGATTGCCTTATTCAGTTTCCAACATATTGGGTCCACCTTCTTGAATTTAAGAATTTTAAAAATTTGACCTCGGATTCGTTATCAGGGACCCCAAAAACCCCGTATAACAAATTTGGTACAAATCGATAGATTTTCGAAAATTTCATCCGCCATCTTGGATCCGCCATCTTGAATTTGGCAAATCAGACCTCGGATTCGTGATCAGCAACCCTAAAAAACCCCCGTTTACCAAATTTAGTGCAAATCGGTTCATTTGCGAAAATTCGGCCACCATATTGGATTTTTGACCGCCATATTGGATCCGCCATGTTGGATTTTGTCGACTTACCATCCCCAATTCTTTGGGGGCGTCCATCAGCTACAATTTGAGCCAAAAAAACGACCCAAAGAGTTGCGAATTTTTATTTTTACAAGCTTTTTTTGCAGGACACTTGATTTTTCTCCGGCTGCCGGCCGCCATATTGGAGCCGCCATATTGGATTTTTCAAAGGCGCACTCGGCATTTGAAAGTAGACGCTCTAAGCTTTAAAATGAGCCCTTGGTCAAGTTTTTTGGTTGCTTCTAATTTTGGTCGTAGCTCTGATCCGGTTGACGCGAATCGTCCCATATATATATATATATATATATATATATATATATATATATATATATATATATATATATATATATATATATATATTTGATTAATATTACCATATGCACTCAAACAATAATGACCCTTATCAGAAAAAAAACAATAATGACTGCTACAGACAATGTTTTTTTTATGAGTATATGTGATTCTCAAAATTAGGTAAATGTGGAAACTTTTTCTGTAAAAATGTCTATTATTTCTTAGTATCTGTCAGTGTCGATATCGGCTTTGGCTGGCTCGTTAAATGAGTGTTGCATAGCGCTAATTGCGGAAGTGTTGATGGGCGAAATTACTACCACTTGAAAATTTTTGGTAGTGTCTTATCGCCTTTTTTTGATCGACAAACGGAGATCAGGGAAAGAAGTGACAGAGTGTTAAATCAGTTGAATACGCAACTTATAAACATGGTTTTTGCTCTTAAAACTACGTTCCACATTCAATAGTATATAATCCAAATATATTTAAAAAAATTAATAAATAAGTACTCTGAAGCTGCCGAGAAATTAATCAAAAGGAATATTCTTTACGTAATTACCTAAACCTTTTTGTTAATTTTCATTAGTCTTTCTACAAAATAATTGTGTTAAGTTTAAAGAGCATGTAATTGTTTTCTGTCATGAATATTAATTTGTATAAAAAATTCATTTCTTTGTAAAAAGCCTTAATATGTTTTGTGAGTATTAAAATTATATTTTGTAGCATATTCTTTCCTTAATTCGGTTTATATAGATTCAGACTATTTCAGCCCGGTATCGGGCTACGTTAATTATATTTTCTCTTTCAAGCCATAAATTTTAGAAACTGTAGGTATATGGACAAAGTACATCTTCACCTTCTTCAATACTTCATCGTGCTCGGTTGGATTTCACGGGGGCGACGTCGGTTCTAATTCGGTTGAACATCTTCCCGGTTTTCTCTTCCAGGTGGATTCCCGCAGGCGGGAAATTTTCTGGTGGTTCAACTTTTACAAGGCGGAAACAAAGAAGCCGCAAACCTTTCGCTTTTAAAATAGAAAAATATTTTAATTTTTTTTATCAAATTTATTTGAGAAACGCAGACTGACGGGATCGAAAAAAATGCCCTTCTGTCTGATTTACGTATTTCGATATTGCAGAGTTCAGCGATCATCAGTGGGTTCCGAAAAAATATTCCTGACATTATTTCAATAGGGTCAATTTTTTCCTTTATTATTGAGTTCCGCTATTTAAGGTGAATTTTCTACAATCTACAAGTATCCAATATATGCATATATATATATATATATATATATATATATATATATATATATATATATATATATATATATATATATACGAGGCTGGTTTGAAAAGTCCGTGCAAAAATAAAAACTGTGTTTGGGGTAAACCTTTTTTATTTTTCGACATAGTCTCCTTTTAGGCTTATACACTTCGTCCAACGATGTTCTAGTTTGTTGATCCCTTCCGAATACTAGGATTTGTCCAAGTCTGCAAAATATCCATTAGTGTCTGCAATCACCTCCTCGTTTGAATAAAATTTTTGTCCCGCCAGCCATTTCTTCAAATTGGGGAACAAATAGTAGTCCGAGGGAGGCAAGTCTGGAGAATAGGGGGGATGTGAAACGAGTTGGAATCCTATTTCCATTCATTTTGCGACCACAACTGCTAAGGTGTGTGCTGGTGCGTTGTCGTGATGGAAAAGGACTTTCTTGTGGGCCAATCGCGGGCGTTTTTTCGTGCAGCTCGGTTTTCAAACGGTCCAATAACGATGAATAATATTAACCTGTAACAGTTTTAAACCCTTTTCCAGATAGTCGATGAGGATTATCCCTTGCGAATCCCAAAAGACAGTCGCCATAACCTTTCCGGCCGAAGGAACGGTCTTCGCCCTTTTTTGGTGCAGATTCCCCCTTGGTAACCCATTGTTTAGATTGTTGTTTGGTCTCAGGAGTATAGTAATGTATCCATGTTCATCCACAGTGACGAAACGACGCTTAAACTCCTCCGGATTCTTCTGGAACAGCTGCAAACCATCCTTGCAACACTTCACACGATTCCGTTTTTGGTCAAGCGTGAGCAATCGCGGCACCCATCTTGCGGATAGCTTTCTCATGTCCAAATGTTTATGCAAAATATTATGTACCCGTTCAGTCGAAATGCCCACAGCACTAGCAATCTCACGCACCTTAACTCTTCTGTCATCCATCACCATATCATGGATTTGATCAATGATTTCTGAAGTCGTAACCTCCACAGGCCGTCCAGAACGTTCAGCGTCACTTGTGCCCATATGGCCAGTCCGAAAATTTTGAAACCACTTATAAACTGTTCTAATCGAAGGTGCAGAGTCACCATAATGTTTATCAAGCTTCTCTTTAGTCTCCTCAGGCGTTTTGCCTTTCATAAAGTAATGTTTAATCACCACACGAAATTCTTTTTCATCCATTTCTTGAAAATCACTCGACTTCCTTGATTCACACGAATGCCAAACACAAAGAAATAGACCAATATGGCTGAAACTTGGTGTGCGTTCATTCAAGAGATGCTACTAACTAAACATGACCTCGATACGCGCCGGTGGTGCCATATCTCGGACTTTGCACGGACTTTTCAAACCAGCCTCGTATATATATATATATATATATATATATATATATATATATATATATATATATATATATTATATGATATATATATATATATATATATATATATATATATATATATATATATATATATATATATATATTATATAATATATATATATATATATATATATATATATATATATATATATATATATATATATATATATATATATATATATATGATGTGTTACTTTAGTCACCCTGTTTATCAATGTAGTTAGCAAGCCAAGTTTCATTTTCATGGGGTGGTTTTTCCCATTTTCCGGCAAAATTCTTACTTTACTTGTCAAACACCAACCAACATGTGTACAGATAGTTTTTCATTTTCTATTACAAAAGAAATAATGATATGTTTCGTAACTTAATATTTTTACAATGATGTGTAATTTAAATAAAGAATTTCCACTCCAGTTTGTAAGTTTACTTATGATTTTTTTATGAGATCTACAATTAATTCGTAGGAGAAATTTTTAGATGCCTTGACAAAGAAATAAAAGTATTTCGAAAGCTTGGTAAAAAACAAAAGAGTTTTAATTTGGTCCAAAACCTGACTTCAACCTTACTAGTTTTGAAATTTATATATACATGTATATATATATATATATATATATATATATATATATATATATATATATATATATATATATATATATATATATATATATATATATATATATATATATATATATATATATATATATATATATATATATATATATATATATATATATATATATATATATATATATATATATATATATATATATATATATATATATATTTGTACACTGACAGTGTAATATGTGAGATTTTTTTGTTTCTAAAACTTTCTAATATTGGTTTTTCGTCATTTTATTTTGTTTTATCAATTTTCAACGTTGCCACCATTTCAGTGGATTAGGTCATTATTGTTTTAAACTAAAATTGGTCCGTCGAATTTCCAGCGAGAATAAACACGGTTAGGTACGTCTATATTTATTTATAACCTTCTACTAAATTTTATACAAATTTGTCAATTCTGTCACGATCTCTTCACCGAGAAATTACAATAAAGGTAAAAGATCCTAAAAAACTCCTATGTCAGATGTTCTCTTTGATATTTTCAATTTCTGCTAACTGAGGAATAAAAAACCGTTCCTGTCAATTAAAAGTAATGAGCACTGAAACCACCGTAAAATTAAACTCACTATAAATTATTAATGAAAGCAAAGACAACTATCAAACAATCAAAATCAATGTTTTAACCGTTTCCCCCCGAGCCCTATAAAATTTCCCTATTTGTATGGTAGAAAATGAGACAAAAGTGCTGCAAATCGCTTTTAATAGAGAAGATATTGAGTTTTTTAATTATTAGGCCTAGCGCACACTGGAGACTTTTTGCCCGCAGACAATTTGTCGCCATGTCGAGGGCTTATACAGCATATGAGAGTGCGCACACTAGAAGAGCAGACGGGGGCAAGACAAAAGTGTCGTCGAGCCCGGCAGATACCCGGCGATTTTTCTGTCTGCAGACTGTCGCCGGCTTAACTAGGACAATAGAAGTGCATGTGCCTGCGCAGACTGGGGGCAAAACTGTCTTCTACCAGACACTCTCTTAGTAAAACTGCATATGATCTTGTATATTCACGTCTAGATTTTTATTTTTGTTGTAAGGATGTTTCAATTTTTTGTTCATTTTGTGAAGAGTAGTTCAATTAAATATGTTGGAAGAACAAATTGAAAATTTAATAGACGAAGTGGAGAAACATCCAGCAATTTTTAATAAAAGTTTAAAAGAATATTCAAATATCAACATTAAAAAGCAGTTATGGGAAGAATTTTGTGCTGCTGTTATTCCTAGCTGGAATTTTTTGGGACAGGAAGAAAAAACAAAATTGGGTAGGTAAAAATATTCAATTATTTTTATTATCAATTGTAATTTATTAAATATACTAGCCGGGCCCGCGGCTCCGCTCGCATGGACTTGGTTCACTACTATCGTCACTGGTTATTCCTTATGTTACCTAACGTAATAAAATATCTCCCATTATTTCCCCTTATCTCCCCAATATTTCTATTTATTTCCCATTATCTCTACATAATTTCCATTTCCCATCTAGGCTTATCTCTGCTCATCTTCCATTATTTCTCCTTATTTCCCTCTTATCTAAGCTTATCTTATGTATAAATTTATAAAAACACGTAAATCGGATAAGTGGTTCTCGAGTGATAACCGCACTAACGGACAGACAGACCGACAGAGAGACGTTACATTTTTTATATATTATATTCTTTGCTACATGATATTGTTTCATATTTAATGCTTTAGGCAGTGTATTGCAAGAAAACGCGCTAGCGGCAAACTTCTCTCCGACTTGATTCACTATTATCGTCACTGCTTATTCCTTATGTCACCTAACGTAATAAAATATATCCTATAACCTGGCCAGAGAACATATGTATGTTTAAAAAAAAAACACGTAAATCGGATAAGTGGTTCTCCAGTGATAAGCGCACTAACGGACAGACAGACAGACAGAGAGACGTTGCATTTTATATATATTATTATAGATATTCTTTGCTCAATGATATTGTTCCATATTTAATGGTTTAGCATGTTTTTTAAAAAAAAGTACGAAAAGCGGATAAGTAGTTCTCCAGTGATAAGTGCACTAACGGACAGACATACAGAGATACGTTGCATTTTATATATATTATAGATGTAATAAAATATATATCTATAACCTGGTCAGAGAACATATGTATGAATTTAAAAAATCTCGAGGGATAAGCGCACTAACGGACAGACAGACAGACAGACAGAGAGACGTTGCATTTTATATATATTATAGATGTAGATTATTATTATTATTATATAACCTGGCCAAAGAATATATGTATGAATTTAAATAAAGACAGGTAAATCGGATAAATGGTTCTCGCGTGATAAACGGACTAATGGACAGACAGACAGAGAGACATTGCATTTTATATATATTATAGATTATAGATTATAGATATTCTCTGTTACATAATATTGTTCCATATTTAATGGTTTAGGCTGTGTATTGCAATGGAACGCGCTAGCGGCAAACTTTTTTCCGACTTCATTCCCTATTATCGTCACTGCTCATTCCTTATACTACCTATCGTAATAAAATATAGCCTATAACCTGGCCAGAGAACATATGTATGTTTTTAAAAAAAAGTACGTAAATCGGATAAGTGGTTCTCCAGTGATAAGCGCACTAACGGACAGACATACAGAGAGACGTTGCATTTTATATATATTATAGATGAATCAACAACAAATTCGTTGAAAAAAATATTATGATTTTTGCATCACCTCAGAACAGAATTTATTTTAAACCTAAGATTAATATTATATTTTATCGTACTGCCAAGGCAAACCACCGGCTGGAGATGTAAAATAACTCGATAAATAGTGCCTAACATTGATTCCTCTGTTTTGAGATGTATCGAAATGTAGGTGGTCCAGAGTGCATTCATAAACTGTTTCAGGAAAATGTATACCGTCTTTTCTTCGCACATAATTGTATAAAATACAACAACATTTTACTATACTGTCACAAAATGTTTCACCTACGTCAATAGGTCTGTGAAGTATGCGCCATTTGTTCGATAGGATGCCAAAGGTGCATTCAACAAGTCTACGTGCCCTCGAATGCCGATAATTGAAGATCTTTTTTTCAACTGACAAGTTTTTTTTTGCATACGACCGTAAAACATGATTTGACAAACCGAAGGCTTCATCGCCTACAACGTAGAAGGAATAATTTTCCCACATTCATCTCCTGGTAACTGCCGTCCTTCTGGAATATTTAGAATATTATTTTGTAACATCAGTCCCATTTTTGATTCTTCAAATACTACGGAATCACTCATACCTCCTAGAGAACCGAGATCAATAAAAACAAACTTATAATCAGCGGCCACCCAAGACATCAATACTTGAGAATATTTCTTATAATTGAAATATTTTGAACCAGTAATATTTGGCTTTACAATTCTAATATGCTTCCCGTCTATTGCCCCTATCACGTTCGGAAAGTTAGTACGGTTATAAAAGACATTTGCTATGTTGATCCAATCTTCTTCTTTTAATTTATTTGGCAGTAAATAGGCTGCAACATTTCCCAAATCTTATCACAGCAATTTCGAACAATTGATCGGAGTGTAGAAGGTGCAATTAAGTATTCGAAGGACAGGCTATTGAAGCTAATTCCGCTCGACAAGTACCTGTAAAAATTTAGGCTGTACTGCTTATTGTAGCATTGATACATTTAAAACTAAATACAAGTAAAGTGTTAACACTTTTTAGCTGATAGCTACCAAGTAAATTTCGCACTTTCTACCAAATTAGTTATGCCGATTTTCAAACAGAACATACTTGAAATTGTAAAAAAACAATACATAAGTACTAGGTATTTATACATTTTGTCCTCGCCTTGCATTTGGTCCCTCCGAACTCGGTGACCTCTTTCAAATTCGTATCAAGTTTCTGAATGAAAACTAAAAGCTTTACTACGATTGTTGCAGGAACGGATATACAGAAAAAATTGAAAAGTCTTCGAAATTGCTTAGCCAGAGAGCTGAGACTTCAAAAAAAAACCAAGTCTGGACAAAGTCGTAGCAAAAAGAGGAAATATATATATTTTGATAGGCTGTTGTTTCTTCTCCCATCCATTGAGAATAGAGACACCTTGACGTTGAAGCGAATACATCAGATGCTGATAATGATGTAGAAGCTCCTACTCCTGAGCCCTGAACAGAAGACCGTGTCAGAGTAGGTAAAAAGCGACGTTGTGCTCCGACAAAGAATTCATTTGAGGAGTCACTCTCACAATATTAAGAGAGAAAAGGTCCTTGGATACGGACGAAAATGTAAATTTCGCTCTCTCACTGGTCCCTATGTTACAGTCATTAAGTGATTATGAAAAAAATGGATGCAAAAATTCAAATAATGAATGTTTTAAAGTCCATAAAGTGGCCACGTCACAACCCATTAAATATTCCAGAAATACCTTATTTTAAGACTCCACCTAATTTTTATCCAGCTGGTCAGCCAGTGGTGCAACATGCATCTCAACCACCTCCACCTAGATACATCTCGGACCACTTTTCTACGACTTCCACTCCACACCGGCCTGGATCACATGATTACCAAAGGAAAAGTCCCAGCCAATATCCATGTCTGCAGTGTCACCACAAGGTGAAGAATCAGTACAGTCATTAATCAGCAATTTTACTGACGAGTCTGACAATTCTGAATTACTACCTTTGCAATAATAAAACATTTTTTGTGGAAGAAATATTCATTTTACTCACTTACCTTAATGTCACTGCAACTCTCTCTTCTACAGGTATACACAATCAGAAGGTTGTATTCGGGTACGTTATAGCTTCCCCAACTTTAGCTATTAATTCATAAAACGAGGTTACACTCATACGAAAGTACGAAAAAAACTTTGGAAAGTTGAATGCTCTCGTAAATTATCATACAAAGTATAAAATTTTCCTTTTAGTAATCTGGTGCTATAAATAGGATGTACGAGTATCCAGTACTGTCCATTTTTAGGCTTCAATTCCTTTTTCGGTTAACAACTATAGCAGTTGTAGCAATTTCCACAAGATCCATATCGCTAGCTACCAGATACCACTACTGTATTGTCTCTAGCGTGCGGGGACGTAGCGACAAAACTGTCGTGCCCTCCAAGTGTCTCTTACATTGGTAGATAGTCGGCAGACAGTCGCCAGACTGTTTTGTCCCCAGTGTGCGCCCGCCCTTACGATAAACGTTTTCTAGAAACTTTTTACTATTTACTAATGTTCCTATTTTTTAGTGACTGCTGGGCAACTGGCAATATTTTTACATGATCCATCATACTTACTAATTGATAATAAAGAGCCGTATAAACATTTGACACTACGAGTCTAGTAAATATAAAAAATTCAAAGAATACTGTCGAATTTCCACTTGGCAATTTGTTTATTTCGGCTTTGATCATGTTAAAGATGATTTTTTTTTTGGCTGGTACAGAAGCTTATAACCATTTTTCGATAAAATACCCTTCTAGTGAAGATGTAAGAAGCTGTTACTTTCTTACATCTGGGCTACTGAGAATAGTGTAAAAACTTTAATATCATAAACCATAATATATTTTTTATTGCTAGAGACGTGGCGCGGAAGCGCATACTCAAGGAATTAAAAACAAATTTCTTGTTTGTCCCTTTGTGGTCCATTGCTGTCATTCCATTAACTATAAAGTCGACTTTGCTATTTCCCAGTGAAAAATACCGTCCACGAAGCCAATGAACTATAAATAATTACCGATATTGTTTTCAGTCAGCGTGTCATATGTCTTGATGAGGCTAAACACCCGAAAGGCTTCTAACCCTGATAATACTCGTCATCGCACCTACTTATAGATAGAGCTTTATTTGTATAGGTATTTTGTTGTATATAAATATTCTATTAATAGTTGTAATACCCTGAGTGCTCCTTGTTTTTCCTTTGATGCATTTTTTTTAGTTATAATTTATCAAGAAACTTTTACACTATATATAGAAACACGATATTTTTAGGTATGTTAATGTTGCCTTTCGAAGTTGTTCGAGAAGGTCATTTACTACAACTTTTACTGTTTATTTTTATGTATTACGACAATTTAGAAACCATATCTTACGATTTACGTTGATTTTATATAACAATTTATTGCCTTAAAACCCATTATTGGTAGTTGAGTTCTTATCATCAACAGACAAGTTTCGGTAATATACCGATAAAAATTATATTTTTATTAATATTGGGATAATTTTAAATTAAATTAAACGAATTATTTTGTTATTTGTCTGACACTGCAGTTTCGTAGGTTTTCTACATTGTCAAGCGTACTACTACAAACCAAGGTGGTTTATTTACGATTTATAACAAATTTACCATTACAATTTGGACTTACCCATCATTAAATTTCGGTGAACTTAAATTAAAGTTATTTTATTACAAAGGGTTTAATGAGATTATTGTTTGCAAATTAGGTATTTTTTGTTAACAGTAGTTTTGTTTTAAATATTTTTTATGATTATGAACGTATTTACAGGTCTTAAGCTTTCTTTTAAATTTCAAGAAATATTTTTCAATATATTCTCAAAACTATTTATAAAATTCTTTTTTTAAAAATATATCTAAAAAACACTTCTAAAATACGCCAAACAGGGTAGAATTCTGAACATATGATTGATTATTTAAGAGGATTGTATCTTTATTTTTATTGTGTTTGTAGATCCCTATAGCTTCTAAAATATTTAATTTTATTCCCTGTGTTTTATGTAATAATCGTAATTTATGATGGAAGTGGTTAGCAGAATTGGAGTTCCTTTGTTTAATCTGAAACAGTGATTCCCAAAGTGGTTCAGGTGGATCCCCAGGGGTCCAGGGGAGACTCGACGGGGGTCTACGTTGGCGTGAGAAAAAGATGGGGGTTCACAAGTTGTAAGTGGGGGTCCACGAACATTTATCTGGTTTCGATAGTAAAGAACAAAAATGTTGGCTTGGCTTTACCTATCAATGTAGGCAGATAATACACTACTCAAAAAAATTAAGGGAGCAAAAAAGAATTCCAAATTTTTCGGTGATTTTTAACAGGCTGTATTTCGGTGAAAAATGGTCGTATTGAGACTTTAAAAAAAAGCATTTTGGAGCTTTAAGATTCTAATTTTCAGATTTTTTGGCTAAAAGTTTTTAGGAGCTACGGTTCTCATGCAATCCTAACAGATAGCGCGAAAAAATAATATTGCAAATATTTTGCTTTTTTTTTGATCCACGGGCTTGAAAAAATTTTTTTCAGCTAGGCCGGCATATGGATCAGATAGCCTGTTTATTTAGCATTAATTTCCTTGTTTTAAAACCTCCCTCAATTTTTTTGAGTAGTGTATTTTAAGAAGGTCAGCGACTGTTACTTCTAAAAACTTGCATGTTCGATATTCAGTACAACGTGCGTCGAGACTTGCAAAGCGCCGCCCGCAACGCAACCCGTTCAGACGTGCAAAGGGACGAAATACGACTTGTGCTGTGCTTGCAATCTTGCATGAACTTGTTTGATTCTTCACCAGTGTAAATACGAATGCCAAGGACAAACGTTACTCATTTGTTTCCGGAATTTTGAAAAGAAAAGTGTGAGTGAATCGATTTCAGTGTTTGCCAGTGCCGGAAAAAGTAAGTACCTGCCTATTTGTTATTCATACTTTTATTTTATATTGTAATAATAATATATATTTGTTTGCGTGTAGTAGGTTGCGTGTAGTAGGTACGTAATTTAAAATTAAAATTAACACTTTACTGAACTGACTGAATGACTAAAAATATTTTCATAAATTGTACGTGTCTTTATGTACCACTCGTAACGTACATCAAAGTAATAAATAAATCATTAAAATCGCGGAGTTTTGATGTCAAAATATTCTTTAAAAGTATTTTCTCTCGAATTTACAGAAATGTATCAAAATACAATTAATCAAAAAATATTTTATATTACATTAAAATAGGTTCAGCCATTTTGTGAAAACCCCTATATGGGTTTAGCAGTTTATTGCTTTTAATAATTAAAATCAGTTTTGCCGCCGGCATTTTGGTTTTTTCATTGCAATAATTAATTAATCCTATTTTATTCTATTAAAATAGCCATATCCTGTTAAAGTCGCCTTATGATTACTAAAACAAACATTTTTTTTTTACAGGTAGGTAACTGATACGAAACATGGCTGAATCTAAGAAGAAATGTCGACAGTACAGTGTTGATTATTTGAAATTTGGTTTTCTTTCATCAAAGGCAGACAAACGATTGCTCATATGCCTTTTATGCAACAAAGTTTTGAGCAATGACTCTATGAAACCATCGAAGCTCGAAGATCATCTAAGAAGGTGTCATCCTGATAAAATAGGTAAAGATTTAAAATATTTTCAGACATTGAAGAAAAATATGAAAAGAGACCCACCGTGCACAGTACGTTCGCTTCAACATCTCAAAGTAACGATGATGGCTTGCGAGCATCTTACAATATCTCATTGCTTATAGCGAAATCTGGAAAACCGCACACCATCGGAGAACAGTTAATTTTATCCGCTGTTGAAGAGGTTTTAAAAACTGTTCTGCACAAACCTCCATTTGACGTACTCAAGAGAATTGAGTAACAACACTGTACAAAGACGTATTGATGAAATGAGCTCTGATATTGAAAGCTTCTTGTGTAATTATCTGCAAACAATCATTTTTCTATTTAACTGGACGAGTCAACTTTACCTGGTAATGAAGCATTATTATTGGCATATGTTCGATTTGTTATGGACGAAGAAATCCATGCAGAGCTGCTATTCGCGAAAACTTTGGAGACGGACACTAAAGGCGAATCAATATTTAATGTCCTGAGTGATTGTTTTAAGGAAAAATCGATTCCATTTACAAACATTATTTCGGTGGCAGCAGATGGACCTCCTGCCATCTTTGGGCGATATCGTGGGTTTATAAGCCATCTTAAAAGAATTATACCAGGAGTAACTGCAATTCACTGTGTCATCCACCGACAACACCTGGTAGCGAAAAATTTGAGTAATAGATTGCACCAATCGCTTCAATTTGTGATTAAAGCAGTTAACGAAATAAGAAGCAATGCGTTGAATACCCGTTTATTTGCACAATTGTGCGACGAAAATGATGAAGTCTTCCAACGATTGCGCTTACATACTGAAATACGCTGAAGCTCACTTTTTGAATCAGTTTTAGAGTTTCTGGAAAGTAAAAATTCAGATTTAAAAGAAAACCTGATCAAATTGAAAGCAGACAACGCGTATTTGACAGATTTGTTCAAAAAATTTAATGAAATTAACGTGCAGTTACAAGGGGACAGCCTAAATTTAATAAAAACAAAGGGTGTAATTTCGGCTTTTCTTGGAAAATTGAAATTTATGAAGCAAAATATTAGTCGGCGCGAATTCTCCCAGTTCGCAGACTTGTCACAGGCAGAATGTCTTGATGAGGATATTCAGACATACGTTCAACATTTAAATGCCCTGCATGATGACTTCAAAAATAGATATGAAGATATTCTGACGATGGAAATACCACCATGGATCATAAATCTATTTGATGAAACAGAAGTGGCGAATGTGGTATTACAAGAGGAGCTACTCGAGCTTAGCACCAATGAGGAGCTGAAGGTGAAATTTAAAAAAGGCTATCAAACATTTTGGCTGCAGGCAGAAATACTCGAAAAATATCCTGGGCTGTGGGAAATTGCGAGAAAACTTTTGATAGCGTTTCCCTCGTCATACCTTGTGAAAAAAAGTTTTAGTGTCGTTACAACCCTATTAACAAAAAAAAAGGAGCAGATTGAACATCCCCGAACGGGGAGATTTGCGGTTATTCCTTACAAAACAGTAGCCAAATATTGATAATTTGCTGTCAATTCATCAAGTACATCCCTCCCATTAAAATTATGACTATTTTTTTTAATTGTTGATTTGCATTGTTGAAGTTACGATACGTTATTAATGTTTAATTTTAATTCTATTAAGTCTGTAATCATATTATTTTAATAAATAGAACACAAGAAAATATATTATTTTTCTTTTTATTTTTACCACTCCGAATTTAGGGTTGGAACTCAGCCACGACGCAAATTTCCATCGTTAGATCTAATCTTCACATTTTTTGACGAGTTTTGGGAATATGGTAGAAATGTAGCAGCACGGGGTTCACCGAAACCAGTAAAATTTTGAAAGTGGTCTACGAGAAAAAGAAGTTTGGGAACCTATGATCTAAAAGTGTTCTTTAAATCTAGTATCGAAATTTCTCCCTGTCTGGCCTATATAAGGAGCTATTACATTCATTACCATTACAACTCCAGAGTCTTTGCATTTATGAGTTTTGTCTTTACATTGAAAAAGGGAGGAAAGTTTTTGGAGTGATTTAAAAGCGATATTTATGTTGTCTTTTGCGAGTAAATATGTAATTTTATTAGAAATTTAAGAATTTAAAGAACACCAAACATCTTTTAGATTAAACAAAGAAAACTCCAACTTTGCTAACCACTTCATTCAAACATACACAAACCACAAAAAAGAAAAAAAAAAATTTTATAAGCTATAGAGATTTACAAACACAATAAAAATAAGAATACAACCCTTCTAAATAATCAAACAGATGTTCAGAATTCCAGCCTATTTGGCGTATTTTAGAAGTGTTTTTTAGATATAATTTTGAAGAAGGAATTTTATAAAAAGTTTTAAGAATATATTGAAAAATATTTCTTGAAATGTGGAAAAAAACTTCTTTAAAAACCTGTAAATATGTCCATAATCATAAGAAATATAAAAAAATACTGTTAACAAAAAATACCTGATTTGCAAACAATATTTTCATTTAACCTTTGTAATAAAATAATTTTAATTTAAGTTCATCGAAATTTAATGATAGGTAATTCCAAATTATACCGGTAAATTCGTTATAAATCGTAAATAAACCACCTTAGTTCGTAGTATTATACTTGACAATGTAGAAAACCTACGAAACTGAAGTAACAGATAAATAAAAAATAAGTGGCAAATAAAAAAATAATTCGTTTCATTTCATTTAGAAATTTAGAATCTACTGTCACAAAGTAACGGACACCTCAATTCTACAATTGGGATAATTTTTTTATCGTTTATCTCCCTGCCTCAGTAGCGATTTTTTCTATATCCTATAAATATACCGATAGAGATACCGTAATATATGACAATGTTATCCAACATTCTTCTCTTTCTTCTTCTACTTTCTCACTTACTTTTCACCAACATTTGTATTTCATGATACCTGTCAGACAACGCGATAGTGCTGCCACGGGCGTTTTTACATTTCTACTACCTAAATTTGTGGTCAAGCCAAATATAAATAAATAAATTAATAAACAATTAATAAATACACTGACCTGCCGGGAAATTAATCAAAAGGAACTCTCTTTACGTACATAATTACCTAAACCTTTTTGTTAATTTACAAAATAATTTTGTCAAGTTTGAAGAGCATGTAATTGTTTGCTGTCATAAATATTAATTTATATAAAATATTCCTTTATAAAAAGCCCTATGTTTGGTCAATATTAGCCTATTAATGAAATTATATTTTATAGCAGATTCTTATTAGTTAACTACTATTTTTGTAACAATTTTAGTTTTATCTAGAACTCATTTCACAGAAAGTCGTGGTTGTTGCAGTTAACTAAGGGACTAAAAGCATTCTAATCGGGTCTGCAAGTGTTTTTTGCTGTAGTAAGATTTTTCAAAGCCAGTGGATGTTTCTATGGGATATTAGTAAAAACAGAGGCTTCGGCCGAAAATAACTGGCTGCTATTGTTAATCGTAATGGAAACAAATCTCTTAATTGTATGATACTTAATATGATAATTGACGATTAGTAGAAAATGTTCTGGTTTTAAGCTGTCGCTCAACAATAAAGGACAATAAATTCATTACAGTTACAACTGATAATTTTTTTTCGAAGTTCTCTGATCGCATTAAATTGATATAATCCTGCCTGCTATTTAATTCTCCAAGCTAAACTAATGAGGGCCAACATGGCAGCCAGTATTCAACTAGGCACAATTTGAAATATTTGAATTTCATTTTGAGCGAAATTTTATATTATCAATTTTGTGATATTATTAACTTAATTTAATTTTCAATTTTGATACCCAATTATGTCGCTCCATGTGAAAAGTTTCAAAATTTTTTAAATATATTAAAAGTTACACAACATAGGAAGTTAATAATTAAATTTATTAAGCAGTGAAAATGTAAACAGCATATGTGACACATTTTTTTAAAAAAATTAGCTTAACACATTATGAAACAAATTATAATAACACAGACTTTGAATTAAAATAATGAGGTTCAGATAATTGGCCTACCTACTACTTTCTCACTTACTTTTCACCCTATATATACATATAAATATATACATATATATATATATATATATATATATATATATATATATATATATATATATATATAGTAAGATATAACGCTTATCTCGTAAGTGGCACTTCATCGGAGGGCTGACTCGCTGCAGTCATTCGCCGACAAAGTGGTTGGCAAACTGCCAAAACTTCACCGCAGGTGGCGCGAACGTTTTAGCGATTTCCGCTAAGGCATATGTGATTTAAAGTAAGAACAACTGAAAATGGACGAAAGTCCGTATCTCAGCAGTCTACCCACTGTTCTCTTATTTGTCGAATCCATCCCGAGACGCACTTCGCCGTATTACGGCTCATCAGTCGGGCTAGGAACGACAAACAAGAGAACAGAATTTTTGGTACTTAAGGCAGTACTGACGGTCAATAATGGTAAGATATAACGCCTACCTCGTAAGTGGCACTTCATCGGAGGGCTGACTCGCTGCAGCCATTCGCCGACAGAGTGGTTAGCAGAATGCCAACACTTTACCATAGGTGGCGCGAACGTTCGAGGGATCCCCCCTAAAGCATATGTAAAGTAAGAACAACTGAAAACGGACGAAAGTCCGTATCTCAGCAGTCTACCCACTGTTCTCTTATTTGTCGAATTCATCCCGAGACGTGCCACTGATGAGCCGTGATACGACGAAACGCGTCTCGCGCACTCAGAGTAGATAGCGCGCTATGACACGCCCCGGGCCGACGCTGCTCAATATAAAAAAGTTTATTACAAAAACTACTAAAGCTACCAGTCTAAAATTTTTATGAGATATTCTATGAACTATAACAAAGTTTTTAATCCTAACCTAAACTAACCTGAAAAACAATTTCGCAGATGTCTTTTTTTGTAAATACCATTTGTTCTAAAATAATTGCATATTTGTTGTTAAAAAAAATGGTAAATTTTTATTGTTCATTTTTACATGCAAAGTTTAGGTTATTCTTGACATTACCTGAAAATATCGTGTCTTTATGAAGAATTGTTCCCAAACCGGAAATTTTTAAAAAACGTTCGATCTTTTTTTTACTTTAAAAGTTAAAAAATTCATTACTTGAAAATGTTGCATATTACGTCAAAATAAGAAAATAAAGTTACTTTTGTATCCGATACAAGAAAAAAAATATGAAAAGCAATTTTTTCAGTTGTAAATATGATATGGAATGACACATTTATATATATATATATATATATATATATATATATATATATATATATATATATATATATATATGTATATTATATATATATATATATATATATATACATATATATATATATATATATATATATATATATATATATATATATATATATATATATACAGATGATGTTGGTCTTAAAATAGCAGCACCATTTAGATTAACGTGCAAACCGTCATACGCAACGAACAGTTTCGCTAAAAAAATACTGCTTTTTTTCGTCTCCGACGTATCACTTTAAGTCAAATAGTGAACTACATTAATTGAGGGTTTTCTTATTCAAATACTAATTATTTTAATTTGGGTTATAAAAACTTTCCTTGATTCTTGATTCGCAGACCTGACAAAGGCTTTCAACAAGGTATAATTGAAGGACGTAGTCAGAATACTCGAAGATGAACAGATACCACAATTGGAATTACCAGGATAATAGAATAGCTAAATACGAATAACACAACAAAAATACGAATAGGCAATGAACCATTCGAAGAGATACCAACACCGGGAGATATTAGGCAAGGGGATAGTTTGTGCCCCTTCTTGTTTAATCACCCAAATCATAGAAAAAGTCACGGAATTGAAGCTGGGATACAGACTGGGCAAAAAGACTGTAAGCATAATTTGCTACGCAGACGACGCCATCATCGTAGTTGAAACTGAAGACGACCTACAAAAATTATTGCTTGCTTTCTGTAAATCAGCACTAGAACTTAATATGACCATATCTGGCGAAAAAACAAAAAGCATCACTTTCGCTAAAGAGCTAGAGTACGTTGGTCATTCAAGACAAGCCTATAGAGCAAGTCATGCAATTCAAATATCTCGGAGTAGACATCGTCATTAACCAGAATCAAGTAACTGACACAACTAGTCAAATCAACAAGGCGGCTGCCGTCTCCGGGTGTTTACGTGATGTTATATGGACAAATAAATATATGAAGATCGAAAGTAAGTGTGTGCGACCCATCCTCACATACGGTATCGAGGCCAGATCAGATACCAGCAGAAGAAAAAGTAAATTAAGAACGGCGGAAATGAAGACCTTAAGGACAATAGCTGGCAAAATTCGATCGAGTAAGGAACGAGGACGTCAGACAAACATGTGGAGTTCAAGAGACAGTACGATGGGGACGACAACGCAGAAGATACTGGCATGAACACGTAAAAAGAATGCACGAAAACAGAATAGCACGTGTCGTGATAGAAGGAAAACCAAATGGACAACGCCCACCTGGAAGACCCAAAAAAGATGGAAGGACAGCTGGAACTCCATATCACAAGAAAGTCAGCAAGAATAATGGGGTACAGAACAGATCCACGGATCTACTCAAAGACTGAGAAGAAGAAGATTCTTGATTGGATAGTTTAGAACTTTTTTTGATGCAAAAATACTCTTAAGCAACTTGAACTAACCTGAGTTAATTAACCCAAAGTAACTTAATTACACTACTGCAACAAAACAACTAAGTATTTTAAAACTGAAATGTTTAAGTGTTATTTACAGGTTTTATGTTATTTCGTTCCAAAACTCTCAATTCCACGCTAATTCGACCCTTAACAAACTTAGTGGGTGTAAAAGGTCACAACAAAAAATACCGAATATAGGTTATCAATAAAGCAAATCCTAATTCCCGCTTAAATCAATAAATAGAGACCTAAAACCAAATAAACCTAACTGTATATTAATTAAAAAGTAATTATCCCTTTTCGAAGGATCAGTGATTCGGTTTAAGAACATATTTAGTTTTGGTTATTCTTGTTTTTCTCCTTTTAGTGTAAATATATCTTTTCATATTTAAATTAAGTTAAATCTCAGTAAGAATTATATACAGGCTGTCAAGTAAGAACATGTCCACGATAAATCATTTTTAGTATATATCTGCTACCAAGTCGACAAAAAATCGGTAGAGGAAACTTTTGTCTACGACGCATTTTAATAAAAGTATCAGTCGATTCTAAACTTTAGTCGAAATCACGTAAAATCTGTTTGCGAGTCAGTTCGAGGCAGTCTTTCTTTATTGCCATTCAAAGGGGCATAAAACGACACATTCCGCGGCCGTTAAATATATTAAAAAGTCGGTATCTTTTCCGAGGGAGTGGGTAAATCGTTTTATTGAGACGAAAAATGTCTACGACTTGCCAAAACGTAGCTTGGAAGGCAAAGTCACTACCAAAGTCGGAGAACGAATCGTGACATTGTTTTAACGGAACCCGAAATTAACGCTGCGTCAAGGAGCAGCAAAATTAAGAAACTCGGGCTTGAATGTGTTCCATGACATTCGACAACATCTACGTGCACATGATGTCAAATTCCGAAGCACGTTAGAGAAACCTTCGCTGGGCGAAAATCACGTCGCGAAGCGGCTCGCTTGCGCCCCCGATAGGATGCTACAGAGGTTCTCACAATCGTCGGACGCCAACCCTATTGAAAACGTTGGGTCTCTTATAAAGAGGAAGCTCAGAGGAAAGACTCTGAGGACTTTGACTCCGTTGTCTCGCGATATTCGAAAAATTTGAAGATCATTGCCGTAGTACGCAGAAAATTTCGTCGACAGCATGCCTCGAAAATGTCAGGCGATTACTGATGCAGGAGACGATTGGACAACTTACTAAGGTAATTGCGCCGTTGTTAGTACACCAATGGCAAAAAATGTTCTCGAAACAGATGTTTTTAAGAATACGAGCGTTCTTACTTGACATCCTGTATGTATATATGTATATATATATATATATATATATATATATATATATATATATATATATATATATATATATATATATATATATATATATATATATATATATACATACATACTCCTAGTAAGTGCCGTTTCGATAGAAGTTGGCGATCACTAGGGCATATTCGTCCCTGTTCTGTGCTTGATAGGTGAAAGTGTTTCCATCAGTGTTTTTTTTTTCCAATTTATAATATTTCTCAGCCATGATTTCTTTTTCCTTCCTATACCTCGTTCACCCTCGATTTTGACTTGCAGTATCAGTGGCAGCTGCTCGTACTCCCTGTGCAGCAGAATGTGCCAGACATATGCTGATTTTCTTATTCTTACTACTTTTGTTTTCTGGAGGCGGGTACTCATTCTATTCAGAACTTCTTAATTAGCGGTCGTGGTAGCCCGTCTTATGTGCAACATTCGCCTATCCATACAACTATTCAAATGCGTTCAGTCTATTAAAATCTTCCTGCTTCACGGTCCACGTCTCACAACCATAAAGAAGCAGAGACCATATGTAACACTTAAGTGGTCGCAATCGCACTAATATAGAGAATCCTGGGTGACAGAGTACCTTACGCATCTTTAGAATGCCCGATCTGGCTATTTCAAATCTCCTTGAAATAGTCCAATTGCTAGTTTATTTCTCTGCCTGGGTATATGTAGCTTCTGTCTGGACGGCGACATCATTAATAATAATGTTAGTTTGTAGATCTTGGATTCTTGTATTTAAGGTGTTCACCTCCAATCCCATTAGAGCGCATTGTTCTGTTAGTATGTTTATCAATGCCTGTAATTGTTCTTCCGATTCCACAATAAGGACTGTATCGTCGGCATATCTCAAATTGCTGATTACAATTCCACTTATTTTTGCTTCTTCCTCTCGGTCTTACCGTAATTGTTTAACTATACGTTCGCAGTATATATTAAAGAGCAGCAGAGACAGAAGATTCCCCTGACGTAGGCCTCTCTCTAACTTTGCAAACCAAGTATTATCACTTGAGGTGCGAATACAACCGCGATGACTCAAGTACATGTTGCGTATTATAAATATGTCGCTAGCATCTAACCCAATATCTTCCAATGTTTGATGCGGTCAAAAGCCCTTTTGTAGTCGACAAAGCAAACGAACAGCCCCCTCTACACTTCCAGGTATCTTTCTGTAATTAGAGTTAGCCCCAAGACTGTCTCACTTGTACCCGTTTCCCTTCTAGCGCCGCACTGGGATCAGCTCAAATATTCTCACATCTATTACGTATCCGGTCAAAAATAATTCTTGTAAATTTTTAATGCATGATATTTATATATATATATATATATATATATATATATATATATATATATATATATATATATATATATATATATTTGATCCCGTAAAGCAATTTCATATAATACGTAAGTTTGCTAGCCAAAACTTTACGCTATAACAGAAGCATGCACTTTGTGGTTTAATAATAATTTATATATTACCTTCAACAGGTGAAGGAAACGACCCTGACAATATCGCACTATGAAATCATAAGTCTTATTGTAACAGCTAGCGAAGCATTAATAATATATCAAACCGAGAGCTTT